>VZQC01008613.1:122297-275031 GCA_009823505.1 Rhizomys pruinosus | reverse complement strand
AAAAAAAAAAAAAAAAAAAAAAAAAAAAAAAAGAATAAGACATGTCAGATTATTCCTAAAGATTAAGAAGGGATCAATGAGAGGCATAGACTATTGCCGCAGCCCTTGATTTCCTCTCAAAACTTGAAGGTTAGATCCTATTGCTGAAGACAGGACACACTTTAGACACAGGACTTGGAGCGATTCAGCTGGAACTGATCAGGAAGCTTCTTCTCTGAAGACTACCTCTCATAGTATCAGAAGATACTGTGCAAACCACCAAGGGGGGGAAAAAGACAATGAATAATCACATCCAGCTGTAAATGGCCAGCCCAGCAAATAATCTCTACTGATGCAGTAGTGGCACTTTTATCTTGGGGGTAATCAACAGCTGTCAAATTGGAATTAAGGCCTGCTCAGGGGGAGGGAATCCATGTGTTTGTAAACACATAGTTCATAGAAAAAAACATACTTTTGACATGCTTAGATCAATGTGATTTCTACTGTATGATAAATATGTATCCTTATATTTATAGACAAGCATACTAATCACCCCTCATTAAAGAAGCTGTTTTTACAACACAGGGAGATGATTATAGAGTTCTGTCACTAGTCAAACACAGAGAATAACTGTCTGTGAGGCAGCAAGACATAAGTGACAGATCTACAATGCAAGCTCTACCTACACCTAATGGTCAGGGGAAGTAGAATAGGGGCCAAAAGAATATGACTGCCTGTCTCAACTCTCACCAATAAAGCTTCTTCATGCAACAGATGGTGATTATCCTAGAAAGCCACAATTGGCCAAAGTGTAGAGAATAAGAGAGAGCATAGAAATCCCTGCATGGGACATTTATATCAAACTTCTGGCACCCAAAACTCAGAGACCATTGAGGAAGAGGGGGTGGAAAGTTTTTTTAAATTTTTTTTTTTTTTTATTTCGGTATGTGTATCAATGTACTGTCTGCATGCAGGTTTGTGCACCCGTGTCGTGCAATGCCGCGGAGGTCAGAAGAGGGTCTCGGATTCCCCTGGAACTGGAGTTCTCCTGGAACTGGAGTTTCAGACGGCTCTCGGCCGCCATGTGGGTGCTGGGGATCGAACCCGGGTCCTCTGCAAGAGCGGTCGGCGCTCTTAACCGCTAGGCCATCTCTCCAGCTTTTATTCTTATTTGCTAATTTAATTGTTTTATCAAAGGAAATATGGCTAGAGTCATTTTTGGTTTTAGGAATATGTAAAGTTTAATCAATCAGGGGAAATATTTAGATAAAAATGGTTTCAAAAATCCTAGAAGTAGGAAAGTGGACTTTTAGATGTCTTGAAATTGAGCCATTTCTGGCCCCAGACAGAGTCCTGTCCTAACCACCTGTTTTGAAGGCCTTTACAATGATGCTATTGGTAGCACCAGTACCTGGCAGACTAGAATGCTAATGAGACTGTTTTACATGACAGGGTGTGACCAAGTAAAAGAAGAAGAGAGAGAAGTAAGGTGCTCTTTAAGAATGAAAGACTTGGAAGAGAAATTTTTAGTATAAAACTATAGTGAGAGGCAGAGGTACACACAGTAGTCTCACTACACAAGGAGGCTCAGGAAGAAGAATCACTTGAGTCTAGAGTTTGAGGCCAGAGGGGGCAATATAGCAAGACTCTTGCTTCAAAAAATATCTTCTTGCTATCTAAAGGATAATGTATTGGAAAACATTCCATCACTGTATGATGCAATCTACTTATAAAGAAGAAATATTTTATTTTTAGCTCACAGTTTTGGACATTGCCTTATAATTCCTTGGGGCCATTGCATTTGAGACTGTGGAAAGACAGCATTTTATGGCTAGATATGTGGTGGAGCAAAGTGCTCACTTCATGATGAAGACAGTGAAAGCCCAGGATTACTATTATTCCCTTCAAGAGCATGCTGCCAAACACCTAAAAACTTCACGTTAGTCCCCACTCTATAAGAGTGGGACTCTAAGAGTGGGACTCATCACTTTTCAACACTGCCACTCTGTGTAATATGTCTTTAGCAAGTCTTAAATGGCCTTTAAGGACATTTAAACTCTAAATTATAGCAGATCGTGTGAGAGTTTCAGAATCCTAGGACATCACAGGCCAAAAAATAATCTTAGTAATTGCCTATGCTCTAAATCTGTCCCTAACCTACCTGGTTTCCTGGACATTGAGAAATAATTCACTCATCACATTGTTTTAGATACTTTATCACACACTTTCTATTTTTCCCTACAATTAGACAGAAGTGGTCACTTCTTTCTCTTTAAGATATAGTATGGGGGCTGGAGAGATGGCCTAGCGGTTAAGAGCACCGACCGCTCTTGCAGAGGATCTGGGTTCGATCCCCAGCACCCACATGGCAGCCAAGAACCGTCTGAAACTCCAATTCCAGGAGAACTCTAGTTCCAGGGGAATCCGATACCCTCTTCTGACCTCCGCGGCGTTGCACGACACGGGTACACAAACTTGCATGCAGACAGTACATTCACACACATACAGAAATAAATAAATAAATAAAATTTAAAAAAAAAAAACAGAAATAAATAATAAGAAAAAAAAAGTTCTTTAAAAAAAAGATATAGTATGTCTCTGGCTTGTCTCAGGCAGCCAATACAGTGTGTGTTCTGCTTGCTGGAACAGCTTCATGTGAGTTTTGCCCATACTTGTGAGAAAGTTGAGAATGAGATGCTACAGTGAGAGGCAGAAATCAAGCTGGGGGCAAATGTTATTTTCAGATTTGTCCTGGACTGTGGTTCCTAGCCACTTTCAGTTATAAATTATCCATATGAAAGCCTGGAGACTCTCAACTTTCCTTTTCAACTTTAGTTGTGTTTTGTCTTAGATCATTTTCTAAAATTGGATAACCTACAGATTAATTTATTTGCTTGTCACTTTCCCATTAGAGGGTTGAATTCATTTCTGTTTTCATTACCAGTACACAGTGGCTTGTCCAAAATTACCTTCACCCAAATCCCACATGGATGAACTCACAGCATTTTAATAAGATGGTTCTTTGCTTTGGGAAGAATTTATAATGGATGAAATAAATCTCCTTGTTTTTGCAGTAAGTCCTCATTGGACCAGCAGACATACTCATAGTCATGAAGGTGATCAAGTTGGTTTAAATGTGACATCACAGTATGTCCTTTTTACTTGGCCAAAGTAAAACCCACAATTTCTTCTTTAAAAGTTTAGTGTTAAAGTTGTTATGCAGCATTTTATTAGATGAGATAAAGTGTTCCCTTTCTTCATATATAACCCATAAACTGCTGAGTTATCAAGCTGCTCCATAAATAATGCAAGCCTTTTGCCCATCATTAACAAACACCACCACTAAGTGGACAGAAAATTCAATGATTCCCTTTTATGGAGATCACAAGACACACACTTAGCACAATTTGTTGACCCTGTCATCAAAAATTGCTGTCTCCAGAAACCCTAGCCCAGGTCCTTTCACATAAGAAAATGAAGATCTGTGATTTTTAACTGGGAGCATTGAACACTGCTTAAAACTCTGACTTCACTTGAAAACTGGTCCATGGAGAAAAATTTAGAACTACAGCTTTTCTTCCATTCAGAGCACAGTCTTTAAATAATGGTATTCTAGGCCAGGAATCTTAGCTCTTTCAAGAAATCTGCTTGTAATAAGGCCAAATTAACTGCTAAAGCAGATCCCAGGATAATAGTCATTATTCATAACATTTTATGAATCATTGTTCATGCATTTTGTTTGTACCATGAAAAAGATTCCACTGTAGCAGACTCCCCAGTGTCAGAGAGTTGGGTGAGAGAATGTTGCCTAGATTACAGACAACTTGGAGAGCTTGTAAACCCAACAGAGGAAACTGCCTATGGAACAAATAAGGTAACATCCACCAAATGTCCAGCCAGCCATCGATACTTTCTCCCTCAGCCCAAATTATGCTTCAATGGTTGGTTCCTTTTCAGCTCTCAAGCAGTTACAACCTCATGCCTGAGTTAAAATGTACAGTTAATGTCTGACTTCTAGGTAATTCTCATGAATTCCCTATTTAGAATACTCTTCATCATTAAGATAGTGCTATCTTCTGGAATATGGAGTCCCTTGCATGAAGGTCTGAATACACAGTGGTTATTTCCAGTTCATGCACGCATGACTCTTGACAATTTCAAATGTTTTGTTCATTCCATGATATATAATCTACCTTCAGCTTATTCTCTTCATCAGTCACAGCTCAAGTTATCAAACTTCACCTGACCAAATTTTCCCGATGAACCAGAAAGCTGTCAAGCACTGTCTACCATTTTCTAGTGATATAGCACACCCTGATTAGCCTACACAGGACTTGAATGTACTCTCCTAAAAGAAAAGCTAATGCTGCACTCTAGAGAAATTGAATCATCTCTCTCATCCAGATGTCCTCCTTTTCTGTCCAACTATGACAAAATAACTTCAGGGCATGTTAAAATATTGGATACTTGTGCCTCTTCCCAGATCTACTGAATTAAAATTTTTGAGAGTGAGGCTTAGGGTCTTTTACTCTTTATATAAGCTTCAAGATGGTTCTATGCACAGTGCAGTTTGGGAATCACTCAGGATAGATTTTTATCTAATGTTCCTTCCTGTCCTGGTGTTCCCAGGTTCAGGAAGCACCAAAAGAATATTGTTAGTGCACACTACAAAGAAACATCAATAGGGTTGTCTCCAGCTGCCTGCTACCCTTAAAACCATGGCAAAACTATGCACAGAAAATGCTGAACATCAGCGAATGTCTAAGGGGTGACAATCTCAGATATGGATTCAAATTCACAGTTTACACCACTGGTTTTGCAGTCTTAGATCAATTAACCAATCTCTCAAATTTCTGTTTTATTTTAATCTACAAAAAAACAGCTATTTTCTAGATTGCAAGAAGATCAAATAGAGCAATGAACCTGCAAGTGCTTGTGCCTAGTAATGTCCAATTAACATTTAGACAATTTAACTCAATGGCAGTTGCTTTTCTGGTTTCTCATTTGTAAAAATGATATGACAGTGACTCCGGGTTTATGAGTTGTGTTTGAAGATTATATTGTGTCTGTGTATGTGTGTGTGTGTGTGTGTGTGTGTGTGTGTGTGTGTGTGTGTGTGTGTGAGAGAGAGAGAGAGAGAGAGAGAGAGAGAGAGAGAGAGAGAGAGAATATAAAGCTGCAGTCTGAGGAGTACAGACTACACCCTTCACTGGCCCTGGAAGAAAGACAGACAAGGTCACCAAATTCAATCTGAAAATCAGGTCCTAAAGTACTATGCAGATGCAGTTAAACTACAAAGTTCCTGATGGGGAGATTATCCTACATTATCTAGAGGGACCCTTGTTGTAATACTTTTACTGTCACAAGTGTGAATCAATGTTTATTCACCCCAGATAGGGCACTGACAATAGTCCACCTAATGACTCCATTCCAATCTAGCTGGGTAAAACAATTAGTTTTCTGGGGTTATTCACAGAAGCATGGGTAAGGAGTTGCTGAAAGGAATATGGTTGACCCAAATGCAGTGTATCACTAAAAAGCCCACTCCAATATGAATGTTATCTCATGAAGGCCACATCCACAGAGCTCCCTGCACAACTTGCTGGCATCTCACCAGAGTCTCATTCTCCAACAGTTGTTTAACACTTTATGGGGAGAGGCCTTGGGAGTCATAACTTCTTGAGCTTTCTGAGCCTTATGAGCTTCCAGTCTTAACCACTGAGCCAGGTCTCCAGCTCCAAGCTTCCAGGCTTGCAAGAGCCTTTGCCATGATCCAGGAGGAACCGTTTTGAATTAGAAGAAATAACTACATGACATTTCACTCTTCTTCTTGCTGTTAGGATATTTTGCACCTCTTATTCTGTTCTCTAAGCCTTGGAAGGGCTCACGCAGATTACTGAGTATGTTTTTTCTTCCATGGCTGACCATTGGGACACAATAGCAAAAGTCATTTCTCATTCTTCAAGACACAATTTATGAATCTCTACCATAACCACCATGAATTTCCAAAAGATTTTTTGTGTTCATGATCAAAGATAATGATAACAGTAATCTATGGGTTTGAACACAAGCATTTGGAAGGGAATTTGACATACATGGTACATCATTTAACAAAACAATAGCAGTGCCCTCCCCAGTGGGGTCTATGAGCTTCCCAACCCTAGGTTTTTGCTCTAGGTTATATGATCAGACATGAGCTCCTCCATGTGAAGTGGCCTTAAATCGAATGGGAAGGGAACTGTTTGCATGGCTAACAGTCACACCAATGTTATGTGGGGAGTCTCTTTGGCTGAAGCACTTAGGAAGTCAGAAGGCAACCTCAGCCCTCAGGCTGGAGCCCTGAGCATTTCCTGCTTGCTTTTGGAAACTGCCTGGCACCACTGCCTTTGATACTATGGGCAAAACATTGTCACATTCCTGTAGTGATCTGGAGTATATCTTGTAAATTCCTGTATACCCCAATCCCCAGTCACACCTCACAAGGTCAGGTATAAATACCCCAGGTTATTCCCCCATGGAATTTCTCCGAGCTCATTCTTGAGTCTGTCCTTCTTTTCCCCCACTCTCCAGGCTTCCCAGTACCTTCTCCCTTCCCCTCCCTTCCAGGGCTAGGACCTGGCTCACTGACCTGCAGGCCAGAGCAACCCAGGGAATCTGCAGTCCCAGGAATCTACAGGCACTGGTCACAGGAGGAAGAACACTGGAAGGCTACAGTGTTACACCTTGAGGCACATTTTCCTTGGAATGTTGTTAGTGGAGTATGCAAAATCCATAAGCAAACAGAACTGTGAATCACAGCAGACTGCTTAGTGCCTTCTAGCACTGCAGAAGCCAGCCAGCAGAGATGGGGCATACAACTCCATCCCAGCCTGATTTTTCCATATCCAAAGTATGCAGCATCTTCAGCAATAGTGTTTTACCATCTTGCCCTTAACAAGAAACAGTGGCAATAGCCTTATGATTTGGGGGGTGGCACTCAGGGGCCTCTTTCACTAAGACCCCATAAGGAAGTAGCCCACCCCTTGGCACTGGGATTTTTTTTATCTCTTTTATTTATTTATTGTTAAGGGATTCTACAATATAATAACACAGTTGTTTGCAGATAACATTGATGTTACTCAGTTTGCCGTACAATTAGGTAATTGGTGCATTTTTCAAGTATCTTTGTCCAAATTTTGAACAACCCAAGGTTCCCATAGTCCAGTTGGTGATGCTTGTATGCACAGGCATGTTGATCAATTAGGAGTCCAGACTATATTGCTGTAGTCTCATGATTCACCCCTATCTCTCCGCAGCCCTTACATTCTACCACGCCTCCTCTTCCGCAATTTGTTCCCTAGGCTTTGGTAAAGGGACACAAGTGGGTGAGAAGAAAACAGTCTACTTTCTTTGGAGTTGTCATTTCGTACTCTAGTCTGTTCAGGTTGTTTCCCTTCATGGGTTGACAGCTTATCCAGTGATACCTTTTTAGTCATACTAATAAAGCACAAGCAATTTTTCCATGTCCAAAGTATGCAGCATTTTCAGCAATAGTGTTTTACCATCTTGCCCTTAACAAGCAACAGTGGCAATAGCCTTATGATTTGGGGGGTGGCACTCAGGGTCCTCTTTCACTAAGAACCCATAAGGAAGTAACCCACCCTTTGGCACTGGGAATTTTTATTCAGTAACCTTATGAATTCTGGGAGTACCTTTTTCAACACATGCAATTTATCTTTCTTTTCTTTTTTTGTCTTTTTGAGACAGGGTCTTCCTATAGCCCCAGCTGTCCTGGAACTCATTCTGTAGACCACGCTGGCCTTGAACTCACAAAGATCCGCCTGCCTCTGCCTCCCAAGAGCTAGGATTAAAGGCGTGCACCACCATGCCCAGCCAGCAATATATCTTTAAAAAAAAAAAAAAAAAAAAAAGAGAACTTCTTTAGCTTCTGATTTTTCTAGCTGCTTTTCAAAATTAATAAGATCCTCAAGGGTTAGCATTATATACTGATTTTTTTACACAAGTCACAGTCTCTGAAGGCCTACCCCTTTTCATTCCAGCCAAGTGCCAGTTGGTCTTGAGGGGAATTCTTTAAAAGAAAACAGCAAGATACAATACAGCATGAAAAATCCTTCAGTTGTATCAGTTGTTTTCTCAAAAGAGCAAAGCTGGGTGAAGCAGTGTGGATACATGGCACTACCTTATTTAGTTCTTCATACTCTATAGCTATTCTCCATGAGCCATCTCACTCCCTCACCCTGGGGCACTGCCCTGGGACATCCACACATCTTCATGACCTCTGGGGGCCTGGTGGTACCAGGTAAGGATGAAGTGGGAGCAGGATCATACTTTTTTCCTGCTGTACCCACACATGGAGCCAGCTCCAGTGTCCATCAGGCTCCACCTCGCCACTGGCCATGCCTGACTGCTGAAAAGTCCTTGAGCTGAGTGAGCAATCTCTGCCCCTAGTATATTTTCTTGCAGGGTAGAAATGTACACAGCATAGTATGACAATGATAGCTTCCCATCCCTAAGACAGGCTTAACATTTTTTGCCTACGCTGCTTTATTGTGTATGTCTTCGGTGGACTGTTACTCAGGTTTTAAAGCCTTCTAAAACCCTAACAGCATTTGGCTTTCTGTCATTTTTTTTCCCTAGGGACTTTAGCATCACAAAGATCCTTCCATTTGTTCTGAGAACCTAGACAGACCTCTTCAGCTGCTTTTCCCTTTTGTAGTCCCCTCATGGGTTCTTTAGCAGCTTACGAAGCTCATTTTTAGAAAGGACTTTGTTATTTTTATGTGTATGAGTGTATTACGTGCATATATGTAAGTGCTCCCATGGCATACAATGTCTGTGGAGATCCCCTGGAACTGGAATTCTGGACAGTTGTTAATTGCTATGTGTGTGTCAAGATTCAAACCTGGGTCTTCTGAAAGAGCAGTCAATGTTCTCAACTGCTGATCCATCTCTCCAGCACCTACAAAGCTGATTTGTATGTAGGTCTAAGTCATTTAGATCTGCCAAACTTTCTCCTATAATGTAAAGTTCACACCCCACTGTGGAGCTCTGTAAAGCCACTAAAGGCCTACACACCAGGCCTAAGGTCACTGCTGAAATAATTTCTTTCTTAACTCTTGTGAAGTCAGTCTTATCAGGCCCAGTAAAGTGGGCACAAAACACCACCTCTCATATGTCCAATTAACTCAGTAATGCCTGTCCTTCCTCTACTTTTTTCCAGTTTCTGATACTCATAGGGACCTCAACCATCAATAACCTGGTGTTTCTACTGCCTCACATGAGCCCATCAGTCAAGGACTGGTTTTGCTCATACTGAGTCAGATTATGTAACCCTCATCTCAAGAAGAGATAAGTAGTTATACATCACTCAAATTTTCCACTTCCACAACTCTCAAATTGATCCTATATTGCCCTATGTTCCACAGTCTCATAAACAAATGTCAGAAACTCTTTTATTCTTTGTATTAAAAATCTCTGTTCAAGCAGTTCATATGCAGGGTATTACTAGATTATCTTAGTTTCCTTATGAAGGCCCTCCTCTATGAGATGAATCATTGATTTCCCCTACCTCTGTAAGACCTGAGAGATCTCTTCTGTCACTTCTGTCTTGCTCTCTTTCCCCTCATTATCCAATTCTTCCCATGGGTTTGAAGTTAGGGGAATTCACATCTACTCTTGTTCCCTTGACTCCTCCTGGCTATAAGATATAGCAAACCAACATCTCCATCTCTTCCCATTTTTATGCTCTTCTGCCAAATCAGAGGCAAATGAACAGGATAGCATCTGCACATCTTCTCATTATAATTCCTCTCTTACATGGCTAATTTATTTTTGGACACAGAGCTCATCCTCAGTTACATGTTTTATCAACCACAGCTCAGGCCACAAAACCACTGCCAGAGCCTGCTTACAGTCTTGTCCCATCAATGTTATTTTCAGAGATTGCAATATACTCTTAGTCCATTAGCCATTTTCAGGGAATCCTTAATCTCACGGGACAGACCCCATTCATCAAGGAGCTTTGTCACCTGACGTGATGTAAAGGAAAATTTGGACATCCTCCCCAGATATTCTCTACCCTCAGATGGTTCAGCCTTGGTTGTGTATCTTATCGCTCATACCCAAGCACATGCAGTCACTACTACTAAAGCCAGAGAGACCTCCCTATCCCACATGGGGAAGGTGGTCACACTGGGTTGCCTCTGTAGATGCTCTGCTCTCAGCTAACCCCGCCACAGTTGCATTCTCAGCACTCATTGCAGAGGCCATGCAACTCCCACCCCCCACCTCCTCCTTGGTTCTAGTGGTTCCCATTTAGGCACTAACTTGTGGCAGGACTTCTCTTGAGGACATGAAAATAAATGTCCATTCACCACAGATAGGGGACCAAATGACATAACAAAGAAAAATTCCATTCAAGCTTAATGTGGTGAATCTGATTGGTATACTTAAAGATGCTCTGGTGAAGGGTCACTTACAGGAAAATGGGTGGCTCAAAAACAGCTACATCTCCAAAACCCTTGCCCTAGCATGGATGGCAGACAATTCAGGAACGCTGTATCCTTAGAACTCCAGCACTGTTTACACACAGCTCCACCAGACAGTTTCTTTTCCTCCAGCTTTCTAAGGAGGGCCCTCCTGTCTTGTAAGTTTCATAAGCTGCCTGGGCCTTGTAAACTTCATTACTTTCTCTGGCTTATGAACTTTCCTTCTCCCTTAGGAATGAATGTTTCAATTTGGAGGAAATAACTACACAATAGTCCTGCAAGAAAGCACAGTCAGCTTCATAAGAGTGAAGCAGAGGGAGTGTATACTAGTTCACCACAACCTATAAACATCAAATGGGAGGCTCCCTTACACACATGTTACTTTATTAATTTTATGGAATTTTTGTGAATTTAACACTGCATGTTTTAATGCATTTGGATCATATTTATATCCTTTCCCATATCTGCATCCCCCCCTTATAGCAAACAAATTCCTATAGTTCAACATATATACAGTGATATATATATAAAAATCAATTTATATATAATATATAATATATAATATTATTATATATATATACTGAGGGGCATTGGGGACCATAGCAGGACAATACTTGTCATATATATAATATTATATAAAAATACATATATATATGACAAGTATGTCTGCTTTGGTTCCCAAATGCCCCTCAGTATGAAATCATCCACTGACTGAAGCCTGACAAAATCTCCCCCTCCCAACAACATGTTTTCCAATAGTTCCTCAGGTAATATTGGGTATTTTTTTACCTACTTCTCCATGTCTATGTTGGGATTTTATTTCTTTAGTTGTCTCATATAAAGACTGAATTTCAAGTAACACAATTTTCTGGCTATTTTTAATCTGAAAAATTCTCAAATTATGAAACAGCCAGTTGTTTACACACCACACTTGACATCTCACTCCAGCACAAGTTGACCTGTGGCTATCAGCTCTGGGGCTGCAGGCTGGACTCAGAAGGGCCCATTTTGGTTCACTGCAGCCTCTAATTGTGACTACAGGATCCTTGCATCCCAGCCCTTCCCTCCCTGAGCACGTTTCAAAATCGCAAGAATGAATACAAATCAAGACTGGCTCTCTGCCAAGCACGAACAGAACTTATGTGTGATGGTGCACAGGGTAGACCTTCCTATGCTGGGATTTTGCCTGTCTTGAGCTTATGTGGACTTGTGCATGTTCTCACCATTGCTGTGAGTTCGTATATCTTATTTCATTAATTTTTTTAATTAGTTTTATTGATGCTTTGTGCATTTCATACATTTTTCCAATTCAGTTCAGGCTTATTCCCTTTCCCTCCCCCCCACCCCCACCCCATCCCAGATCATGCACATTCTGCCATAACCTGTCCTGCATCTTTCTCTCAGGTTTTTTTTTTTCATTTTTAGCTATAAGTGATTAATCCATGAGTACAAGCTTCCTTCATGCAAAACTATCTGCAGGCTGTTGTGCCCAAACACCTACACCCCCACCATCCAGTGGGGGGTGACAGGTTGTTTGTTCAATCAAGTTGATCAAATTAGTGTCCAGACTACATTGCTGTGTTTCACCATTCACCCCAATGCAGCCCTTATTTCTACCACCCCCTCTTCCCAGGTTGTTCCCTAGGCTTGGAAAAGGGGGCACAGGTGGATGAGAGGTAAAACAGGCCACTCTCCTTGGAGCTGTTGACTTGGACTCTGGTCAATTCTGGCTGTTTCCTTTCATGGGCTGACAGTTTGTCCAGGAATAACCTTTCGATCCTACTAATGAAGAACAAGCAATTAGATATATAGGTATTTAAGCAGCACTAATAGTTATGGTAGGTTACTTTAGCATAGACACATGTTTGGATATGTTAATCAATGAATTACAATTTTCCCCCTGTTAAATATGACAAGATCTTACTGTGGCTTATAACATCTCCCAACCTGTAGAGGATTAAGCTTGTGGCAAGCCTGGGTTATTTCTCCAAGGGGAGAGCCAATAGCCAATTAGATTTGGGATATACAGGCACATGGCTGCCTCTGCTGCACAGTATTTCCAGGCAGGTGAGGTGTAGCTGGTGCTGACGGTGGAGTCTTGCTTGACTCAGGGAGGACCCATATTTGCTTTATTGGTTTGTGGCCTTTGTAACACTCTCTGGCATTCCAGAGGCCATCTGTACACTTGCATGTGTGGTCTCAATACATCCCTCCCATGTTAACGTCAGGTCTTCGGCAGCAGGGTCTTATTGCCTCTCCTCCTGTAGGTATCCCAACTTAGGGCAAGGAGCCCTTACCTTTGTGGGGCTTGTGATACCCTGGCCAACATCCACCTGGTAGAACAATCCATTGCTGATGTCAGAGCTCCTGTATTAATATATTTGCCTGAGTGCATAGCCCTAGGACTTTAGTATTATATTTGGTTACTGAAAGAGAGTAATCCTTCCACAGTTCCCATGTCTAGTAGTCAATTAAAGAAGCAGTTTTACCGGTATAAGAGATTACCTCTACAATAGTTGTCTCAATTTACAGTTGGGGAGCGACCTCATCATTGTCATATTTCTCCTTGGTTCTATGGGTGGGAAGGCAAGGGAGTCTCTCATATCAGAACCTTTGTTGCACCTAAAGGTAAGTTTCATTAGGACTCATTATAACTAGTTGTTTCATGTAGGATCCACAGAGGGTTCGATGTTTATGCATCTGAGGCTTTTCTTCCTTTAATGTTCAGACGGGTCAGCTTTCCGTTGTCTCTTTTTGGTACATCTCTACTCATTGCAAACTTATCTTTTCTTTCTCAGCCGTTAAGTTGGTGACGTTTTTGTCCTGTTGGAACAAACAAATCTTTTCCCATAGTTAGTTTTAAGATTTGAATTGCAAGGGTTTGATGAAAAGGTTTCATGTCTTTCTGTATCCCCCCCCCTTTTTTTTTAGCGTATGAGTCTCCAGAGACAGTTGTATTATACATGACTATAGGGTGGAATCAAGCACAGATTTCATCAAATTCACCCATGTTGTTTTGGGTGACTATCATATGATTAACTTGGGAAGTAAACTTAATTTTTACGTTAAATCATTCTTAAAGAGAATGCTACAAGGTGATACTGTACAACAGAGAAATTATAGAGAACATTTGTATGTGTCAATCCCAAAGTTCTTGCTCTACAGATTTTATGTAAAGCAAATGTGCGGCAACAGCGAATTATATCTCCATTTAATCAGATCATTACATTTTTATCAGAATTCTGTAAACCAACGTTGTTTAATATACATGTTTACTTTTACTTTTTTTTTTTTTTTATTCTGTATGTTGTATAATGTACTGTCTGCATGCAGTTTTGTGCACCCGTGTCGTGCAATGCCGCGGATGTCAGAGAGGGTCTCGGATTCCCTGGAACTGGAGTTCTCCTGGAATTGGAGTTTCACACGGTCTCGGCCGCCATATGGGTGCTGGGGATCGAACCCGGGTCCTCTGTAAGAGTGCCAGCGCTTTTAACCGCTAGGCCATCTCTCCAGCCTAACTTTTACTTTTACTAAGTCCTAAAACACCATGTCCTGTAGACAGTGTCTAGGCGAAACTGGGTACTTGCTGAGCTCACGTCAATTAAATATCCTTAATGAATATACACCCTGTCCCTCTCCCACCCATCCCCCCTTTCACATTCACCATTTTCTGATGCAGTCTTTCTGTTGTTGTTCTTTTACTATGCATCCCTCTCCATGAGAAATATTTATATCTGGGTTGTTGGTACTAGCATCCACATATGAGGGACACCATTTGTCGTTTGTTTTTCTGGGACTGTGTTACTTCACTTAACATAATGTCTTCCAGCTCCATCCATTTACCTGCAAATTTCATGATGTTGTCCCCCTTACTGCTGCATAGTATTCCATTGTATACATGTACCACATTTTCTCTATCCACTCGTCAGTTGAAGGGCACCTGGGCTGATTCCAGCTTTTTGCTATTGTGAACAGAGCTGGCCTGGCGCGTTATCTTATCATAATTTTTAAATCACACACTAGTCTGAGTATCATGAGATCTCATACACCCTGCTCAATGACACTGGGGATCTGATTGATCCTTCCATCCAGCATATGTAACAGATATGCTTCGCCTGTTAATCATTTAGTAGCCATCTTGGTTAGGTCAGTTGTCACAGTATTATAATGTTTTTATATGAGATTCCATAAGTTTCAAGCACCCACTGAGTGTCTTGGAACATATCCCTGGCATTTAGGGTAGGGCTAGTGCAGAAAAGGAAACAGGTGGCAGGACAAGGTAATGGGATGTCAGAAGAGGTCACGAACCAAGGAATGAAGGTGGCTTCTAGAAGGTGTAAAAGGAAATAAGAAAGACTTTCCTTTAGATGTTCCTGAAGGAGCCAGGACTTTATACATGGATTTTGTTTCTGTAAGACTCATTTCATATACTGAATACCAGAACTATAAGATAATATATGCTTCTATTATTTGAAGCAAATTGCTGGGAGGGGGAGGATCAGGAATTCAAAGCCAAACTCAACTACATAGTGAATATAAAGCCAGCCTGGGCTATATGAGATCCTATCTAAAAAAGTAAATTCTTCCTGCTACCCTCTACTGCCCCCAACTTAAAAAAAAAAAGGAAAAACTGAATGAGTGGACAGAGAGGACATTTCTGAAATTTGAATGATCATTTGAACTCATACATGCTCACTCCACTACCATTTACTTGGCACCCCCTGGGAGTACTGTAGTTCAGCGCCTGACTAATAGGGCTGCAGTGGTAGGTGGAAGCTGCTTGACTCAACTGACCAGTACACAGCCCAGCCTCTAGAATAAACATTCCAGGCAACTGCCTGGAACTACAACTAAGAAAACAATTACTTTCTAGAACTACCATACCTTGCCACATCCACTTTATTAAGTTCTCCTTTAGTCATCCATGAAATTCCTATTTCACAAGCAGGATGCCTAACCATCTCCACCCCCTGACCATTTAAATAGCACCCAGGAATGATATGCAGAAAGGAAATGAAGCCTTCACCAATTTAGGAACACCACTTCTGCTTGCTCAGTTTTTGAAACTTTTTGATGCTCTTCCCACTGTGAGAAAAAGGCACAGGATACTCAGAGAAATGTAAATCTCAGACATACAACTTTGCTCTGTTTAGTATAAGTATGCTATCCAATATCTGTCCCATCCTATGGCCCATGGCCCTGTATTTCCCAATCTCCCCCATATACACCAAAACAAGAGGAGTTGTAACCAAATGCATGAACTCAAATCTGGTGACTATTTAAAGGTCATGGCCAGTTGTAAAATTCTTGAGGGCAAGGCCATCCCTGATTCAAAGATCAGGTATTCAGTGTTTGGCTATGTCTCCTCTATGCTCACACTCAGGAAGGAAAGAGGGCTGTGCAGACCTGAGTAGATCCTTCCTGAAGCACCCTTAACTCCAGTATCAACTGTAGACACAGTAGCATATAAGCTATAACTCCAAGGCTCCAATGGATATGCAAAGGCTTCCTGACTTTGAAATCTCTGAGCATCATTTTACTGTTTCAGTAACTTGAAACTTCAAGACAATTTTATTTATTGTTTGTTCTTTATTCCAATGTGTCAGATTTAGCAATTTTTGTGGAGTTCTATAAATAGATTGGTGCCTAACATAATATTTCTTTTGTTTTATGAAAAATCTTGTCTTCTTTGAATACAGGTAAGAATAATTGAAAGTCAGGGGAGAGTCTGTTATAAAAGAGCTGGGGAGTTTAAAGAACTGGGTAGTTCCCTTTTATCTCTGGTAGATTCATCAGATGATTGAATAAAACAAGTTTGTTAATTCTCATAGTTACTCATTTGATGCCCATTAGACAGTTGCTACAAAAACCTTCAAGGATGTGCTTAGCTTTGGATTTAAAATCCTAAGCCAGGCATAGTGGTATACTCCTTTAACCCTAGAGCTTGGGAAGCAGAGGCAGGTAGATCTCTATGAGATCAAGGCCACCCTGGTCTACGTACTGAGTTCCAGGCCAGCTGATGATACAGGGAGACCCTGTTTCAATCAAGAAACAAACAAATGAAAAAAATCACTTATAACACTGAGTATCCCAACATTCTAGGGCTCAGATACCAGGGTTCAAATCCTCAGGTTATGCTAGCAGGGAACTGGTGGGCAGATGAAGTTGGAATATGAAAGTTATTTAACACATTACCAAATAACTCATGAAAATTAGCCCATAAACATGTGAATATATAGTATGTGAAAATGACTTCCAGCTACACACACCAGAGAGAGAGATGCCTACAGCTGAACAAGCTGGACTTATGCTGGACCAGAGAGACTATGTCTAATGTACCACCAGGAAGAACCACATGATGCCTCAGTAACATGTCTTAGAAAGAGTTAAGATTGTGTCAGATCACCTGAAGGGGGAGATGTGATAGGGATAGCACATCAAAGATTGCTTCTTCAGCACCTTATACAGCAGATGGTGATGAACACGGAGAACCATACTGGCCAGCATGCAGGGAATAATGTGCTGCAGACTGCTTACCCATGAAAAGAACACCTATTCTTCTGCTTCCCAAGGCTCAGGAATCACTGTGAAAGAGGGAGCAGAAAGCCTGTAAGAGCCGGGAGAGGTGTAGATGAACACAAGGAAATAGAGTTGTTCAGATGTCTGGTCAACTTCTCATGAACTAACAGCAATGGTTATAACATTGACAACTATCACATAAGCTCAAGCCAGACAAAACCCTAGCATAGTTGACAGGAAGTGGGTAAGACACCCCAAACATACCTAAAGAACTATTGGCAGTCAATGACTGCTGGAAAGGGGTTCAGTAACCTTTAAGGATGAGACTCTTAGTAGGGTGATTGGGCTCCAGTGCATGAACCCACATCAAGGGACATTTAGAGATAAAACTTGACTCTTTTTGCCTTAATTTACATAGACAGAGCACAGAAATTTGGTGGGGATTTATAACGGGGAGGGGTAAAGATATGGAAGGGCATCTAAATATGATCAAATACATTGTATGAAATTCAATAATTTTTAAAATGAAGACTTAAAAACTATACTTATATACTTTATACTTATATATAAAATATATTATTTTGGGGCTGGAGAGATGGCCTAGTGGTTAAGAGCGCCAACTGCTCTTACAGAGGACCCGGGTTCGATCCCCAGCACCCACATGGCGGCCGAGAACCGTCTGAAACTCCAATTCCAGGAGAACTCCAGTTCCAGGGGAATCCGACACCCTCTTCTGACCTCCACAGCATTGCACGACACGGGTGCACAAACTTGTATGCAGACAGTACATTGATACACATACAGAAATAAATGCCGGGTGTGGTGGCGCACGCCTTTAATCCTAGCACTTGGGAGGCAGAGGCACGCGGATCTCTGTGAGTTTGAGGCCAGCCTGGTCTACAGAGTGAGTTCCAGGACAGCCAGAGCTACAGGGAGACCCTCTCTCAAAAAGAAATATATATATATATATATATTATTTATTTTGAAGAGATTTGAACTGAGAAAACACCATGATTTTTTGTTTTCCTAATTTTTTATAAAAGCTTCTGATATAGAAATGAATAGATTAAATACTGAAAATGTTGATAAGACCAAAATTAATATAAGAAAATAAATTAGTGTCCTTTTAAATTTTAGCTGGGATATTAATTAATATAAAAATTTGGCAATGTCTTTTGAAATTGTGAAAAAAAGTGTGCTTCTTTGGGATTGGAAGCAGTGTATCACATCCAGAAAGCTCAAGCCAGTTTCTAGAGGTAAAAATCAGAAGCAACTTGGGCTAGAGAGATGACCTAGCGGTTAAGAGCGCCGACTGCTCTTACAGAGGACCCGGGTTCGATCCCCAGCACCTACATGGTGGCCGAGAACCGTCTGAAACTCCAATTCCAGGAGAACTCCAGTTCCACGGGAATCTGACACCCTCTTCTGACCTCCGCGGTATTACACGACACGGGTGCACAAACTGACATGCAGACAGTACATTCATACACATACAGAAATAAATAAAAATAAAAATGAAAAAAAATTTTTTTTAAATCAGAAGCATTTTTTCTATCTAACATGTCAGGTTTCCTGTTAGACCACAGCTTCATTTAAAGTGATCATTCAGACATTTGACACTAAAATTAAAGTGACCATTCATTCATTCACGTGTCAATATATTATGCAGCTTGTCCTGTACCGCAAGTTATCATTCATGCCTAAGTGACCCAGGGCTAACTACTGCTTTCCTGGCACATGGTGACCTCCTTGCCTAGGATCTGTAGGTAAAAGTCTTGTGCCTCCTTCCTATTGTGGTGGCATAAACTTTACCTTCCATGTGAAGAACCAGAGGTTACCTGGGCTTGGTTTATCCAGAACTCCAAGGAAAGCACAAGGTTAGTTTCCTAACACCAAAGCAATGGTCAGGGAGAATAAATGAAACAAAGTTCAAGTAACCACTAAAAAAGCATCTATCAGGAAAATATAAGTGTGTATCCTATGAAAGGGACTCCAGACCAGGTAGAAAAATCCCATGAAAGACTTCACATGCTCTTCCTCAGTGCCAGTTATGGTAGGGTTGCTACTCAACTATAAATTGGTATGAAACCCTCTTTTAGCTATGAGATCTCAAGAATAGAAGGTACAAGGAAGAAAGCTTTCCTCTGGGTTAGACATTATCAGGAACAAGGAAGGCTGTGCTAAAGTACAATTGTTTTCTTCTAGAAGGAAGGCAAAGCAGATGGAAACAAAAGTATCTCAGTTATAAAGGAACAGCATTCATGCACTTGAGCAAGGAGATGTGGGCCAGTCAGCCTGCAGCTTGGATAATGTTCTGTTTTGACTATGTTCAGGCTGATGACACAATTCTTGTTTTGATTTATCCAGGCACCCAATGGTCTTTTGAGTTCATATTCTGTGAAACTGGTTATGTCCATCAGGAAAGAAGAGAAGCCCAGCTGGAAGCAGGGACTGGGTTCTTCATGGCAAAGAATTTTTTTTTCACTTTCTCAACCAAGCAATAATAACAGAGGCAGCTGATATCTAAGTTTATCCCTGTGAGTTATTATTTACCATTTGATCATTGTTGAATAATGTTTCACCACATTCTTTCCCTAGAAACAGTGAGAAATAATTAATTTGGAAGATGATGTTTCAAATGAAAGGATGCATAAAGAAAATGTACAGAGTTTGTGCTAAAGACAACGAATCTTACAGTGCTTAATTGTGCAATGGGAGTCCTGCAGTCACAATGCCATGCCAAATCCCATTCGAGTTGCAAGGCTGTTCCCCCTGCCGTGGTAGTCCCTCAGAACAGGTCTCATTCAGGTAATACCTTCAGTTGGGCTGGCCTTCTGTCCACAGTCCTCTGTGATATCCTTCCACACCCTTAAAACTTCCTTTATTTTCCAGAAATTCTCAACTTCCCATCACATTGCCTCTTCCAGGTCCAGGACTACCCAGGACAAAGACACAATGCCTTTCTTATTGCTGCTCCAGCTGAAGTGGACAGACCCCTCCCTGCAGGTCTATGTATAACTAAAACCTGGACTAACATGAAAAGAAGCCAGAGCAGAGCTCTGGACAGTGGGCTGCCTGGAGACCTTAGGGAGAGGAGTAGCTTTGAGCTCTGTAAGGCCGTAGCCCCAAAGAAGAGATTCTAGCCCACAACCTGCAGGAGACATCCCTCCATACCCCATCTGCCCATGATGGAATGCAATTAGAATGCTTGTTAACAGGACTGAATTTGGAGTCACTCTGGACAGGCACATCTGGGGCATTTCCAGAGAGGTTTAACTGGGGATGGACTCTGTCTGGAATATTGGGGGCGCCATTTTATGGGTGAGAATTTCAGGCTGAATAATAGGGGAGAAATGAGGGAAGAAGTCAAGTGATCACCTGCAATCACCTCTCTGTTTTCTAGATGCAATGTGACCAGCCACCTACGCTCCCATATTCTTGCCTCACTACCATGGTACACTGTATCCATACTCAAATAAATCGTTCCTCCCATAAGCTGCTTTTCAGGTATTTGGCAGTAGTGATGAGAAAAGTAACTAATACAACAATCCTATGATGATTCCAGGGTCAGCCTGACCCACCTGGAGGGGACTGCATCTAGGGCCCCACACTTTCCTTCCTTGATGGCCAGGGCGGGTTCTGTGGATTCCACCAAGACACCCATAGTGACTAAAGATCTGCACCTTACCATCCAACCATGGAACCTGAGCCATACCACCCAAACAAGGAAGTCTCTTCACCGGGCATCTTGAGGCTCCCAAGGCCCAGGGAGAGATTCCTAGAGGCAAAGTGGGGAAGCAAAACCGCAGAGATAACAGGAGCCTCTGAGTCAGGAGAGACACCAAGCAGGAGAAAAGAACACACTATAGACTGAAAATCAATCATACTGTTGTGTTACTGGCACAAATGTTATGAAAAGCAGCCAGGACTAAGCTAAACCAGGGACTACTGGTAAACTGGAAGATTTAAATGGGGCACAGTCTCCCGACTTTACAGACAAAATGTCTAAACTGTAACCGAAATTCCCCCCTTGTGCCAGAAAGCAGGGAAATCTCAACTTGAGCGGGAAAGATGGTCAGCTGCTGGCAACATACATGGACTGGATATTGGAATTATCTCATGAGGACTTTAAAGTAACTGCCATGCAAAAATATATATTTTTGTGCACTGTGGAAAGCGGGCGTTGGCCAAAATGGCGCTTCGGGCCCTGGCCAGGTCTTATGTTGCCTGATTGTTGCCTGACTGCCTGGCTCATTCCCCAGCCAATAAGAGAATGCCAAACTTGAGCCCTCATTAGCATGTCCGCTGACTTCTGTATATTGCGCATACCGCTTACAGACCAATGAGAGACCGCCACGGCGCTCGCACGCTAGCAGGAGGCAGGGTTGAGAGAAGGGTATATTAGTAGGGGACGCTGGAAGGGGGAGAGAGTTGGTGTATGATTGCCTGAATAAACTGCATCTGGAAGAACAAGAGTGTGTCCTCTCCTTTTTCCTGCAGGCCGGGAACAGAGAGCGACAAGGAGAGCGACAAGTGGCGGCCCGTACGGGGAACCTCCGTCAGTGCAAGCACGGTTCAGAACCAGACGCAGGCAGGTGGGCTAGCCGGTAAGTTCCCAGGTAAGGTGGGACTATAAGGTTCTCAGGAGTAGAGACCATGGGGAATTCAAATTCAATGTGGCCATTGCGCGATGCCTTAAAGGAACTGCTGAAAGTGAAAGGAATTGGCATAAAGACCCAAACTTTAGATGAGCTCTTAGGAGCAGTAGATGAGATCAAACCCTGGTTTCTTGTGACCGGAAACCTCATGCCACATTGCTGGGGAAATTTGGGAGGGGACCTAATGTTTGCTGAGGAACAAGGAGTTCTGCAGAGAGGTGTAGTTCCGATTTGGAAATTAATAGGAAATTGCTTGGGCGATGAAGGGAGCTGCGCAGCAGAAATAAAAAAAGGGGAAGAACTTCTACAGCAGCTAAAAGAGGAACAGGTGCCACCCAAGGGGGTTGAGGATGAAGAGCAGGATATGTCGGCTGATGAGTTGGAGAGTTTGGTAGAAAGCATGGAGCAAGTGAAGGTTAGCATACAGCCGGCAGCCCCGGGACCTCTGCTACTGCCGACAGCCCCTGGACTCCCTCTGCCTTTTGCGGTACCTGGCACTTCGTTTCATCCAGAGTACTGGAGGGAGGTAGCCACTCAAAATCCAGCCCTATGTTTTCCAGTCTTCCAAAACCAACAGGACAATAACTGTTATCATGAGCCACTCGATTTTAAAATCATAAAAAATATAGCGGAAAGTGTGCGCTCATATGGAGTGACTGTCGCTTACATGATTTCACAGGTAGAAAATCTCCACAGGTATTGCATGACCCCTGGCAATTGGCAAAATTTAGCCCGAGCCTGTTTGTCGCCGGGGCAATACCTAGATTGGAAAGCTATATATCTAGAGTTGGCCTATGATCAGGCCGCCCAAAACCGGGCCAACAACCAGCCTGCCTGGGATGTGGATATGTTAATGGGGCAAGGACGCTTTGCTAATCAACAAATTAATTATCCTGTCCAAGTATACAATCAGATTAATGATATGGGAACCAGGGCATGGAAAAAATTGCCCAACCGAGGGGAAGTCACCGGAAATTTGACCAAAATAATACAAGAACCAACGGAGCCACTTTCTGATTTTGTGGCAAGAATGGTGGAGGCAGCAGGAAAGGTATTTGGTGACCCTGACACTGCCATGCCACTTATTAAACAATTGGTATTTGAACAATTTACAAAGGATGTAGGCAGGCAATAAACCCTTACAAAAATAAAGGCTTTGAAGTGTGGATGAAGGTCTGTCGGGAATTAGGTGGCCCTCTTACCAATTCTGGCCTAGCAGCTGCAGTCATGCAAATGGCAAAAGGGCAGATGGGAACGGGGCGGTGAGGGTGCGTCCAATGTGGGGACCCCAGTCATATGAAAAGAGATTGTCCCCAAAGGAGAGAGGTGGGTGGTGCTCAGCAGAAGGCACCCCCCATGCCAAAATTGTGCCCAAGATGCAAAAAGGGGAATCATTGGGCAAATGAATGCAGATCAGTCAAAGATATCAAAGGCAGGCCACTCCCACCTTCTAATGGTCGCTCTTCTGAGTCAAATGCCCCACAGGCTTTGCAAAAAAACTGGAGGAGGGCCCGGCAGCCTCAGGGCCCTCAAATATATGGGGCTATGGAGGAGGGATTGTGGCCCAGCCTCAGACCACCCATGCACTGGGCATGGCCAAGAGAGCTACCAAAGGGAGCGCAGGACTTGACCTCAGTTCCACCACCAGACTCATATTAACCCCAAGACAAGGAGTACAAGTGGTGGAAACAGATTTCCATGGCCCCTTACCTAAAGAGACTGTGGGCATCATATTAGGTCGCAGTACTGCAGCCTTAAAAGACCTGATTGTTCATCCTGGAGTTGTCAATTCTGACTACAGAGGGGTAGTTAAGATCATGGTGTCCTCAACAACAGGAATTACGGCCATCTCTCCAGCAGATAAGATTGCACAATTGCTTTTGTTGCCCAGCCTGCACTCTCAATTCCCGTGTAAAAACAAAGACAGGGAGAATAAGGCGTTTGGTTCCTCTGGAGACCCAGGCATATATCTTGCCTTAAATTTGGGTCAGAGGCCAGTCGTCTCATTGACTGTGGAAGGAAAGGTTATAATAGGTCTCTTGGACACTGGTGCAGATAGATCCATAATAAGTTCAAGGGACTGGCCTAGAGGCTGGCAGTTACAACATTCCGCTCAAACATTACAAGGTCTGGGATATGCCAAAGCACCACAACTCAGTGCCAGAGAGTTATCTTGGAGGAACCATGAAGGACAGTCAGGATTGTTTCAACCATATGTTTTGGAGGTTCCGATTTCTCTGTGGGGTCGTGATCTTCTTGAACAGATGGGGTTTCAGCTTACCAATGAAGTTCAGCATAGCCCTCAATTATACAACATTATGCAAATGATGGGACATGTGCCAGGTAAGGGTTTGGGAAAACAGCTGCAGGGCCAAGTGTCTCCAGTTATTGCCTCAAAACGCAGTGGAAGGCAAGGTTTGGGTTTTCCCTAGGGGCCACTGAGGATATGGTGCCCATTACATGGAAAACTGAGGAACCTGTATGGGTTTCTCAGTGGCCGCTACCCTCGGAAAAGATCAAAGCAGCACGAGAACTGGTCGAGGAGCAGCTTGCACTAGGGCACATTCACTCCTCCACCTCTCCGTGGAACACCCCTATATTTGTAATTAAAAAGAAAACAGGCAAGTGGATATTACTACATGATTTAAGGGAAATCAATACACAAATGGTAATTATGGGGCCCATGCAGTGGGGGCTTCCTCTGCCCTCAGCAATTCCAAGACACTGGCCAATTATAATTATAGACATAAAAGATTGCTTCTTTTCCATTCCCCTTCACTCTGAAGACATGGTAAGATTTGCTTTCACTGTCCCCTCTCAAAATCATGCTGAGCCGGATCAGCATTATGAATGGACTGTCTTGCCGCAGGGGATGGCTAATAGCCCCACTATGTGCCAGCTCTTTGTTGCTAAAGCTCTGAAACCAGTCAGAAAAAAAAATTCCAATACTGAAGCTCTGCCATTATATGGATGATATCTTGTTGGCTGCCCTGGAGGAAGCAATGCTAGATGAGGCATATCTCGACTTAGTTATTTCTTTGAGCTGAAAAAATTTACATATAGCCCCAGAAAAGGTACAAAAGGAAAACATGGTCCATTATTTGGGCACAATTATCTCCCCAGAAGCAGTTCGGCCACAAAAGTTGTGTATACATACTGAACATTTGACGACTTTAAATGATTTTCAAAAGTTATTAGGAGACATTCAATGGGTCCGACCCTACCTACATATCCCAAATTGTCAATTGCAACCTTTGTATGATATCCTGCCCAGTAAGACAGACCTTCACTCCCCTAGGCGCCTTACTGCAAAAGCTAAACAGGCTTTGCAACTAGTTGAGAGGGAGATTCAGACCGCTGCAGTTAGGCGCCGTGATCCATCTCAGCCTATCACACTCTGCATATTACAGTCTCCCTGTCAACCCACTGGGGTGATATGGCAGGGCGGCCCGCTTCTCTGGGTTCATCCAAAAATCTCTCCAGCAAAAACACTTGAACATTACCCGACCGCTGTGGCCACTCTGGCCCTGCTGGGCGTCCAGCAGTGCATTCAGCACTTTGGAGTCTCTCCGCAGGTGATCATTGTTCCTTACACCAAACAACAAATTGAGATCCTATCTGCATCATTAGATGATTGGGCCATCCTGCGTTGTTCCTTCCCGGGCACACTTGACAATCACTATCCTAGGGACCCTTTGTTGCATCTCGCTTCTGCTCATCCTGTAATTTTCCCCCGCATCACTGCATCTGCCCCGCTAAACAGTGCCCTTCTCATATTCACAGATGGATCTAAGACAGGCCAAGGAGCTTATATGGTGGCAGGAGCACCTCCAGTCACAGTACCATTCTCTCCTGCCTCCCCTCAAGTTATTGAGCTCAAGATAGTTATAACAGTGTTTCAGACCTTTAATGCTCCTTTCAACCTGATTTCTGACAGTCAATATGTTGTTAATATCCTAAAAAGGCTCGAGGTAGTAGGAAAGATCAATCTCAGGTCAACCGTCGGGTCTCTTCTGCGTACTTTACACATGCTCATTCTCCAGAGAGACCACCCATTCTTTGTTCAGCATATTCGGGCTCACACCGGACTGCCCGGCCCGCTAGCTGAAGGCAATGATTCAGTTGATAAGGCGTCCAGAGCTCTGATGTGTTTTCTCTCCTCCCCTCAGGAACTTGCACGCACCTTTCACTCCCGCTTTCATGTTAATTCTAAAACGCTTGCCTCCCGATTTCACATCTCTCGAGCCGATGCTCGCGATATTGTAAAAAATTGTCATCAATGTGCCCCACTTCTGCCGCAACAGTCCCTTGGGATTAATCCCAGGGGTCTCCTCCCATTACATGTATGGCAGATGGATGTCACTCACATCCCTGAATTTGGCACATTAAAATATGTGCATGTCTCTGTTGATACCGCCTCAGGAATCATTTTTGCCTCCCTACACTCTGGAGAAAAGGCCCGTCATGTCCGCGAACATTGTTTCCAGGCGTGGGCAGCCTGGGGACAGCCTAAAGAGTTAAAGACTGACAATGGCCCGGCTTACACTTCAGGCTCCTTTACCTCCTTCTGTTTGATGATGGGCATTCGCCTCACTCACGGTTTGCCGTACAATCCACAAGGACAAGGCATTATTGAGCGTGCTCATCGTACACTAAAGGAGTGCCTTCAAAAACAAAAGGGGGGAATAGCCTCTGGCTCTCCTCCAAAGGAAAGACTTGCGATTGCTCTTTTTACTATTAATTTTTTAAATTTAGATAAGCACGGGCGGTCAGCTGCGGACAGGCACACACAAACAGACAACACTTCAAAAGGGCTTGTAATGTGGAAAGACATACTTACAGGAAAATGGTATGGCCCGGACCCGGTCCTAACATGGGCGAGAGGAGCTGTCTGTGTTTTTCCTCAGGATCATCAACAACCTCTTTGGATCCCGGAAAGGCTCACCCGAGTGGTTCAAGATGTGGAAGTGTGGGATACTCGTGATGATGGTGCCATGGCCCATGGCGATGACGGAAGAGCTTCGTTGGGGGCTGATGACAGTGTTCCCTAAACCTATCCCAGTCACCCATTCAGCGCAAGTATTCCCCCGCCTTTTTACAACCAATGATAACATGGAGGTCTCTTCTTTTTTTTACCATTAGATGACACATTAGCAGCAGTACAAGAGACCATACACCTGCCCCTAAACGGATTACTGTGCTTCCAACTGATTACTAACATATCCCAGGACAGTGATTGTGTACGTATGCATAACCAGACAGGAGGCTGGTTTGATGCACCCCCTCCGGGGACCAGCCGGTCCAATGCCACATGGCTCAGGGGAGCTTGGCACTTTCAAACCCGTGCCTGTATGCGTATGGCCCCCCTTTGTGTTCCTTGTATATAATGGAAGCTATGAAAGAAATAATGTCACCTGTGGTAACAGGATTTGTTTCTATGCTTTATGCTGGAATGCTACCACCTTTCCTCTAGCGGTGGTATTTCGTGGCAATCGCAGCATCAGCTGCCGCGGCTACAGCTGCGGCAGTTTTCCTGACGTCAACTGTTCAGACAGCGGCTGCACTTAACAATTTGTCGGCTGGTGTTGCTGAGGCATTGACCAATCAACAGAATATTAATAATCATTTCAAAACAGGCATTATGTCACTCAATTAAAGGGTTGATTTGGTGCAGGATCAGCTCGACGTGCTTATACAGATAGCACAGTTGGGGTGTGAATGGAGACATTCTGGGCTCTGTATTACCTCTGTACCTTTTCAGAATCTGAGCCATGCAGCTAATCTATCATGCAGTCTCTCACATCATTTAACAGGAAACTGGTCCGGTGAACTCGACTCTCTATTGGAAGAACTCCGCTCATCCATCGTGCACATCAACTCTACACGAGTAGACTTGTCCATGTCTGAGGGTTTTATCTCCTGGATGTCGAAGGCAGTGTATCACCTACAGCAGTGTGCTGGAACAGCGGGATTGGGTTGCAGTATAATCCTGCACGGGTCATTGTGTCTGTGGTGTCTGATGCGCATGCAGAACAATCAGCACAGAGAAAGAGCGTTCTTCATGCAGGCTCTTGCCGCTATTGAACTGGGCAGTTCACCTCAAGTTTGGCTCGGCGTGCTAGAGAAGTAGTCAAAGACGGGTAAGACCCGCTGCATGTATTACCAACCTAAGATAGGGAACAAACCTATGCTATTCGTTTAACCCCATGACGGGTAAGGAATACCTCTGCAGGGGCAACCTAAGACAGGCATTCTCTCTGCCATATTATAAAAGAAAGGGGGAGATGTGGAGAGCAGGCGTTGGCCAAAATGGCGCTTTGGACCCTGGCCAGGTCTTATGCTGCCTGATTGTTGCCTGACTGCCCGGCTCATTCCCCAGCCAATAAGAGAACTCCAAACTTGAGCCCTCATTAGCATGTCTGCTGACTTCTGTATATTGCGCATACCGCTTACAGACCAATGAGAGACCACCATGGTGCTCGCACACTAGCAGGAGGCAGGGTTGAGAGAAGGGTATATTAGTAGGGGACGCTGGAAGGGGGAGAGAGTTGGTGTATGAGTTGCCTGAATAAACTGCGTCTGGAAGAACAAGAGTGTGTCCTCTCCTTTTTCCTGAAGGCCGGGAACAGAGAGCGACAAGGAGAGCGACAGTGCATGCCTTTAATCCCAGCACTCAGGAGGCAGAGGCAAGCAGACCTTTGTGAATTCAAGGTCAGCCTCGTCTACATAGTAAGTTCCAAGACAGCTTGGAGCTACAGGGAAACCCTGTATATATATATGACTCTCTTAAACTACATCAGTCCTAGAGACTCAACTTTTGTTCTCCCCTTCTGAGCCAGTGGCTGCTTCCTGTAGCTGGTGCCTCTGTCACACCTGAAAGTGTGGATGACTTCCTTTTTTCTGTTTCAATGTTCTTTGTAGGAGAGCTTCTATGCTCATGTTAGTGGAGTGTTCCTGTCCTCTGTATGCACAGACTGATGAAGGGATGACTCAGCATTTATAGCAGTCATTTATGAAGATAGAGTGTCTTTATTATAATTTCCTTAAAAATCATCTTGACATTTTCTTTGAGGGTCCTTTGTCTTAAGCTATAAGCATGGGTTGTTCGTTCATGATAAAGGTCTTGTTGGCTGCAATTTTCCATCCCATACCTGACTTCTAAATCTCTTGCTCTATCTGTCCATAAAAATTAGGAAGGGTTGGGGCTGAGGAGATTGTTCAAGGTAAGAGCACTTTCTGCAGAAGCATGGAGATCCAAGTTTGAAGTCCCACATTCACATAATAAAGAGCCAGGAATGGTGGCTTGTGCCTGTAACTGCAGCATTGGGGTCAGACACAGGCAGATCCCTGAAACCCATTTGCCACCCAGTCTAGCCATAATAGCAAGCTTCCAGTCCAGTGAACCTTTTCAAAAGAACAAGGTAGAGAGCAATAAAGGAAGGCACTGGATAGATATCCTCCTCTGCCCTCTGCACAAGTATGCATAGGCACAGGCATCCACAAATTCACGTGCATGTAACACACACACACACACACACACACACACACACGTACACAATTAAGGAGGAGGTCCTCTCATATTTGTGTTCAGCTTCACAGCATAGAGCTTAGCAAATGCCTTCTAGAACAAAGACAGAGACAGGAACTGGATCCCCTGTTCTTTTTCAAGAATGTAAAAACAAGTTGAATTATACCTCTTTCCTGGCAGTCTTGCTATAAGGAAGGCAGCAGGGGATTCCAATGGTGGTCCAGTGCCTTCCCCTCCCAAGTTCCTCTACCATGCTGTGGCCCTGATACCCCTTCCTGGGTGATTGGCCCAGACAAGGTGTTATGTAGCTTTTGACTACTTCTGGGGAATTCCTCTGATTTACCTCCTCTTCTGCATGATTCCAACCTACCTACCACCTTGTCACATTCATCTCGTCTCACTTATTTTCATGTACTGTTTTACTAGTTCACTGGGCTGTCCACCTAACTTCGAACCCCATGAATGTGTCTCCCCTTCTAATTTCCTGTCACAGGAATTCAACAAATCTTTATTCCATGAATGTCCTCTGCTGCTTTTCATGTACAATGGCCCGTCACTAATGACCCTGCCAGCTTTCTGGAGTCACTGCCAAAGCCTCTGCGCTTTTGATGCATGTTTGCCTGCATTTGCGTTCTGTTAAATATCACCAAGAAAGAGGTAACTGACAATGTCTCTCTAAACTTTCCTTTTTTACACTCAAGGATGTGTTGCTGGATGTCATTATCATGGTAAGTAAAGCTCCTGTGTCATAAAGGTTTCAAAACCAAGAAATCCGTGCCCGCAGTGGAGGAGGGCTGGGGTTGGATCCTGTCAAGATAAATAGCAGCTTCCATTCCTCATGCACTTCTTACATCCTAGGATACCCCATACTGGCATCTCACAGGTTTCTGTCACCATTTAAAGGAGGGGAAACTGAGGTTTAGGTAAAGTGATCAGAGTGCTGTTGGTCAGGGACTGGGGGCAGAACTGAGTTTTGTGATGAGACCAACTGATCATGGGGGTGATTTGTTAGTACTGCACTGTAGGAGTAACAGGTGTGCTAAAGTGTCTTAAATAAATTTCTTCACCATGGTCCTCCCAAGCTTTCAAACCTTAACACAGCCCTAAAACATTGCATGGATGTTATAACTGCATGGTCTTCATGAAATGTACTCTCAGCTGATCTCCTTGCTCATGCCCCAACAAAAAGCAATTAAGAACCATGGTATTCAGGAGTTAACTGTTAAAGCAAAATGGTTTCAGACAAAAATATTCATTTTTCAGCTGCAGCTGAGTATGCCTTTAGCTATTAAAATGAAGTGAAGTGAAACTAAGTCAGGCAGATTGTTTCTGCGATTCTGTCCATTCCAAAGAGTTGAAGATAGGAGACCCCTCTCCATCCCCAGTCATTTCCAAAGAAGTAAAGGAAATTATGTGCAGGGTAAGCAGAAGCAGTATCAGGGCATCACAGTTCTAGTCCCAGTTCAAATACAACTTTCTGTGTGAGGTTACAGTGCCGTCAGCACTGGGGTCAGTCTTCTTGTCTGAGGCACTGACGGAGGTCTTCTGTGACTACCTAGTGCTGGCTTCCTTGCTGTGTGATGTTTACCTAAGAAAGAGCTCCTTGTAGCTACTGGACACTTTCATAACTGTCTCCCTTATGTACTTGGCAGAGGAGACACCGAGGTGCTGCCTGGTCTACTTTTGTACAGAGTTTATGATGAAGGACCAAGATTGGGTGGTTTCAACCAACATGAATTTACTTTTCTCACAGTTCTGACTGAAGTCGGAGATCAGCATGCCATCATAGAGATGGCTTCTTTCAAGGCCTCTCTCTTTAGATTGAATGTGGTGGCCTCTCTGTGTCATCTCATGTGGTTTTTCCTGAGTGTGGTATGTTCTAATATCTTCCTTTGAAGATACCAGTCAGATTAGATTAGACTCACTCTTATGACCCTGTTTTAATGAATTACTTTTTTAAAGGCTCCGACTTCAAATAAACTCACCAGAGGTGCTATAGATTGAAACTTCAAATTAAGAATTTGTGGAGCGATACAAATTGGAGGGAACAACAATTAAAGAACTAGGTCAAAGAACTGACTGAAACAGTAAACTTCTGCCCAAAACAATAAACCTCTACATAGAAATACTTTTAAAAGACTGAGAAAAAGATGCAAGACATGTATAGCAGAATGCATGAACTCAAGTGGGGTCAGGGGAATGGAAAGGGGAATGAGTCTAAATTAGACTGAGAAATGTTGTATGAAATGCACAAAACTTCAATAAAAATATAAAAAAAAAGATTTCGTGGAGATAGAATTCAGCTTGTTGCAGTGTTCACTGTGCTTCAGGTGAACATTTTTTGAAACTCAGTCTATTTCCAATGGGACCATGTGTGTATGACATTTAGATTTAAGTTCTGGGTTGGTCTCTGCCCATTAGTTGTGGTTCTCCCCTGAACATGTATTTCTAGACAAATGGAAGCATCTCAAGAGAGCTCAGAAAGCATACTGTTGCCCACCATCACCTCCACACCCTCCTTACAGTAATACACCCATCTATGCCCAAACACAGAGGTGCTAAAGAGACCTTGTGCTCCCTCCTGGGCTTAAATCTTTTTGTCTGATACCTGAATAGTTAATATTTTCAAGATGGCTCTTTTAGAAATTGTCTTAAGGAGGGGCTGGAGAGATGGCCTAGCGGTTAAGAGCGCCGACCACTCTTGCAGAGGACCCGGGTTCGATCCCCAGCACCCACATGGCGGCCGAGAACCGTCTGAAACTCCAATCCCAGGAGAACTCCAGGGGAATCCGACACTCTCTTCTGACCTCCGCGGCATTGCACGACACGGGTGCACAAACTTGCATGCAGACAGTACATTCATACACATACAAAAATAAATAAAATTAATAAAAAAAAAGAAATTGTCTTAAGGAATAAACCTTAAGAACCCAGACTCAAACTCCGAAAATATATATGATACCAAGCCCCTTTTGAAGGCTGAGGTGGAGGAAAGAGTCAGAGATATCTTCAAAAACTTTTTATAGTCAGAAATTGATAACAGCAATGATCTGTAAGGGCTCCTGCATATTCTTTAATTAATTTTTATATGTATGAGTGTTATGCCTGCATGTATGTAAGTGCAGCCCTGTTACCCAGTGTTCATGGAAGACAGAGAGGGTATTGGAACCCTGGGAACTGGAGTTAAGGATAGTTGTGAGGTGTCACATGGTGCTGGGAATTGAACCCAGGTCTTCTCCCAGAGCAGCCAGTGCTCTTAACCACTGAGCCATCTCTCCAGGCTTAGCTTCTGCATATTCTGAAAATTCTGAATTTATTGACTATACTGATCTCTCAGTGAAGGATATAAGGTACTGCCTTCCCAATAGCAGCCACATCTTGCTTTGTAGACAGCATGGAGGACTTGGTAAAGAAGGATCCTGGTGGGGCTGGAGAGATGGCCTAGCGGTTAAGAGCGCCGACCGCTCTTACAGAGGACCTGGGTTCGATCCCCAGCACCCACATGGCAGCCGAGAACCGTCTGAGACTCCAATTCCAGGAGAACTCCAGTTCCAGGGGAATCCGAGACCCTCTTCTGACCTCCGCAGCATCGCACAACACGGGTGCACAGACTTGCATGCAGACAGTACATTCATACACATACAGAAATAAAAAAAATTTAAAAATATAAAAAAATAATGATGCTTTGTTTGGCAGAATGCATGAGCTCTGGTGGGGTGGGGGAATGGGGGGGACATGGGTCTAGATTTGATAAAAAAATAAATAAATAAAAGGAAAAAAATAATGATGCTCTGACACATGCCCAGCATAGATGATCCCTGCCATTATGCAAAGGAAACAAGCCANTTCATGGTATATACTTATATAATTATGAATCAATCATACATGAAATAAACAGAATAAGGAACTTAAATTCAAGGTATTTATATCTGCAAGATTATCCTTATCTTTAATGATAGCTCTAAATAATGTATCTTGAAAAACAACCATGCTTTTAATATTGATAAAAGCACTCTATAAAAAGGAAGTAGCTATGTGAAGACATGAAGTCCCAAGCCACATGTTAAAAATGATGCAGCCAAGAAAAACAGAGGAGTGGTGTGGGCTGACAGCCCACAGCCATTTCCTCCATGTGACTCCACCCCAGCCACATATGCCTCCAAACCAAATGCAGATGGTTCCCCCTAACTGTGAAAACTTTATGATGTGCAAAAGTGATTACACAGTCAGTAAAAACTCTAACTTGAATTTAAATGCCTCCAATGCATACTCTAGCTTTGGGAAGTCACAGGCTCTGCAGTGCACTATGTTGTTAACCTGTGGTATTCTTAGGGTAGGATTATTCAATACATTATAGACACATTTTCAGCTTGTAGCAGGACTAAACGAGATATCACCACATCCATCACATCTTAAGCATTGCCTAAACCCAGACTCTCTTCTCCACCCTATAATACAAATATGAAGTACAAATATAATACAATATGGGCGATTAAAACATTCTGACTTGAGGCAGGAATTCAAAAAATCCAATGAGTGCAGAAACACTGATGGCCCCAGGGATGCCAGAGATAGCAGAAATCTTTCAAAGTTCTTCATATGTCTTGCCCCCATCCCAGAGGTAGAAAGAGGATGCAATGAACCACCTCTGAGACACAGCCAGCACACACATGAGCTGTTCCACTATCAACCACCTCCAGTCCTAACAGCCAAATGCACAGATATCATATCTTTTCTGTCCTGACTGCAGAAAGATTTAGGAAAAGGACTGGAAAATCCTGTTGAAGAGAAAATCCAAAATGAGAAAGTTGAATTATGAACCCTGCCAGATAAAAGACATCAAAGTTCCATTTTGAATTGGAGGAATGGCTAACAATACACATCTCCTCCCAGAGTAATACCTAAAATGTCATGAGCACGAAACAAACCATCAAGGCTGCAGCCTTGGACAGAAAAGCCCAGGATCTCCATGTTGCAGGCTGACCTTCCTCTCAAAACCTCACAAAAGGGCTAAAACAAAAGGAAGTCTTCAGGAAGCAATTTGAGCTTTAGTGTAAGAATAGAGAATTTAGGAGGAAGGTCACAGAGCCTCTCTTTCAAAGGAATGAGACAATCCACACAAAGCTGTCCAACTCAAAAGCAAGATGAAAAGAAGGAACATGATAGCTTTGCTAAAGAATCACTGGAGACCAGAGAAGAGTGGGCCATGGCAACAGGAGAAAGGAGATCCCATCTGCAAATAACCATGGCTGAGTAAGCAAAAGGAAATTCTCCAACACCACACATAAGAATTTGTTGAGAAACTGATTTTGACAAGGCAAGACTAAAGGCTAGGATGAAATGAAAGGCGAGCTGTCGAACTTTGGAAACCGACAACCACAATCGCCACCAGAATAGATTTAAAAAATAAAATTATAAACACAGAGGAAGAGACTAGACAATGTCAAGAAAACAAATTACAGCACAGAGGAAGTTTCAGCTCTTCACAATAATAGACAGGATATGACACAATCACACAGAAGCTAAAACGAGGAAAAAGATGGATATTCATTTTGCACAGATATCTAGGTAGATGACAGATAGTATATGTGATGGCAGGAAATGGATTTTCAGAAAGTTAATATAATTTATAAAATTACAAAAATAACAAAGATAATTACACGGCCCAAATTGATCAAAACAGATTACATGCAAAATGAATTTTTACATTCTTTTCAACATTAACAATAAACAATCTTCCCTCAATGAATCCTCATGTTCTTTTCTGAATTGAGAAATATTAAAACCTATTTTGTGCAGTTATGCAAGAAGCTCAGAAAGATGATAAGCAAAAAGACAGCTAAAAATGAGCTGGAGTTTGAGAGGAAAGTGAAATAGTAACAGTAGTAGAGTGTTGGTACATCGTGAAAGATACGCTTGATTTTATTATGTAAAATCATGGACGTAACCTCTTAAACACACAAAAATAAACATTCCATTTAAACAAAAGTAAGACAGATGTACCAAAGGAAAGAGTAAGAAACACAGAAACAGGATACAGAAGACAAAGTAATTACATAAATGTAAAATATATTAAAGTCATATATATGCTATATTAAAATGTAAATATAGATCTCAGATAAACCTAAAATGAAGCGCCTCACAGGAATAAAAGCAAAACTGACTGTGAAGCAATACATACATATATTGGCCTCTCACTCCAGTTCCTCACACAGCTAATATCTTCATCCTTTTAATTTCCTAGGAGATGAGATCGTGAGCAACAGCCTTTGTTCTAATAACTGGTCATTAACCAAGCTGCTGGCACAGACCTCCTAATCCCTTGATGCTCCAGGAGGGAGGAGTGGGTATCTTCTGGTTTATTGAGGTGACTCTTGTTGGGCTCTTGGGTAGGGGCAGGTCACTAAAAGACCAAGAAAAATTAGAAGCTAGGGGATGTCAGTTGTCCACCCAGGAGGAAGAGGGCTGGACGTGGAGTCATGCCTAGGATGTAAAACTTGCAGAAAATTTCCCGGCAGACAGAATCTCAGAGCTTCTTAGTTGCTGAGCACTGGTATGTGGTAGGAGAATAACGCGCTGAGAGGCTTGGAAATCTGCGCCTCACATTGTCCCAGTGCCCCATGCCTTTGCTTGTACATCTCTTCCATTTGGCTGATCTTGACTTATATGCAGAATAATAAACAGGTGAATGCAAGTAAAGTGTTTATGCAAATGTCCATTTTGTAACCAAATGAGACAGAAGTTTTGGAATCCCAACTTGGATTTATTTGGGTCTGAGGGAAGTCTAAGAGACTGAGTCCTGTGTACTCCATCCTACATTTTGGGCAGTGTCAGAAATGAGTTAAATATATACCCAGCAGACTTTGGAACATCAGTTGTTGTTGGAGAGCCCTGTGAAATGTCATGGACATGCACAGAAGAAATGCAATCAGTTTACTGCTTCCACATAGCAACAAAGGGCCTTTCAGGCATCTTCTGAGAAAGAACAGCTGTGGGCTTGGTTTTAAAATAATCATATGTGAATTCAAGATAAAGAGTTAAAACAATCAAAATAAAAGCACTATGTATCAAAACAAATGGCTGGCTGTTAAAAATATTGATTAGAAAACCAAAAGTTCTTTCATAAGATAACATAAAGTCAAGAATAGTGATGTTAGTCTAATCCCAGCACTCGGGAGGCTGAGGCAGGAAGATCACAAGTTCAAAGCCAGCCTGAACTACAAAGAAAGGCACTGTCAAAAAATACATGGAAATATATGAACCGATTATCTGCTGAGTGACTTAGAAATGCCACCACAAAGTCAGAGTAGGAAACAGGTGCTGGCTTGAATGAGCCCTAAGAACATCATGCAAAGTAGAGGAAGCCAATCTGCACCAGACAAGCTCTGTGGTTGCTCTTACACGAGGTTCCTGGAGCAGTCACATTCACATATATAGAAGCCAGACTGATGGTTTCTGGGGAGACAAGGCCAGGGAAATGGGGAATTAGTGTGAATGGCGAGGAGTACCACCTTGGGAAGATGGAAAGCGCTGCAGGTAGAAGGTGGTGATGGCTGTACAATAATGTGAATGACCTTGCTGCTACTGAACTGTACACTAAAAAACAGTTAAGATGGTGACATCATTTAAGTTACATGTACTTTACCATAATAAAAATTCTAGCCAAAATATTAAAAACAACAACAGTGGACAGAATGGTCACAACTTGTCATCAGCATAAACTTAAATTTAGGAAGGCTGGGGAGATGGCTCAGACACTAAAGGACTTGCTGCCTTAGCCTGAGAACCCCATTTTAATCTCCAAGGCTGTGTATACCTTACCTGTAATTCCACAGCTGGAAGGTAGACATGGGAAGATCCCAGGGCTTGCTGGAAAGCCAGGAGTTGAATTGGTATTTTCAAGGTTCAATGATAGGCCCTGTCTCAAAACTGAAGTTCAGAGTGTTTTAGGAATACACCCCATGTCAATCTCTGGACTCCACATACAAGGATGTACATATGAACACACACACACACACACACACACACACACACAATCGTCACATACACTCTGGTAGATAGCTTCAGTTATTAACTTGACATATACCTGGGGAACCCCATCTGAGGCATTTCTTCCACTGGATTGGCTTGTAGCCTTGTCTGTTAGGTATTTTAATTGGTAATTGATGTGGGAGAACCCAGCTCATGGTGGACAGTTGCCATCCCTAAGCAGATAGTCCTAAATTGTATAAAAAAGGAAGCTGAGTTTCTGTGTTAATCACCATCTGATGCATAAAGAAACCTCTCTGGTGAGAGGGGAAAGATGCATTCATCTTAAGAAGTTGCACTGAAAAGTGTGACTTTGGATTAAGCATATGACAATTTCTCTCCATTTGACCAGTTGTGGAATTCTATTTGAGTCTTCATCTGTTGCAGAAAGAAGCTTCTTTGATAAGTGGTAAAATATACACTTATTTGTAGATGTGAGGGTGCATATTTAGAATACAGTAAGAAATTGGTCTAATGGCAAAAGTTACTTTTCCTCTAGGATCTCCAACCTCTCCAGCCATATGTATTTGGTTATATGTATGATAGCACACATAAGTTCTCTCTCATTGAGTAGGCCTTAATTCTAGTTACACTATTGTTGGTGACCCCCAAGATAAAAGTGCCGCTACTGAACCAATACAAAATCCCAACCCAACCTAAGGAACATTTGGCAACTGGTGACTGCTAGGACAGGGACAGACAGCATCTTACAGGGATGGGACTCATGGGAGGTTGACCATGGTCCAGTGTATGAGGACCCATGCTGAGGAACATATGGAGACACAAACAGGGCACTATAGGCCATATTGTATACATAGTGGAGTACACAAAATTGGGCAAGGACAGCACGAGGAGGTGTGGATGAGGGATCTAAATACCATCAAATTATATTGTATGAATATCACAAAAATTCAATTAAAATTTTTAAAAAGCAGGCTGAGCATAGGCCAAGGGAGACAAGACACTATTCCTCCATAGTCTGTGCTTCAGTTCCTGCCTGCAGGTTCCTGCCCTGAACTCCTGTCTGACTTCCCTCAAAGACGATCTGTGTCTTGGAGATGGAAGATTAAATAGATGCTTTCCTCCCCACAAACTGTTTGGTCATGCTTTATTAAAGCAACAGTGACCAAACTAGAACACATACCAAACTAAATTTATGAAGGACAGCTTTAATTTAAAATCAATGATACAGTGAAGAGACAGACAAGAAAGGGTGAAGACCTGGACAGAACTGCAGATGGTTTCACATTCCTGTCACTTCCACAATAGGTCATGCTGAAGATGGATGGGCAGCACAGTATTTCATAGAGCAATGGAACCTGTAGTGGGAATGTCAGCAAAAGTATGACCAAGCTCTAGAGAGAACTGGGGAGGAATTGTGTAAGTAAGAACAAGGGAATTCACATTAAATTATGCAAGAAAGGATCACATCTTGAGATTCACAACTCAAAGAGGGTTCTGATGGAAGCATCTGGGGGTCTTTCCAGCACTCCTCCTTTTGGGATGAACAGTTACATCTAGCACAAGCTTACTGTCTTGCTGGTTTGACACAATGCCTCCTAGAACTCAGGGAAGGTAAGAATTTATGTCTTGGGCTCCTGAACAGGGCTGGAGAATGCTGAACCTCCAGCGACTGTGTGGCCTGTATATAGCCTTGTCTCCTGCTGTAACTAAGAAGTGTGGGTCAGCCCAGGAGCAAATAGGACTCAGCAGCCAGGTTCCTAAACTGATGTCTAAGGACCTGTTCTCCAAATATGTATGTGTGGGTTTGTTTGTATCTGAATATATCTGTCAAGCCATTAAGCACAGACGAAAGGATAAATACAATAAAAAGTTGAAAAAAACTGCCACAAGTGCTGAACAAGTCAGAAATATTAGTGCCTATACTGAAAAACTATATAACCCTTAAAATAAATGTGATTAATTTTACAATAAAAATATGTGACTCAAGCCTGGTGAGTGTCTGTAATCTAGCTTGCAGTAAGCAGAAGGAGGAGAATTTTGAGTTCCAGGCAAAACTGGGCTACAGAGAAAGCTCCTGTCTAAAAAAAAATAATAAGAAACCTAAAAGTGACACCAAAATCTCTAGATATAATCTGAGTCATGGGAGAGATTCCAAAATATGGACACTTCTCAAGTAGCTCTTATAAACTGAAGTATCAAATAATTATCCAACCAAAATAGAATCACTATTCAGCATCTTTAGAATGTGTTCCAAGACCTCCCCCATACACCAAAATATGAGGATGCTTGAGTCCCAACTGTAAAACGGTGCACTAATTGCATATGAACTATAGAATTTCTCCCATTTATATTACATCACTTCAAAGTTATTTATAATATCTAATATAATGATATGTACTTTCTATATTGTATTAACAAAGAAATAATGACAAGAAAAAAGTCTTTGTGTTCATACAGATGTGAGTTTTCAGTTCTTGTCATCCACAATTGGTTGAATCCACTGGTACCCACACACAAAAAAAGCTGTAGAATAATTCATCTTAATTATGACAATCCATAGCAAAATTCATAAGATAACATAAGCATCCCTTAGTTATGTAATAATGATTTAATTTTAAGGATTCTGTTAGCATCATGAAACATTCTTCTAGAGCAGATTGAAAATGTTTCTGGTCATTTCTATGATAATGAGAAGGCTTTGACAAAAATTTGCCACCAGGACTTTTCTTAGAGTACAGTAATAGTTGAGAGAATACATGGAACCTTTATTATGATGAAGAAAATACATGTTCCATACAAGTACCATTGTGAGTCATTAAAACATTCATCAATGTTAAGAATGAGACAAGTGTGCTACATGAACCAATTACTATTTTCATATGCGACTGGATAAGGAGAATATTGGGAGAAGTGAGTCAAAGAGAATCTTAGAAACAATGAGAAATCACAATTATGGTGGCTAATTGAAACATTAATATAGAAAATCCAACTACTTGCCTATACACCCAACTAGAAAACAAAATGGAATGTCATCCATTGGAAATGGTAACCATGATAAAACACCCAGAAATAAACAGCAGGAAATTCATAGAACCTGTCTAAACAGAACCTACCAACCATCATAAAACAGATCTGAATACAAGCCTAGATAGGTGGCTTCCTAAATAGGAAGAGTCAAGCCATAAAGTCATTGTGAGCACAACTGAAAAACAAGATGCTTCTGACACAGAAAAAAAGAGGGAGGGAGTAGAAGCCAGTGTTGACTTGAAAATATTAATATGAGTAGAGCTTTAAGAAATTAAAAGTGTTGAGGCAGATTAATCAATAGAACAGAAAGAGACCCTGCACTTAAAAAGAAACTTAGTTTACACATAAGGTGCCCATCTGAACAGTGTAAAGATCATTATTGTACTATTGCATATTACTTTGTTGTACCAATGACCACCTTTGGAGGAAAACAATTAGATCTTTATCATCAATTCTTGCAATATAATAAATCCTAGGGAGTCAAAATATATAAAGATAAACAAATGAAGCTGTAAAGTTTAGAAGAAAATATGGTAAATTTATTTGGAACCTCAGAATGGAGAAGGTCTTTTAAAAAACTGGAGATCAATCTTAGGTTCAACAAAGGAACACATGAATAAATTTACAACATAAAATTTCAAACTTTCTTCAAGTCAATAAATATGCAACCAATAAATAACATCAAAAAAACAAATGGCAAATAAAAACACTTTCAATACTTTGGTCAGAGAAACCTTGAGGTACAAAACCAAAATTGGGAAAAAGCCAAATAACCCAAGAGGTTTTTGTATAAAAGATACAATTTTTACAAAAATTAAAATTACCAAAATATATTTGAAAAGAAGTTCAACTTCACTTATAGTAAAATTAACTAAAATCAGAATAATATTGCATTATCATTTTTACCAGTCTGAAGGGGAGGAAAAACTTGGAAAACTCAGCACTAGCAAGCTGAGAATCTGGACCTTTAATTGTATTGTGGATGGGTTATCTACTGATCAATTCATGGAGGACAATCAGCTAATATCTATCGAACATTTAAAAGCACATAGCCTTACATCCAGTAAATTCATTTCTAAACTGAAATTTATACCAAGATATAGTCACAAAAGTATAGCAATAGTTATGCACCAGAAGCCTAACTATAGACTCATGTATAAAAATAAAATTGGAAATTTTGTAGCTATGTGCTCATCACTAAAATTCTAATCAAATAAATCAAGCACACTAATGAAATGGAACCCAAAGCAGCTATTAAGAGGAATGAGGTAGACCTTCATATGTCATTATGGAAAGCTCTCTAGGACAAAATACCAAGTGCAAAGCACCTTGCGTAGCATGAGTGCTAGGAAAACAACTCGAGTCTCTCCATGCCCTCCTTCAATCTCTAGTTCCCACACTTCCTTTTTTCCTCTCTAAAAACTCATCCATGGCTCCCTGTGGGGAGAAAGAAGTGGAAATAGGAACAAAGGAGACTGTGTTTGATCATACACACCTTCTAACTATGTTCATAGCTAACTTTTATTGTTATTTTTATAAATGACAATAATTATTAAGATAGTAAAAACAAAGGCCAGTGATCAATTGTAAACTAACAATAAGAAACAAAGCTTGGTCTCAGGGCATTGAAAGACTATTTCTAGTTACTCTAATAAAACATAAGACAACAGCAAAACAGTATCATGTTTCATTTGTCCAGACCATGTGTAGCAGATGGATTTTGGGAATGACCCTGCTCAAGATGGTGGATGCTGAAATCAAGAAATGTCCTAATTAATCCACCACCTTCTTGTATACCCTGTCTCTTGTCTTTAGCTGCATGCATATGCTGCATACACACACGTGTACACAAACACATACGTGCATACACATGCACAGAGAACACCAAACCTTCATCTTCTTCTAGTGAAATGGATGGCTGAAAAAGATATGCGATTTCTTTTGCTCTGAGAAATCTTATCCTCCGTTGTGATGTGCCCCATCCTGGGAGTTAGAAGACTAATTAAAGTTTAATTAAAGATCTCTGGCAGTTGGAGCAGTTTCAAGCTCTGAGATGTTACTGAATGATGAAATAGAACAATGACTTGCCCCTATAACCTCCCATATTTGAACACTCGATCAGTATGGTGGTGTTATCTAGGGAGAGTCATGGAACCTTCAGGAGCTGTGGCCTTACTGGAGTGTATTCACTAGGGGTGGGCTCTGCAAGTCATAGCCCTGTCCGACTCCCAGCTTTCTCCCTCTGCTTCCTGTGCTTTCTGATCTGCCCACTTCTGCTGCCTTGTCTCCTCCACCATGATGGACTGTTGTTCTCCCTGGAATCATAAACTCTTCCTTCTGTAAACAGCCTTAAGTTATTGTATTTTCTCAAAGCAACAAGAAAAGCAACTAATACAAACAGCAAAAGCTTTTCTTCATGAAGTACCTTCTGATCTCCTTCACATTATTATTAAAAAAATAAGAACGTAAACTGGCAACAGGTCACTGTCAGTAATGTCTAAGTGGAGCACTGTATCAGCATGTAGGCTTCAAAATCAAAGCTGCACTTGTCTTCAGAATCTACCTCCAATTCTGGATGCTGAGACAGGAGGATCTTAAGCTTAAGGCCAGCCTGGGCTACATGGCAAGAATCTATCTCAGAAAAACAATAGCAAACCCCACACACCTCCATGAATCCAGACCCTGACCCCAACCCAGCTTTGCAGCTGAAGCTGAGAGGAGCAAGCCATGGAGAGGTGCATTTCTAGAAACCAAAGCCTGCTCTACAGACTAGGCAGCTCTCATGGTGACCAGCTCCTCTGCTGACTGCCAATAGCCTGGAATCCAGGAGAACTGCCTCTCCCTAGCTCCTGCCACACAGGGCCCAGAAAGGTCCAATCTACATATCCCCAGTCCTGATACAGGGGTGGGAAATCCAGAGGATATGTCTCCATGGTGTGCCATTGCCTGCATGCACAAACTTTTAAGACTAGTCAACTCTGACACATGAAGCATCTAACATATTCTTATTTGCCAAAAACATACAAAAAGGGTTTATCTCAGCTTCAGTGATTCCTCTGGACTGAGGTGCTCAGAATTCTTTTTGCCCTTTGAGATTTGCACAATAGAACAGGTGCTTAGCTCTTCAGGCCTGGGGAAAGCATGAAGCTTGGGAGTCACCTAGGATCTACAGACACCAAAGCCCACAAATACTTTCAGCTGGGTTTGATTGTTTATAACTCACACAATCTGTATCCTGATTTCATTTGACTTTATAGAAAATAGCTTGAACAAAACACCATTTAGAAGTTTAGAAGGCCAACTTTCTCTGGTATAAAATTGCCATTGAGAGAAAGAGAAAGGAGAAAGAGAAAGGGAGAGAGAGAGAGAGAGAGAGAGAGAGAGAGAGAGAGAGAGAGAGAGAGAGAGAGAGAGAGAGAGAGAGAAAGTGTTGTAGAAAAACCAGCAGAGAGGTTTTTAGTTTAAATTTTTGTTTTCTTTTCAGAAACTAATTGGTGAAATGGATCCAGTGTGTCTTGGCAAGATAAGTTTTAGTCTACATCTGTGGATAGCACAGACACACAGTGAATTCTTGTGTGGCTCTATGGCAGGGGCATGAGGGCATGCAAAACCAGATGCACAGTCCTCCAACTGGCTGACCAGAACTACTGAGATCCCCCTGCAGGCCAGTCCATAGGAAAGTGTAAACAAAAAGGTGCTATGATCTCTTTAGTGAAAGTAACCAGTAAACGAACCCCCAATACTGAGAGCCATTCTATTGAGTACAGTATAGCGGGCCAGTTCTCACCCCCCTTACACTTCCCCTCTCTGTGCACTTCCCACTGCAGTGACATTATGCAAAGTCTTTGGACACAGCCTCCACAAAGTTTGGAGCTGACATGAGGATGCCGATGGTGCAGATGATGGTAAAGACAGAGAAGGCCATGAGGCACAGGCGGTCCACCACGCAGGCAGCGAACTTCCACTCGCTGCAGACCACCTCGCTCTCATCCTGGCAGCGAAAGCGGTTGGCAATGTAGCGGACCTCCTCCAGGATCTTGGCCAGGTCGGGTTCCCCCTCAGAGGGGTGCCCACCATGTAGGAGGTGCTCATCGTGTGTCGGTGAGCAGGCCATGCGTCCACACACGACCCCGGAGTCTGGAGTGGGGGCGCAATGCATGCCCTCCAGGCCTCGGAAGCCAATGTAGAGCAGGTTCCCATTACTGGTAGGCGGCCCCGCGCCTGCACTCAGCTCCACACTGGCCAGGCTGCAGCGGCGCGGCTTGTGCTGGCAGGCTGGTCGGACTTTGTCTTCCCCAGGCCTCTTCATACGCAGGAACCATGCACACCAGTTTAGAAGGATGATCCTCGTCTGCAGAGACAAGAGGACGTTAGGAGCCACCCAGAAGAGGACATAGATTGAGCTCCATGGTAGTGTACCCCCACAGTAGAATCCCGCTTCACAGATCCTGGGAAGAACAACCTCCCTTGAATCCTCAGTGACTGTATACAGCAGAACACTGGAAACGGAGTGAAACGCTTACAGAGCAGAGAATTTATGCAGGCTACGGGAAAAGCTGGTTTCAACTGGGGTAGACACATTCTACACTCTAGAAAGAGCCTCGTGGGAGGAACAGGAGGCCTGGTAAGAATGCCTGAGGTGTGCACACAGGTAAAGTCATTTTCTTCTCTGAGCCTTCCTCTTTATAGCTAGGAACCTGAAGATGGAATTTCCTGACATCCCCACAGACTGTAAGGTGTCCTAGAAGGTCACTGCAAACTAAGATTCTCAACATTCAAGGCAATCCCTTGATATGTCAGACAGGAGGTGGACCTCTGGTTTGAAGTAGCTCAGGGTTCTAACTTTAGATCACCACATCTCTTGTGATGTCACCATACCTCTGCAGAACTGGTTTTCAAAGTTGCTCCAATTAAAAAAAAAGTACCAGGGGACTCAATGGAAAACAAAATGAGGGTGATGGTCTCCAATCTGTGGAGAAAATGCACTACAGCCATGGGAGCTAGACTGCTGAGGCAAAGGCACTCAGTATTAATTTGTTTTAACCTATGTAAATAAACGAGCTGTTGGGCCTCACATCTGTATCAAAAAAATCGATGTTAATATGGAAGGAAATCTAGGAGCTTCTAATCCAACTCATTAGGCTATAATGAAGACCAAATCAGACCAGGTGTGGGACAGGACCCAAAACAGTAGAAGCAGGTTTGGACACCCATCCTGCTCTGCCTGCCACGGGATTTCTTGGCAACTCTGCTTCCTGTTGGTACAGCATACAATGAGAGCTTGTGAGTGGGTGGGTATGGCTGTTTCCTTAAGATAAAACCAAAACTTTAAGATAAATGTTTATGGCTGGATGCACATGGAAAGAAGTTGGAGCACCTAAGGCTTCAATCCAGACAAGAAGGTTCTTAAAGCTACTCCCACTAAGTGCATAAACAGTAAGCCCTTAACTAAATCTGCCTGGATACACAATTCATGTTCAACTTGACATGATCATGGGAAAATTTCCCCAGCCTCCTATGCGTAGGGGAGTGGAAAATGCAAGTCGTAAAGTTCATCAATGTTTTGTGTATTTCATACATCATTTTTCAGTCATATATATATATATATACATATATATATATATATATATATATATATATTCCCCTTTCCCTGCTCCACACCCCAGCCCAGTTCATGCATTCTGCCATACATGTCCTGCATCTTTTTCTCAGTCTATTTAAAGTTTTTCTCTGCAGAGGTTTATTGTTTGGGGCAGAATTTAACTGTTTCAGTCAGTTCTTTGACCCAGTCTTTATGCTGTTGTTGTTCTCTCCCATTCGTATTGTTCCAAAATATGCCTAAATAAACATCACATATGTACCAAAATTATGACCTCTTAAAATAAACTGTATGTTAATTCTAAAATATGTTTAGGAATTCACATTTTCCTTTTAATTTTATATTACTCTAAAATATGTTAGCAGTCACCTAAATGACACCTTGTCAAAAGATGGGAAAGTCAGGTCTGTAAATAGGGAGTAAAAAGAATAAGAAAAGCCAAAGTCAAGTTCTGAGCAGCTTATTAAGTCTTTCACACAGCACTTCTCAGCACCAGTAGCAGTCTGAAGACTGGGGAGAAGTTCAAGATCAGGAAAAAGCAGAGGCAAGTGGCTCCATGTGAAGCCTTCTCAGGAAGGGTGGACATTCAGGGAGGGTGGACATCTCACTCATTCAGAGGTCCATAAAGTAAAAATAAAGATACACTAAGGCTCAAAGAAGATACTGAGTTGACTAAGGTCAGTCCCTTACTGTGTTCAGACTTGCAAGCCTCATCTACCAAAGGTGCCCCAAGGTTCTCTTCAGAGCTCCTGTGGCTTAAGTGAAACCTCTCAGAAAATACCAAAGAGCCAGGGCTAGATCTCAAGAGAGGCTGTCAGACTGTGAGTGGATCTGAACCCAGAGGCAGGTGTGCACACAAGACAGGAGCAGGCACTTCTCCTGCTTCAGTGGGATCTAGGCATACACCCAAGGCACGTTTGTGGCTACCGTGATCCACATGACCAAGTCTACTTTGCATGCTAGGTCCAGAATTATTAGCTTTCAAGGCCATCGATCTGTAAAGATGAAATTATCCTCTCGGCACTTCTCAAAATGTGCCCATGACCTCTTCTGTTAGGCTACAGTTTGTATCGCAGTTGTGCAAATGTCACATAATGCCACTGCACACAGCCATATCTTCATAGTAACAGATCATAATAAAAGCCCCTTGGAGGCTGTTTATGTTTCATACCCATGGAATGAGGGAAAAAAACGCAACATGCTTTATAAGATGAGAGAGATGTGTACACCTTGTTTTATTTGCAGCCAATTGGTTTTAACAAGCTTTTATGCTAAGAGTTTTATAATGGATGTATGCTTTTAATTAAGATTTTTCTGGAAGGAAAAAGTGGTAGCAGGTCATTTGAATGGTTTTGTGTCTCTGTGCTTAGTTTCTTTATCTTCACATCAGCCAAAATACTTACAGGAAAAAGTGTTTATTTTTTGTGCTAGCTAGCATGAATGAACAATGAAAGGGAAGTCTTTAAAATAATTATCAATGTTGGTGTTGGAGAAGCAAGTGTGGTATTGGGAATGGGAGTCAGATTTTCTTATATATGTTAATTTTATTTTTGCTTTTAAAATAGGTAATATATAATCTGCTTCAAATGAATGGATAGGCAGAAAGACACGTGGATAAACAAGGTGCCTACGCTCAGTCTGGCTAGGTTTTTTTTTTTTTTTTTTGGGTCTTTTCGAGCCTGGCTGTCCTGGAACTCACAGAGATCAGCCTGCATCTGCCTCCCAAGTGCTAGGATTAAAGGCCTGCGCCACCACGCCCAGCCTGGCTAGGTTTTTCCCAGTATGCAAGAGTGCTGAGAAAGAGAAACAGGTAAGCGAATTTATCTATTTTGTGACAGGGCTTCATGGCTGCATCAATGGCATGCTAGCCATAACCACTTAGCCTGAGCACATGTTACTTTTAGTTCTATGAGCTTTATACGAGACCTTATTATGTACATGAGGAAAGTAGAAGCTGGGGAAAACTAGTATGCTTCCTTTTTTTTTTTTTTTTTCGGTTTTTTTGAGACAGGGTCTCCCTATAGCCCCAGCTGAACTGGAACTCACCCTGTAGACCAGGGTGGCTTTGAACTCACAGAGACCTGCCTGCCTCTGCCTCTGCCTCCCGAGTGCTGGGATTAAAGGCATGTGCCATCACATCGGGCTTTAAAGACGGTTCTTAGCTAACAGGTGGGTACTGGGAATCGAACCTGGGTCCTCTGCGAGAGCAGTTGGTACTCTTAACCAATGAGCTGTCTCTCCAGCCCCATGTTTCCTAAGGCAGGCCACTGTAATTCACTATAACTAACTGTTCTGAAGGCCTGGACACCCTGTGTTCCTACTGAATAGCTAAATGCATCTTTCAACATATGTTGCATTTAGCATGTGGGTGATTCCTAGATTTCCTCTGGTTTTGGGTGCCACCGAATATGTTTCCAGAAGGCTCTTTTTGGGATGGAAAGAGCTGTTTTTATTATCTTCAGACAAGAAGAATGGGCAGGGCTTCAGGGCCTGTTGAGGACAGAAGACGATGGCAGCTCTCCTTTGAGTTGAGTTTCATTCCTGGTAGATGAACATTCCCAGGCTCAGTCTAGGCCTTAGTCAAGTCTTCTAGGTGTCAGTCAAGGGTAGATACAGAGCTTCAGACATTGGGCCCTAAGATGCCATGGAGCTCCAACCATGCTGCTACATGGCCATGTCCTCTAGTGCTCCCCATGGCTGCACAGCATTCCCCAGTGGCCATGTGGAAGAGCAACATTTAAAGCACTCTGTTAGCAGAATACATAGAGCAGCCCATGTGGAGTCCTGCCCTAGACTGTCAGGGTAAAACACTGCCATGGGGCAGATCCTGAAGCACACACTCACCTCCGCTGCACTCCCTGCTAAGCTATGCAAAGGGTTAAGTCAGAGGAAAAGATAATTCTATTTGCTTAGAGGCACCAGACAATAGGAAACAGGAAACAACAGGAAAACCTCCTTCAGGGAGAGCTGTTTCTCTGGGGGCAGAGGACGTACCCACTTGGGCATTTTGCCACCGTCAGGGTCATGGTGGTGGTACCGTAGTACAATCACTGTCACCACAACAGACAGGCCCACGATGATCATGGTGCTGGCAAAGTACTGAGCTGTGGAGAGAAGAGAGGAAGGATGGAACCTTAGATCCAGCTGCACCATGGCCCCTTCCTTGTGTGGTCATACTGGAAAAGAAGTTGCAGCCTACCATCCACGTTTCTGAGAGGAACCAGCATGGAGCCCAGAGACTTCACTCCCTAGAATGAAATAGGAATATCTGCTCCCGATGAAACCTAGAAGGCCCAGACTCACTTGGAGGTTCTGCCTCCTGGACTAGGTACAGACCGCCAGCTACAGCAGTCAGACCTGAAGCCTAACCTAGACAGAGCATCTCTTTCATGATCCATTTTGTTCCCATGCCTGCACACAGGGTTTCCCTGTTTCTTTCGTTCATCTCCAGGCAAAAGGTCATGCATTCCATCTGTCCTAGATAAAACATATTTGCTCTGTTCCTATTTCTTTAAACACTTATTTTGTAATAAGATACTGATTTATCTTAGGTGACATAGCTAGGAATTAAAAATATGTCTTTCTTTCTATTTAAATAAAAGATTAACAATGTCCAGCTAAAATAATGAATCTATTATTATAAAGTCTTTGGCTCCAAAGCAAGTATGAATGGGAGAAATATAGAAGTAAGGAGCATTCCAATGTCTCCCTGTCTCTGCTGTCTCTTTCTGTTTCTCCCTCTGCTCCCCTGTCCCTCCTCCCCCACTCTATCATATTTTGTAAGATGGGGGTCTTCCTTTAGTAAGTCCTAATTTCCTGGTCTCAGAGATCCTTCTGCCTCAGCATCACAAGTACTGGTACTATAGGCATACATCATCACTCCTGGGCATTTTTTTTTCCTTTTTTTTTTTTTTTTCAATTTTTTTGGTCTTTTATGAGACAAGGTCTCCCTTTTGTCCCAGCTGGCCTGGAGCTTGCTGTGTAGACCAGGCTGGACTTGAGCTCAAAGAAATCCACCTGCCTCTGCCTCCTGAGTGCTGAGTGCTGGGATTAAAGGTGTGCACTACCATGCCCAGCTAAGATGGTTCTTAGTCACCATGTGGGTGCTGGGAACTGAACCCGGGTCCTCTACAAGAGCAGTCTGTGCTCTTAACCACTGAGCCATCTCTCCAGCCCCACTCCTGGATATTTCTGCAATTTAAAGACAACCCACAAATTTGGAATTCTCCTACCCCCTGCTAGGACCTAGGTAGGGGCTGCAGTGTCTCAAAATAGTTACAGCAAAGCAGAAGATAGAGGGGCAGCATAAATCTTTGGGGCTATGGAGGGTACATTCCTCCTCCATGCACCTGCTATGAAATCCTAGGCACAGTAGGGGGCTTGCCTTACCTATCAAGGGCACTGAATCAGATGTTGCAGGCATGATCTCAGCCACAAGCAGCATGAAGACAGTAAGGGAGAGCAAGACTGTTATTCCTGAAATACAAATGGGAGGAGGCCCTTAGAAAAAAAATGAGGCCAAAAACTTATCTGACAGGGGCTCATACCTGGAGTTGCAAAGAACTAGGGAGACTATGGGGACCATATCACGGGTCACCTGGTTTCTGTACACATGTGCATTTTTCTGGGCATTGTTCTTGTTACTACCAGAGCCAGAAGGAAGCCGTGGTGGTGTGAATGAGAGTGTCTCCCCATAGGCTTTAAGTATTCAGACATTTTGTCTCCAGTTGGTGGCACTGTTCTTGGAGGTCTTAGAAGGTGTGGCTGTGCTGGAGGAAGTACGTCATTGGAGGCAGGCTTAGTGAGTTTAACAAGCCTTGTGGTCTCCAGCCTCTTGCTCTCTCTGCTTCCTGTGCTCATTGCAAGATGTGACCCTCGTTTTGCTGCTCCAGCCCTGGCCACCATGCTTCCCACCACAATGGACTCTGATTCCCTGGAACCGTCAATCATAAGCTCAAATAAACTCTTCCTTTTATAAGTTCCCTTGCTCATGGTGGTTTTATCACAGCAACAGAAAAGTGACTAATACAGAAACTCTGGCAAAGACAAGTTTAAGAACCACAACTTGGAGCGAATCAGCACAGCATGATTATTTCTGAAGGTCTTTACTGCATTATTACTGAGAAGCACTTTTACACGCAGGACAAGGAAATCATGTGGCCAGAAGACCTGGTTTCATTCAGGTCTTGACTTTGCAGCTTAATTAGCTCTGTGACCTTGGATAAGTTATTTCACAGTCTAAGCCTTGTACTCAGAACATACAAAGTTTATGAAGGATTCTGCAATATACTGAATACATATGAACTGTGTGATACGAAAAGCTCACTTCACCATTCAAAGTCTTGTTTTTCTTATCTTTACAGGAACTATATTCCTTTATAAGGAACTATATTCCTACCATAATGTCTGCAGCAATTTAGAAATGCAAGCAGATATTAACTTAATGTGTCTCCTATCTATAGTGAAGGCTGACCAGCTGCCACCAAGGAGCAAAGCTGGGTGGCAGTAGTGGAGAAGCATGGCCATTAGGATAGAATCCTTCCAGGTCATCAGGAAGCCACATCTGTCCTACTTAGAGCCAGAATCAAGAGCTTCTGGTATCGTGGAGCTGTCCCAGGCTCCTAGGTCCATGTGGATGAGCAAACAGGTCCTAGGGACCCACTGCATCCCTGCATGATCCATAATGACCTGCAAAGCTGACCTCAAGGAAGGGACATGGACACATGCTGAGGGACCCTGGACACTTACCAAGGGAGATTTTCTCTCCAGAGTCTGCTGGGAGCAAGAATACCAGCAGGGCCAGGGCAGAGATGAGCACACAGGGAATGAGCAGATTGAGGCCATAGTAGAGCGTCCTGCGACGCATGGTCACCGTATAGGTGACATCTGGGTATGGCTCTTTGCAACACTCATAGAACTTCTCATTCCTCTTGCCCGGGATTCCTGCATAGGGTACCAGAGAAAGGAAGCAAGAATCAGAGGACACAGTTGCTGCTTGTTTCTAAGTGTACACCACATCCAAGCACAGCCCTGGAGTTTTACATCTTAAAACATTAGGTAATGAGTGTTTGAATAAAGCCTTACTGCTGTGTTACAGCTGTTTAAGGGTATCTCAATGATATTTGAGCAAGTAAGTAGATGTTTTTCTGATGCATTGGAAATACCTGATTATGAATTGTCAGTTTTACACCATTATAAATCCAGATGCCACATAATAGTGTCTCTGCCAAAGATGGAAGAAATGCACAGTGGCAAGTCAATATCATATCACCCACTGATTCTGTAGCTTGGTTACTTCACTTAAGTATCTTCTATGATGTTCAGACAATGAAACTGCCTCATGATTTTCAAAATATGTTAACATGTAACACATGGAGAAACCCTTCTGTATTTAATATGATGGATCATGCTGACAAAATAAAAAGCAAATGGGTACAGAGAAAGAAAGAGGGAAAACAAAACTCTGAGATTTGCTGACGGAGTAGATTGCTATACAGGCATCGTGTCAGGAAATGTATCTGGGAGAAGAAGCAATTTCACAAAATCTAATGTTGCCTTGAAAGAATGTGAAATACCAGAGTGACCAGTTTGCCTCCCAACCCAGATATTCCAACAGACTTAGGGAACTTAGAACTACCCTAATCTGCATCAGTTTCCAGCCACCAGAACAGCCTTTCCTGTTTCTTCTACCCTGGGCTATGCTATAATTCACACTTTTTGCTTTAAAATTCAAAGCCCAGCCCCTCTAGAATACTGGTTTGGTATCCAGCTGAACCTGTGTCTTCCAATGTACAAATCTGTTCTGTGTACAAATGCCACTGTTTTTACTTCTGTTTGAACCCCAGTTGTGATTTACCTCATTCAACCCATCAACTGCAATGTGCAGTCCAACCATACTGTGGAGATGGCGTGGATTCAATGAATGTGTGATGTGAGCACTAGCCCAGCTAACTGGTTTAGCATGCCCTCACCATGGCTGCTGGCTGCATTTGCTAATTGTTTTCTGCTTTTTCGCCTAGAGCTCTCAGTACATGATGGAGAATGTTGCCAAGTGTGATAAATGTTCACACTGAAAAGGGCAGTGGAAAATCCCTAAGTTTTTCAGCTCACACAGAAAGAATGTAGCTTCATTCTAGGATGCATAGCCTGTGTCATTGCTGGGCTTACCCATGAGGTCCCACTCTCCATTGGGGATGTAGCTGCTGATATCTGCTTCCTGCATCTGCAGGTCCAAGGACCACCCTCCATAGGACCAGGACCCAAACTTCAGTTTGCATTGTTGTACGTCAAAGGGGAACCAGCGCACATCAATGTAGCACGAGCTCTTGAATATGCCTATGTGGGTATGGGAAACAGTTAGAAACAGAAATGGAGACAACTACGGTGGACTCGGAGTACCCAGAAGTTTTGCAGCCTGTGCCTCCCCCACCTGCTTTGAGATTTGTTCAGAACAAACTAAGGTGGTTTTATTTATCTTTTTTTAAATTTCTAGAGAGGAAGCTCAGCTAAAGCTTCATTGTCTTTTGAAATTCAGACACAGTTATAGGCTCTGATAGAGAAGGCTTCTCAGAGGTTTCTGTGCACAGAATTAGGTATAAACTTCGTTTTCCATGAGCACCTTCAGCCTATAAACATATGAAAAAAAATATGAAAATGTTAAATTTCAGATATGTTGATAAAAATAATGAAGGGGTTAGAAAAAGAAGTGAAAAGAGGTGTAGAGCCAGAGAGGTAAGGAGAAGAGTTGGGATAAGGAAGGTATTTTTAGTAACGAATTGAGAAAACAGTTATCTGGAAACATATGTAGAGTATAACTTTAATCAGTTCAAGTTCTACGGCAAGAATAAAAAAGAACTGGTAGGTTTTAAAGAGAAATTAAAGGCGTGGTGGCGCACGCCTTTAATCCTAGCACTTGGGAGGCAGAGGCAGACAGATCTTTGTGAGTTCAATGCCAGCCTGGTCTACAGAGCGAGTTTCAGGACAGCTTGGGCTACAGGGAGACCCTGTCTCGAAAAGACCAAAAATTAATTAATTAATTAATTAATTAATCAATCACATGAAATGGCAGATAAAAACACATTCTAATCAAGTTTCTGTTTCAAAGCTCGAGCTCCAAACCTTTTCAGCCTGGTCTCACTGTAGACAGGCAGCATAACTTCCCAGAACCAGCCCTGTACAACCACAGGCACAGATAGCTCAGTTACTGCACAACAGTATAAGAGAGGGTGCCAATCCCAGTACAATGAGACTGTTCTGCTTAGGATCCAGAATACTGAGGCCAGGAAATGAAGAAGGAGCTTCAGAAGGTCCTTCATCAAGACTGGGAGTGCACCTGCTGCTGAAGCTGGAAACAGCCGTGTTCTTCTGAATAGTGTGCAGCAATGAGATTGTACCACTGGGCACCATTATCTGAATAGGTCCTCATAACAGAAACTGCACCTCACAGCCACGTGAGAAAGAACACAGGTGTACTGGAAGGCATCCCACAGCCCAGTCTCCAAGGTGCCTGCAGGAAGGAGGAAGGGCTAGGGTAGATGAGCAGATGATTTAAGACACAGAGTCTGAAGAGCTACACTTCTTCACTCCATATCAACATCAGCAGCAGGGATCTGTCTCTGCTAAGTTCAATTGCTTATTCATTCATTTATTGACACATGAGCCACCCGCAGTTGAGGACTGATGGATTCTAAGGTGAGCAAACACATATTCTGCCTATAGGATTCTTATCATCTGCTAACAAGAAGAGCATGTAAACAACTCATAGAGCCAGCTTTGCTGTGTGCTGTAAGATAAGAAGGAGCTAAATGCTAGAGGGGAACATGTGTGGTATGTATGTGTGCATACATGTAAATTTGTGTGTGTGAGGTGTGTGTGTTTTGTGTGTATGTGTGTGTGTGTGTTCTGTGTATGCACTAATGGCAGTGATGAGGTTGTGGGTTACAAGTTGCTTGTAAGCAGGGAGTTCAAGAAACCAGAGAATTACAGTGAGGGAGGAAATCCTTGAAAAGAATCTGCTACATCATCTGAATGATAATGAAAACACTCCTTGCCTATATCTCAAAAGCCATGGAAAACACAGTTTCCCAGGTTGTAGATTGCTCAGTGAGCACTCCAGGGCCCTATGAATCTCACAGAAATGACGGGCAGGGGTACAAATCAATCCCAGAAAGCTCTCTACTACAAAGTGCTTGAGAAAAATAGGATCCATTTAAGAACAAGTCAGCTGGGTGTGGTGGCACTCTCAGCACTTGGGAGGCAGAGGTAGGTGGATCTCTGAGTTCAAGGCCAGCCTAGTTTACAGAGCAAGCTCCAGGCCAGCTGGGACTAAAGGAAGACCCTGTCTCAAAAAAAAAAAAAAAAAATACACACACAAAAAAAGAAAGAACAAGTCACCAGTGAGTGCTCCCTAGATGGCACTGGATCTTGAATCTAACCTGCAAGTGATCTTGAATGCATGAACTCAAGATGTGAACCCAGAACCCCCACCATATGGGGGAGCACCTTCCAAAATGCTGCATCTCCTGGGAGAAGATGGAGAGGAAAGGGCATGGGTATCATGGCTACAGGCAAAAAGGAAAGTTTTAAGTGACACAACAAAGGAAACCAACTGTGGTTAGAGATTGTCATTACATTAATAAGAGCATATGAGAGATGCTAGCAATGACCTCCTGGGCTGTGACCTCAAAATCAAACAGAGATGACACCTGGACTTGAAGAGACACGAGAGTTCTTATGAGAAGGGGTCTGAAGATAACACACAGCCAGGCCACTACTCGGGGCAGCCATCAGGACTGATGTTCAAATTGCTTACATTTTCTTACTCAAATAAGACCAACCAAGTAGATCTTACCTGGAGGAAGATATTGGCAATGCCCAGAAGCATTCACTAAGACATTGGTGTGGAACGTGGCATCAAACCTCTCATCAGCACTGGAAATGAGAAAAAGACTTCATGAGAAAACACCTCCCAGCTATGAATTTCTGGGTCCTTCCAGCTGTTGTGCTCCTGAGTCAGAACAGCAGCAACTTTTGCAGGGTTCCGGTTTATACCTCAGCAACCTCATACCTGCCTGGGAGAGCAATGGGGCTCACCTGGCTGGTCTTCTCAGAGCACAGCTTGGGAAAGGCCAATGTCTCCTGTTCATATGAAGTGTGGTAATGTTCTAGTTTCATTTCTGTTGCTCTGATAAAATAGCCTCAGAAAACCAACTTAGGATAGAAAGATTTATTTGGATCACAATTACAATTCTGGTCACAGTCAATTATTATACTAAAGAAGTCAGGGGGAAAAAAAGGTCAGTAAAGGCAGGAACTTTAAAGCATCACATCCCTAGTCAAGAACAAAGAGAGAATAAATACATAGGTCCTCACTTGCTTCCAAAACTTTAGCTCTAGTCTTTGGAATGGGGTCATGCATGACTAGGGCTTAACAAATATTTCTTGAATAACTAAAACCCTAAATGCAGGATCTGGGTACCAACAGGCCCCATGGGGCTCCAGGCAACAGGTAATGATGACAAGTGAGTAGGGGGATGAGAAATAGTGTTTTAGATGAATGCACTCCAGCTGTTTCTCTTGCCTGTGTTTAAACCCCCTATAGCCAATGCTTAAAACTGGGATAAAGGAAACATGTACACACACAAATGCACACAGACACACACAGACACAGACACACACACACACACACACACACACACCCCAGAAGGAAAAGGCAACTAAGAGGCTGTGCTATGTCTTGTATTTTCTTCATTCTGATGCTCTGACACCTGCAGCTTTACTGACCCTTCAGGAATTTCCCTTCTGGTGTCAGGTAGTTCCTAGAGAAAGGAACCAAGCTTCATGAGCTAACTGGAGTCACACCCCTACTCCCTGCTCTCACATCCAGACTCTCACATTCAAGGCTCTCATACCCCAAGGTTCCCACCAGACAGCTGGGAACATTCTGTACCTCAAGAACCTGCTACATTATTTGAACTAGTCAATGGTAAACCCTTTGCCCTTCTGGCCTGCTCCACTAAAACAACAACAACAACAACAAAACCACTACAATAAAGATCAGTAACCACATCAACCCTCTTCCACTCCCTCTGCCCCATACCCAACCTAATGCTTCCCTCTGTGTCCTTCATAGTATGCTAACATCTCTTGCTTTGGGAGAGCTGTGAGAAAAACATTTTGCTTAATGATAGTCATTTTCCTGTTCCCATGTCAGACCATATCTAATTAAAATGAATTCTAGTTCACCTTAAACCACATCCCTGTATGTAAATAGAAATAAACTGCCTCAAGTAAACTTGGGCAGGACTGGGGACATGAATCAGTGGGTGGTGTTTGTGTGCAAGCATAAAGACCCCAGCATCCTCATAAAAAGTGGGGCATGGCTACTTATGCCCAGAACTCTAGCATGCCACAGGTAGAAACATGGAGATCCCCAGAGCTCCCAAGTCCACCAATGTAGACGAACAAAAAGTGAGCTTTCAGTTCAACGAGAGACCCTTTCCCAAGGCAATAAGAAGATAATGAGAGGAAAGCATCCACTGGTCTCCACATGCACATGGTGTGGGTACATATGCCCACACACTCACAGGCATGCACTCCCCCCAACACACACACAATGCACACATAAAATAACTAGAAAACCAGGCAGTCAAGGTACTGTGACTACACACCGCAAAGCTCCCCTTACTTTGACAACCATGGACTCCAGATGGGACTGCTCATATGGAACAGCCCGCTCTGTACCTGAAGTCGCCTCAGTGGAAACTCAGAATAACAAGGGACCAATGATCCATTTTCACCAGTCACTACACAGGCACAGGCAGAGACAGACATTTAAAAAGATTTTAAAAAAGAAAGAAATTCATAAAGAGAAACTTTGAAAGAAAAGGATGAGAAATTACTTCTTAAAAAAAAGCAGTATCCTCCAAATTCACGAGTATGCTACAATTAGGAAAACAAAGCACAATGTGGAAATTCAAGCTGTGATTGATGAAGTAATTTTCCATGAATGGTGGGAAGTTCAGCTGATAAGCATCAGGGATGACAAGTAGGGCAGGAATGATGCATGCCACAGAGGACAAGGCCAATAGAGCTTGTGTCCCTAACAGGAGCTCCACTGGGAGACAGCAGCCAGAGTGGGAGGGGAAACCAGCAAAGAAACCACACAAAGGAATTTTCTATAGCAGAAAGAAACCATTCAAGCATGATGGCACAGAAAGGTGTTTACAAGACTATGAAGGCCTTGGAGAGCAGATGTCCAACACATGTGTCCTTGGTCAGCCTTAGATAAATGAGGGTAAAAACAGAACAAGAAAAAAGAAAGCTTTTATACTCAACTGGAAAGAGAGGGAAAGAGAGACAGAGAGAGAGAGAACTGAAATCATTACGCAGAGAGCTAGAAAAAGGTGGGAGCAATAGGAGAAAGATACTAGGTGTCTGTAAGAGGTGAGAATCAGAGCAATAGAGGGAAGAAACTACAATCTGGAAAACAGCATAGACTTTTAATTTGTTTGAAGGCAGTGTTTTGCTAGGTGGCTCAGTCTGGCCTTGAAACTGCTATATAGCCCAGCTGGACACAAACTCTCAGTCCTGCTGCATGCATCTCCCAAGTGCTGAGACTGCAGCTTTGTATCACCACACCTGGTCAACATCATAGATTGATTTAAGGAACATTTTTAAATCTCACAGTAACAGGCAGTTCTTCTGTTACTACTATGCCTACTTCTCTGTGCAAAAAAACAAATGAGCCTGTTCTTTTATAAAAAAAAAAAATCAAAAAGAAATTCAAAGGGGAAATGCACAAGGATGTCAGGATTTGAATATGAAACAAACATATGATGATGTTTAAAGGAAAGGAAGGAAACAATTCATTATGAATAGATTGAGACAGTAATGAATATAACCACATCCTTACAGCCCAACTCCACAGGGAGGAACAGAGGGCAGAAATACTCTTTTCTTGGCTGCATCTATACCTGACTGAAGATGAGTCACATTGTAAATAGTGAACAGAATAGTGTTACAGCCGAAATTGCAAATTTCCACACTGGCCCAGGAGAGTATAAGGACTTTCCAACTATGTTCTCTGGAGCCCTGAAATGATTAGGAGGTGCTTCTGGATTTCTGAAAATGTTTCTTTCTGCTGTTCAAACATAACCAATGGATTAATCTATGTGGCTCATTTTCCTCCCTTCTGGGTAAAAAAAAATGTAACTCAAATTTCTATTCTCATGAATATCCATGTGTTTGAATATCTTGTAAATGAGTCACCACATAAGACTTCAGCTTGGACTTGCACTCTTTTAAGAAGTCAAGCTTGCAACTCGATTGCACATAGTGCGCTGGATAGACCTGTGTTCCTGGCAATTGGTGACCTATGGCACCCACAGAAAGTGTGCTGAGATGTTTACATGCATACTACAGGCCACGCCATCCACAGAAAGTGTGCTGAGATGTTTACATGCATACTACAGGCCACGCCATCCACAGAAAGTGTGCTGAGATGTTTACATGCATACTACAGGCCACGCCATCCACAGAAAGTGTGCTGAGATGTTTACATGCATACTACAGGCCACGGGGTCTTTCCATACGTTAGGCTTTGGGTGTTTATTCTGACCTACATGCAGACAGTACATTCATACACATACAAAAATAAATAAAATTAAAAAATTATTTATTATTTTTTATTTTGTGTGTATGAGTGTATTGCCTGCATGTACGTAAGTGCACCCATGTCGTGCAATGCTCCCACAGGTCAGAAGAGAATGTCAAATCCCCTGGAACTAGAGTTAGGGATGGTTTTTAGCAGCCATGTGGGTACTGGGAATCAAACACAGTTCCTCTGCAAGAACATTCTGCAAGAGCAGCCAGTGCTCTTCACCACTGAGCCATCTCTCCAGTCACTTATTTTTATATTTATAACAAATACTACAGGCCATCTATTAGATTCCTGATTCAATTATTTAAAAAAAGCAGTTCCTAAAAGCTTTTCTTTCAAGTATTTAGATCAATTTAATTGAAGAGTTTCTCAAGACCACAAGAAGAATGGGTTACACACAAGATAAAACACTGTTGCCATTAGCAACAGCATACCTGTGTGACTCCATGACTGCTGAATGCTATTCATCCAAATAGAACACTGAGATAGGATTGTAGCACTTTGGTTGCTGTCACATCAGATCCCAGGATTCAGGAGGGCAGTCTTATTGTTCTTTTCCATAGACAAATTGATTCCATCAACAAATAATACAAAAGTAAACTCATGTCATAGATTTGTTTTGATACCATTTTATCTATTCTCAACATTAAGGCTGGGGGGGGGCAGGCTTGAAAATGGGCCTGTTTAAAAACAGCTCTCCCTCAGAAACATGACTGCCCAAAAGTAGCCAACAACTTAGGGGCCACATTATCAGTGCAGGTGATTGCATGGCTCAGCCTTTGTGGGTGGGGCTGCCTGATGGAGACCCGAGCACTGCAACCACTATTTGGGGGATGATGCAGCCTTACATACTGGTAACAACAGAGGCCAGGACAATCCACAGAATTTTATTTCATTCTTTTCTTTGTTTCTCTGTAAATTTGAAATGTTTTGTATTAATTTGAAAACAATCAGATCAACATTTTTTCTCTTGGTGACTGGAAGGTGCAATGTATGTGCAGAATTTATGAGAATACCAGACTGACCCCACAGTCTTATCAAGAGAGCTGCCCTCCTCTGGCTGTCCCAACCATCCTTCAGACAAGGATGACATAAACCTAAAAGTGGAAGGCTCTGAGCCCTCCACCAGCACCTCCACTACAGAAAAAGACAGTGAAGGAAATTTAACTGGAATAATCATGATTCAAGTTCTCCAGCCCCAAGACGGCCATGAAGAGTAGCATCCACACAGATGAGCTAGGTAGAATTCCTACAAGTAGAAATGAAGGTAGGCATAACCCTGGCAAAGGACATAATTTCATCATACACACACATGTGAACTAATACGGGCCTTTGGGAAGCTGTATTCCTCATAGACCATGCATTGAGACTTTGCCCCAATCAGTTAGTTGGAAAAATGGGCTAAGGAAAAACTGAGGGTGTTCATGGGATACCATACTGTGCTTTCATATAAAGTAAAAGCATAAGGAAGAAGAGTCTGCATAACACTGGTGGATCATGTAGGACTTGACTTAGGGCTCTCCTTCAATCATGTCTCCTGAGATCCCACAGAGTACCTGGTTCTGGCCCCACACAATGAATCCTGTCCCAGAAGCCTCAGCTCACTCTGCAGGACTGACCCCCCACTGCACGGTGTGAGAAATATATCCCATGCTAGGGAAGAAAAAAGTGACCATGCCATCCACAGAAAAAAGAGTCCATGAACCCAGGCCCCAGCCACCAGCCTGAGACAAACAATAGACAGTCAGCCTCAAAGAGATTCAGCAAGACCTACCCCCATGGAGCAAGTATTCACCAGACTAAGACTGTATATTCAGGAACTAATGAAGAATTTTAAAAGGTACCCAGGTGTACTGCACTGCTGCATGCAGGGTATATAGAAAGAGATACGGATGCAATGAAAAGCTGAAAGGAGCAAGGGGCTCCCACCCTCCTCCCCCCCAAAACCCTGAAAGACCGCTGAGGACCAGATCCTCAAGTGACCTCAAGAAAACAAAAACCAGCAGGCAGATACTTAATACAACTATGGTGGTTAAAGGTGAGGCCTTTGGGAGGTGATCAGGATTAAACTCATTGGGTAAGACCTGTATAACTGGATCCTGGTAGCATTGTAAGGAGAGAGGCCAAAATGTGTGCACCTGCACTGCACACATACCCTGTTTCTCACCAGATGGAGCCCTGCATTGTCAGCAGGAAGATGTCAGAAGATTCAGCCCCTCACTGTATACCTCCATGTATGCCAGCCAAAATAAACCTCTTTTCTTTACAGCTCATCAATATGTGGTATTGTGATACTAACAACAGAATGTATGCTGATGCAGAGAATGAAATTCTGATGCAGTCTGTAGATTCAGCTCACATAAAGAATGTAAAGCACATGTCAAAAACAAACCTTTTGGGGACCTAGTTGAAAAGTGTACCCTTGTCACTGTTTGAATGGGTTTTCTGTGTGTCTGAAGTTATTTCAAATTTTTAAAATGTAAGCAAGTGAACCAACTCAAATCAAAAGAGAACATTTATGTTGCATTATGTGGATATGTGTTGCTTCCCCTAATCTTCATGGTTCATTCCAAAAAGCATACCCTCTGAGCACCTTCTATCAAGGCACTGATCCTTCTAGTTTACTCTTCCTCCACAGAGATTCTGCATCACAGGATACGTGCACTAGGAAGCTTTGAGGTTTTTTTATCTTTTAATCTGAAAAATATTCTTCTACATTTGATAGGCTGAATTTCATCATAGCCCTTCCCCTGCAGTGTCTTCACTTTGCTTACGTGAGTCCTTGAGGTACAGTGGTGGAGGTACAACATACCTGCTGTTCATCCTTCTCCTGCTGATCTTGGGGAGGGGTACATACTGGGTACACACAGTAAAGATCTTGCTTCCTTCCGATTAGCTGTTTCTGTGAATGTTGTGTCCTCTCACACTAGTTGTGACTGTTTGCTCCATCTCTGAATGCTGGCCTGTCTTTACAAGGATCTCCTGGTAATCTACTGGTCAAACGAAGAGAAAAGATGTGAATGCAAACTGCACTATTGACATAGATATGCACATACATTTAATTATACATATACATGAATACATANCACGGGTGCACAAACCTACATGCAGACAATACACTCATACACATACATAAATAAATAAATAAATAAATAAATAAATAAATAAATAAATAAATAAATAAGAAAAAAATCCTACAATTCAGGTGATATGTGTGTATGTATGTATGTATGAATGTATATATGTATTTGTATGTATATACAACTATGTATATATATATATGTATGTATATATATTGAAGCAATACAAGTTAGAGAGAACAACAAAAGAATTGGAAAAAACTCTGGAAAGACTCGGAAAAAATGCAAGACATATATGGCAGAGTGCAGGAACTCAGATGGGGTGGGGGGTATGGAAGGGAAGTGACTCTAACTTCAATTGAGAAATGATGCATGATTTGTGGAAAAAGTTTTAAAACAATTTAAAAAAAGAAGGGCAAAATTAAAAAAATAATAATAAAATATAGCTCTTCTAACCTTTGTAGCAACATTAACTTGGAGTCATAAAACCCTGGGTTCAAATCTGACTATACTTTTCATTAATTATATGGCTACAATAAATTTGTTGATCTTCTTGAAAAAAAAAAGATAGAGATACAGATGCATAAGATTCATCATGAGGCTTTGGGATGACTCCTGATGAATGAGACTTGTGTAAAGTCAGCTCATTCCCTCTGAGTTATGAGGACTGAAAGAGGGAACATCAGAAGAGATGAAAACACTGTTTCTCTAAAAACACAAAGCAAGTCCATTTATTTCAGATGACAGTGGGTTTAAGATGCAGTTTATTTTAAATTTCATAGGAAAGACATAAAAAGCTACCAACAACATGTTAAGATATAATGTCAGGCCCAGATTTCAGAGATAAAATAAGTTTTCTTAGAACAGATGAACCGTATTAAGTGAATTTTCCATACCTGTATCTGTATATCCCACAGAGATATTCTGACTTAGCTCTGCATTTCATTCTAAACATGAAGGGTCTGCAACCAGCTATGCAGCCTATTACAGTCCATGACCAGAAACACCTGAAGGCAGACCAAATTGCCATGGTCATTTCTCTCTGCTGAAAATCTCAGGAGGGATGACTGAGGCATAGATAATAAGGGTTCTAGAACAATCCAATCAAGAAAAAAAAAAAAAAGCTATGGCTACAAGAGGCAGGGGAGTTGCAGAAGGGAAGGAAATTGGAGATGCACATCAGAGGATACAAAGTAGCAGACATGCAGAGAATTCCTCCATAGGCTCATGTGATCAGTTTGCTGAGGGTCACAGAACCTTTTGCAGGTGTAGCCTAGCTGGAGAAAGCACATCCCTGAGGGCAGGCTTTGAGAACTCACAGCCTTGCCCCACTTGCAGTAGCTCTCTCTGTTTCCTGCAAGTAGGTGAAGATGTGAGCTCTCAGCTTTCTGTTCTCACTGCTCCTGTCATGCCTCCCTGTGGGCAGGCCTGCCTGCCATGATGGACTCTTCTTTCTGGAATCATAAGCCTCCCCAAACTCTTCCTTCTGTAAGCTGCCTTGGTCATGGTGTTAATCACAACAGCAGAAACTAGTAAACAGGGTGAGGAATCTGACATATAACATGAAGTTTGTAAGTAATGAGATCGTACTGTTTAGGGGATTCTTATTAAATAAGTAGATTTGAGTTGCTCTTTCCACAAAAGCAAATACCACCAACAAAAATGGAATGGGGTAGCTGTGGAAGATGAGGGATGCAGTCATTTATTTTACTTCAGTAATCTTTTTACTATGTCTATGCTTCCCCTAATATTCTTTTTTATACCTTAAATATAAATAGAATTTATTTTAGAGTATCCTTTCTCTACAAGTTTACATGTTAGATTCAATAATCATAACTAGATATAACATTGGATGGGTTCTAACAATGTTCTAAATAATACAAGACAGTGTTATCCAAGTATCAATCATTCTCCTGTGCTTTTCATACTCAGTGTATTTCAAAGTCATCATAGCCATCTCAGCACTACAAAGTGTCTGCATTTGGCAGGACATGTTCCTCAAAGCAGTTTGTTTTCTTTAAAATTGTCTTACCTGTTTGACTTTTTGCTCAGTGATGTAAATTTCAGGATCTTCTGTCCAGTCACATAAAGATATTGAGACTTTAATTGTAATCACATTGAATTTAGTTTGGGAAAATTTGTTTTCTTTATGATACTTTACGTATTGATATAACTCAACATTTAGGAAGGTCTTTTTCACTATGTTTTGATAATGTTTAACACTTACAAACACAGGAAATAAAATAGGTCAAATCACATTTTCTAGTTATCTGTTTTAAGACAATAGAAATATATTCTGGGGGCTGGAGAGATGGCTTAGTGGTTAAGAGTGCCGACTGTTCTTGCAGAGGACCCGGGTTCAATTCCCAGCACCCACATGGCGGCTAAGAACCGTCTTTAACTCCAGTTCCAAGGGAATCCAACGCCCTCTTCTGACCTCTGTGGCATTGCACGACACGTGTGCACCAACCTACATGCAGACAGTACACTCATATACATAAAAATAATAAACAAAAATAAAAAATATACATATATAAAAAGAAATATAGTCCCCATTTTATGCTGACTTTGTCTGGTGTCTGAATACTTTTTCTAGATAGTGTCTGTGGTAACAACAAAGTCTATGAATTATGGTACTATAGTTTATTCCTTCCTAATATTTGTTTTGGTCTTTTAATTTTCTTCTTATTTAAAATTATGTGGTTATTACAATGTGTCTTAAAGTCATAATAAATGATAGTTTTATTTTGCCCCACAAATCCATAGTTCACTCATATCTCAGGGAATACTTTTTTAGCCTTCCAATGGATGCCTGAAATGGTGATACCAACTGCTATGTGTGCTTTTTCCCTGCATATACATATCTATATTGAAGCTTAATTTATAAGGCATAGTAAGATTACCAATAACCTACAGATCCAGGCATGATACACATCTGTACTCCCAGCATTTGGAAACTAAAGCAGAAAGATCATGAGTTTGAAGAAAGCTTGGGCAAACCAATACAATCTTACCTTTAAAAATAGTGTTAGATATATGTATTAATATTGTAATCAAAATTTAAGCATAGGTGATATTTTATACCTGGTATAAATTTCTAATATTTTCTACATATACTGACTAAAAGAATGAAAAGATCAATTGGTTAGTCAGAAAATATTTGCAAAAGGCCTAACTGATAAAGGATAGGATGGGGTATACAAAGAATTAGAGCTATAAAAAGAACACTTAACACTCACCTACAGAAATCAAATAACTCAACTGAAAAAGGGCCAAACACCCAAACAGACATATCCTGGAAGAGATATAGATAGCAATGGACATTAAAAAAGATGTTCCCCAGGATACCATCAGAGAAATGCAAATTGAGCAATGAGATACCACTACCTACCTATTACAATGGCCAAAACCCATCAGGGTGGGAACACCAATGGTAGTAAGGACACAGAATTGCAGAACAAACCTCCCTCACCCCTTTCATCGCTGGTGTGACTATGGAACATTACTTTGGAAGACAGCTGGGCAGTTTCTTACCAAACTAAATGAGCTGTTATCATTCTTCTGGCATTTCCCTAAAAGAGTGGAAAAGTTACAAATATAAAAACGAGAATGCAAGCCGGATGTGGTGGTGCACGCCTTTAATCCCAGTACTTGGGAGGCAGAGGAAGGCAGATCTCTGTGACTTCAAGGCCAGTCTGGTCTACATAGTGAGCTCCAGGACAGCTGGGACTAAAGGGAGACCCTGTCTCAAAAAGACAAACAAAACAAAACAAAACAAAACAAAAAAACACCCTACAATGCTGAGATCAGCTTTACGAACAGTTGCCAAATTTTGGAATGGATATACCCTTAAGTAGGCAAATGGATAAACTGTTTTAAATCCACACAATGGCAGATTATTAAATGCCAAAAAGAAATAAGATATCAGCCTGTGACAAGAGATGGAAAGCCCACAAATGCACGATACTGAGAAACTAAAGCCAATCTGAAAGGGCTACATGTTGTATGAGTCCAACTCTGACACTGCAGAAAAGGCCATAGGCTGGTGAAAGGGAAGGCATGGGATATGTCACCAGTCAGCTTGCCGAGGGTTCAGATGTCCCTGTGAGCCTTAGGGACTTAGAGCCCTTAGCCCTGAGCCACTGGAAGCATTGTGGACTTGGCAGTAGCCCAGTATTCTTCTGCCTACGAGGGCCCATAGGTTTTCTTCTTTGGCTCCTTAAAGCCCTTTATCATTTATCTCATCTCTCTGCTCTCTCTCAACCATCCCCCTTATTTTTCCTAGACAGGCCACTCTTGAACTGTTCAGCTACTTCTTCAGCTCTCAGTACCCTTTTAAAACCGAGTGGCCACCATTAGAACAACTCAGTATGACTGCCTCCCCTGACACTGCACTTCGAAGCTGGGGTAAGAGTTGCCCAAGAGCCAGGGTACATGGCAGGTTGCTCAAGACCTCGTCACCAGGCACACGGGGATCACTGAGGCATGGGATTGCCAGGTCAGAGGAATTGCTAGACAATCCACCACCAGACAAAGATGTGTGTAGATGAAGGGCAGCTACTGCCAGGCCAGTACAGTCCTGCTGCTGCTTCAGCTATCAAGCAGTCCCTCCCACATTCTGCCATTATTGCTGCTTTCCTGAACTACAGAAAGCAAATGGCAAGAAAAGGCCACTCAAAAGAAGCCTGTTATTGGGTCTAATGCTACTTACAATGGGAGCTCACACAGGAGAGTGTCTGCAGCAAATTCCTTGAGCCTAAGCAGCATGCTGGGATAGTATTTGTGTAGGGATGTGTGCACATGTGTGCAGGTGCCCTTGGAAGTCAGAAAAGGTGTTGGATTCCCCTGGAGCCCAGAGCTAATGGCAGTGGTGAGCAACCTGGAGTAGATGCTGAAAGCTGAACTGGGGTCCTCTGGAAGAGTAGAAAGCACTCTCCACCACTGAGCCATCACTCTAGCGCCCTACATATTTATTTTTAGTGATACATCTTTTTCTGTTTTTGCTTTCACTTCTTGTGCACATAGGATTTCCTTCTAAACTGCTTGCAGCTCTGTTTTCCTTTTTAAACTATTGCTAGGAAATCTGTTTTTAACCAGCTGACTAATTTGACCTTATTAGGTAGATGGTCTGTTTCAACGCCCAGCGTCATGACTCATTTATCCTCTCACTGTTTCTTTGGCCTCTCACATTTTCCTTGTTCCTGCCTCTATTACTTTCTACCTGTCTGAAGGATAAATATAAAACTCTTTTGTTTCCTTTGGTTATATTCTTCTTTTTTCTTTTTTTTTAGAGGGGGGTCTTTTTGAGACAGAATCTTCCTGTAGCCCCAGCTGGCCTGGACTCACGATGGAAAGCGAGCTGGCCTTGATCTCAGAGAGATCTGTCTGCCTCTGCCTCCCATGCTGAGATTAAAGGTGTGTGCCACTACACCTAGCTTATGGTCAGTCATTTTAAGTTGTAACTTTAGTAAAATTGGTGTCTTTGTGGTCTTTAGGGCAACTGACCGCCAGCAATATTTAACATCCACACTGTGCAAGCACTCTCTCTTCAGTTTTTCCACTACTGTAATCCAGCTCCCTTGTGGGTGGGGGTGGTACTGAACACGTTCTATCCCTCAGATAGAACTATTGCCCCCACCCTTCAGGTCACTTTATTCTCACTGTGCATCTCATACAACTCATCTTGATCATACTCCACCCCCTCCCCTGTCTGCACCCCCAGAGCCTCCCTACTGGATTTCGTCCTAGAGGTTAAGGCCTATCCAGTCAAGTTAGTGTCCCCAGTTGTCTCTCTGTGTGAGTTCATTCACCAGAGCCTCAGGTTGCTTTTAATACAGGTTTATCTTGTTTATTATCTTACAAATGCAAACTATTTTTTAACCAATTACTTTGCTCCTCCTTTTCATACCTTGCTTCTGTGTTTATCTTATGGTCATTTCCTTAATGTTAAGAGTACACAATGGATAGTGAACTTCAGTTTTTATATTTTTCCTGGAGATGATTCAATTTTATCGTCCACGTTATACATGGTTTAGCTGGGGACAGAACTGTAGGCTGACAACTATTATCTTTCAGGGATTACAAGGCATTGTGATGGGTTTGGGCTTCCAGTGTCATCTTTAAAAGCCTGAGTCAGTGTACCTGCCACCCCTTCCTTATGCAGTCATCTTCTGTTTATTTTTTGCCAGACCTTCCTTTGGACATTCTGCATCCTTATTTACTCAGTATTTCTTTGATGTCTTTCTTATTAAGCATTTCTCCTCAGACTCACATCTCCTGAACCTCAGGATTTATGTTTTATGTCAATATTGTTAAACTCTCAGCAATTTTTCGTATCATGACTTCTGTGGAGAAAGCCCTGTGTTTCAGTGGAATCCATACTCTCTTCACAGCACACACATGAGTAAGCTGTTTGCACCCCGTGCACTGCCTGAGCTATTTCACAGATATTTGTAAATTGCAGGCAACTGACAGATACAGAAATTCTGAGTTGTCTGGGAATTATTTAATTGGTAGGGCTTGTATTCCAAACCCACTGTAGATAAACATTTTTGGTGCCTGTTTCCGAATCCCTGTTGAAATGTCAGTTTGTACTCTTCTGGCTTTTCCACTGAAATGCCACAAATACCTTCCTTTCCTCATGCCATATGAGTTAAGACATTCCATAATTTTCCAGTCTATAGGTCAGACCTATACAATTGTCTGAAAACAATATTTTAATGCTTCTATTACATTCTTTGTATTATTGCCTTCCATGGTGCTATTCAAGGTACAAAAAAACCCTACCCTCCAGGTGAAAACAACCTATCCTCCTGGTCAGGCAAGGTTAAGAACCTCGGTCTGTCCTAGTAAGAATTCAGACATTCAGACCAGATTTATATTGGGACCTTGGACCATCTGTGCACATTTTATATTCACGATTCACCTAATCTGCAAACAATGGTACCTTCTCCAAAGGGTTACTCACCAGAAAGCATCTGGAACAGGAGGACCTGGCACACAGAGGCACTATAGGAGTGCTGAGGTCATATCATTACAACTGCTGTTTACTATTCTTTCCTATTTCCCTGTGATTCATCCAGGAAATTGCCTCTGTTCTGTCAACTGTGTCTCACCTGGCATCCCAGGCCTGCACTGAGTTTTCCAATTCAATGACTGTATTTCTCATTTCTATTCATTTTACTTGATTCTTGCTTTGTAAATGTTGTGTAGCTCTTTTCCTGTGTTTCCAATTCTTAATTATGTTTAATTAGCTGGCTTTTACTGTGTTTCTGGATGCTTCCTCAAAGTGCTCTGATTCTTTATTTTGTCATTATAACTTAAGAGTTCATTTTCACCAGTTTTTAAAATTGTCTTCTCCAAACCATTTCTGTGCAACACTTTTTATATGACACATAAAGGCTTTAGGAGCCAGCAAGATGGGTCTGCTGGTAAAGGTGCTTACCACTAATGTGAGAACCTGAGTTTCATCCCCCAGATAGTGGAAGGGAACTACAAGTTGTCCTCAGACCTCCACATGTGTTGTGGTACATGTACACACACAAATACAGACAGACGGACAGACACATACACACACATGCACAAATAAATAAAAGTGTAATAAAATATAAGGTTAAGTTTATAAAGACACAGTCTCAATGGAGGTGGCAAGAAGAGGGAGAAATCAGAGGAGCACTGTGGCTCCCATTACAGGTACACAGCCTCCTCAGTTCCACCCACCTACAGCGGGTAAAAGGAAGGATACCCAAGGTGTTTTCTTGCCTTGGAAGGTAAGACCTTTGTGACTTGGGACTGTTGACTGAATTTTCCAGGGCAGTTGGACTGCCGAGCCTACTTATGGACTCCACATTATTTCCAACACAGAGCTCCATTTATCTCATAGAACTCAAATGTGAAGAAATTCAATAAATTGTTTAAGTGAATTTGAATTAAAAAATCATCTGACCCATTGCAGTTTTCCAGCTCCAATCCTATGGGTAAAGAGGAAGAAAGAAAAGCTAGCCAGTAGAAAACAAAATATTCCACACTGGTGTTACTGTATGCTCAGATGGTTTGTTATTGCGGAAATTCATCACAGTGTTGCTCTGGACTAGCCTTTCCTTCAGCAATGAGGTGGACCCGGTACCTATAAAAGTTGAGTGCTCCCTGAATAATATGGAGCCCAAAGTTCATGCTGAGATTTTCCTAGTGACTGATTAGAAAGTAACTGGACTGATATGTTGTTGTTTTGAGACAGGGTCTTGTTCAGTAGGCAAAACTGGTCTCAAAGTCATGATCTTCCTGCCTCCATCATATAACTGCTTGAATTACAAGTATGAGCCACCATGCCTGGGACCCTTATGATTTTTTAAGAATGGAAACCCTTTTAGTAGGATATTAGTAGCACGTTCTCCCCTAGGGCAAATGACCTAACTAGCCACAGGTTCTTGGCCTCCATCACATGAATCTACTTAAATCTACTCAGAGGGTGGTTGTTTATTCCCATAATATACATGCTACCATTGCACTAATGGGCACAGCTTTCCAGGCCAGTTGATCTTGTAGTCAAAGGGCTCACAGCTGGGTGAGATTGATGAATTCTTTTCACCTCTGGTAGTGCATTGCGGATAGCAACTTCCTGCACTACAAAAGACAGTAGGGGTAAAGCTTCCAGGTCAGTGCCCATTTGATTTCTCCATGTTTTATGACTCACTTATATATTGTCTTCAGTAATGGGGTCTTACGGTCAAATTCCGGAGGGGAACCAAGAGCAATCATAATAGCCTGTAATGTTTGAGGGTCTCTGGGAGCCCACTAACCAACAACTCAGAGAAAAGTAACCCATTCTTGATACTGGGGTTTGCATTTGCTAGGATGAGTATCCTACAGTGCTGTCCCCCTTTTACAGGACAGCTCAAACATTTTATAAATACACATGTATAGATTTTACAGAGTCTGCAATAGGTTTGTACATGGTTTTCCCATAGGTTATTTATCCCTACCCATATTTCCCTCCTTTACCTTACCCACCCTATCCCCCTTACCTAACCCCCATGCCATTTATTCCCTACTACTCCATTATACACCCTTTACCCTCTTATTTCTCCCTTCCCTTGAAACATTCCTTCATAACGAATGGCACCTTACTAGTTTTCTAACCTCTATAGATTTTCCAAATAAAACACATATATCTAAAGATTCAAAGTTAACATCACATCCACATATGAGAAGAAACACAATGTTTGTCTTTCTCAGTCAGAATGATTACTTCCAGTTCCATCCATTTACCTATGGATTTCATATTTTTCTTAATAGCTAAATAATATTCAATTTTACAAATATTCTACATTTTTCTTATTCATTCATCGGTTTATGGACATCTAGGCTGTTTCTATTTCCTGGATATTGTGTCTAGAGCAGCACTAAACATGGATGAGTAGGTACCTCTGTAGTAGGTACAGAGTTTTGTGCTATATGCCCAAGAGTGATATAGACCAGACCCTGTGGGAGATCTATTTCTAGATTTTTGAGGACCTTCCATACTGACTTCCAAGGAACTGTACCAGTTTGCACTCCCACCAGCAATCTGCTATCACTATTCTACTAAACGGATACAGTAGTAAAATGACTCCTAATGACTTATTGCTATACCCATAGATTACTGTGTCTCTCAACCCTCATCAAAGAAGCTCCTGCTTGCAGAAGGCAATTAACCCAGAGACCCAAAACTGGCTAATGTGAGGAGAATAAACTGATGAGTGTTCAGCTCTAAATGGGATATCTGTATTACAGCCATGCCCAAAAGTTCACGGATCTTCACAGAAAAGGAGTCAGAAAGATTGAAAGAGCCAGAAGCAGTGCCCAACTCCAAGGAAACAGTATTTTCCAGACAGGTTAGTTGCACAAATGAACCCACAGCAATAGTGACAGCATGCATAAGACCACCCAAGTTCAAGCCAGACAAAATCCCAGCATGGAGAGCAGAATGGGGCATGAATTCCTACCCATAGCTAAGGAGCTATCAGCATTTGATATCTGCTGGGAGAAAAAGAGTCAATTATCTTCAAGGACATAACCCCTGGTAGGTCCATCATAGTCCAGGCAGGTTCCACACTCAAGTATTTGAGCAACAAAACTGAACTTCATGGAGAAAAAAAAGAGCAGGAAGTTGGGTGGGTTGGGAGGTAGGGGTGGATCCCAGAGAAAGTCTGGAATATAATCAGAATATGTTGTATGAAATTCTCAGTTACTCCAGTAAGACTAGCTATTATCCAGAAAACAAAGGATACCAAATGCTGGAGAGGTTGTGGGGAAAGGGGAACACTCATCCATTGCTGGTGGAATGCAAACTCGTGCAACTCCTATGGAAAGCAGTGTGGAGAACTCTCAAGAAACTGAAAATGAGCCAACCACCTGAACCAGTCATACCACTTCTGGGTATGTACCCAAAGGACTCATCGCAGAGATACATGCACAGCCATGTTTATAGCAGCTCTCTTCACAATAGCAAAGAGCTGGAAGCAACCCAAGTGTCCCCCAACTGATGGGTGGATAGAGAAAATGTGGTACATCTACACAATGGAATTCTATGCAGCGGTAAAGAAAGGTGACATCATGAGCTTTGCAGGTAAATGGATGGAACTTGAAGCCATTATGCTATGTAAAGTAACACAGTCCCAACTGACCACTTATTTTCAGACTTTGTAATTGTGGTATATGTATGGAGGGTATGTATCCATATGTTAGAGTGATATAAAATTAAAGGGAAAATGTGAGCTCCTAAAAAAATGAAACAAAATATGAAGTTGAAAAAAAGGGGGGGGGAGTATTATTGAAATAAGGTTTATAAACAATGAAAAAAAAATCATTGTTTTACAAGGAAATAAAACATTGTTTTGGAAATATTTAAAATGCAATTATTATGGGATACAATAAATTTAAACACTATAAAAAAATAAAATAAAAGACATGTTTCCCCCACACACAAAAAAAGGAGAAAGCGTTCCTTTAGTAAAGAAACTGGAGAATGTTAATCTGAACAAATAAACTAAGTGTACACTTTCAGAAAAATATCACTACTATGACAATATAAAAGAAAAATAGGGGCTGGAGAGATTTCTCAGCAGTTGAGAGCACTGCATGCTCTTGTAGAAGACCCAGGTTCAAGTCCCAGCATCTACCTGCCAGCTGACAACTGTCAGTAACTCCAGTTCCAGAGGATCTGAAGCCTTGATCTCACCTCTGTGGTCATTTCATGACATGAGTGCACCTACATGCATGCATGCAATACACCCATACACATAAACTTAAAAATAATAATTTTAAAAGAAAAAGAAAAAAATTGCTGGGCATGGTGGTTCCTGGTTTCTATGAGATCAAGGCCAGCCTGGTCTACATAACACATGTTAGACCAGCTCGGGGTACAGGGAGATTCTGTCTCCAGAAGACCAAAAGAAAAAAAAAAGGAAAAATGATAAGGTAACAATAAGATTCAAATGGTGAGGAAGAACAGATAAGGTTAAATGAAATCATAAAGGCAAGGCAATAATAGTTCTGAAAGTAATGAGGAATGTTCCTGAAACAAAGGAAAAAGGAGATGGTCTCAGCAAAGAAATAGTAGATAGTAGAAAAGCTAAATGGCAAGTTGGAACTCAACAATAGAATAACTAGGATTAGAAACACACAGGCTGGGCTGGATTCAACAGCACAGCAGAGATAGGCAAGGAAAGGTTAGACATCTTGAAGGAGGAAAGTAAATTATCCAACCTGAATTATAAGGTTAAAGAGACCAACATTTTCTCAAAATGAGAACAAAGCTTCCAGAGCCTGTATGATGGTAACAAAAGATCTAATATTTGTGTCAGAAAAGTCTCAGAACAAAAGAGTCCAAAGAAAATGAGACTGGAAATTACTTGAAGAAACTATAGCTAAAAACTTTCTCAAATTTACCAAAACATATAAATCTACAGAAATAAGAATTCGAGAAAAGCGAAGCAATATGACCTCAAAGAAAACCATGTCAACACTCTTTACAATCAAACATCTGGAAACTGAACAAAAGAAAAAACCTTAAAGCAGCAACAGAGGCACAGTCCAGAAGGGGAAAGAGTGTCAATGACACAGACAAAATGCAAAAGACACTGGATTTCTTCAGAAGTCACAGAAACCAGATAAGAGGGCACAAGGGATTCTATGGGCTGTGGGCAAAAAAGCTGCCAGCCAAAGCTCTCGGTCCAGTGGAAAAATCATTCAGGAATAATAAAAAAATGCAGAGATCTTTTCAAATAAAGTAAAAAATAAACTGAGCAATAACCAGAAGAATAGCTTGTAAGAATATGCCTTAGGGAAGTTCTTAAAAGACAAAAGAAGGAAAGATGGTAATATGTTTATATTTGAGCCAGTAAAGATATTAATACTATTAGACCATACATCTTCATATGTATGCAAAATATAATGCCTGCAGCCACCTTAACACAGGTAAACAAAGACATAGTCTCAAAACACTATGAAAATTTAATTTGTTCTAAAAAAATCCCCTAAGAAGGCAGGGAAGATGATAATTGTATATTCTATAAATATTATTCAAAAAGAAAGCCAGAATGACTATATAATCATCAGAGAGAGTATATCTTAGAGCAAAGAAAACTATGAGTGAGACACAGATGATAAAAGCTCAGTCCTCCAGGAAGACACAGCAATCACAAACTTACAAACAAGGAAGCTGCAAAATCTATGATTATATTTGCAAGCTTCAATTCTTCTTATAGTAACTGATATCAGCACATAAAATGTGTAGAAATTGAATACAAATTTGTAAATACTTCCAGAGCACAAATTATGGCAGACACATGCTGAGCCGCAAGAAAAACTTCAGTAAATTTCAAAGGAGGGAAATATTCAAAGTGTGGTAACTGATCACAGTGGAGTCAAGCCAGATGTGAGTTATGGGAAGACACCAGAAAAATCTTCCAATGTGTAGAAATTGAATACAAATTTGTAAATAATCCATAAGCCAAAAGAGAAGTAGCAAGGAAATGAAAATACACTGAACTGAAGAAAGATGTCAGTGTAAGGGCTAGGTAAAGCACTTACCATTTAATCACAAAGACCTGAGTTTGATCTCCAGAGCTCAGTCAAAAAAACATAGTGGAGCATGCCTTTAATCCTAGCACTTAGGAGGGAGAGGCAGTAGGATCTCTGTAAGTTCAAGGCCAGCATGGTCTACAGAGTGAGTTCCAGGCCAGCTGGGGCTATAGGGAGACCCTGTCTCAAAAAGACAAAAAATAAATAAACTAATTAATTAATTAATTAAAGTGTTCCCCTACAATGTTAAAAAAAACTGAGTATGGCATGGTGGTGCAAGCCTTTAATTCCAGCACTCAGGTGGCAGGTGGATCTCTGTGAGTTCAAGGCCAGCCTTGAACTACATAGCAAGTTCTAAGACAGCTGGGACTACAGGGAGACCCTGTCTCAAAAAGACCAAAAGAGAAAAAAAAAATCTGGGTATGGTGGTATGATGGTAAAAAGCTTGGAATCCTAGTGCTGGGATGCAGAGGGACACAGATCTCTGGGGCTTGCAGGCCAGCAGCCTAGCCTACTTGTCAAGTTCCAAGCCAGTGAGGGACATTGCCTAAACAAAAACAACAAAATAAAAAAAAGGTAGACAACACCAGAGAGATGACACTCAAAGCTGCCCTTTGGCCTCCACACTCACGAATGTGCACCTGCAAACACATATGAACATGTACACACAGATACACATACAAACAGAAATATTAAAATATGTGAAATGCAGAGAAAATGACAATAGCAGCCCCCATTAAGAAAGGGACAACTTGAATAGCAAACCTTTGCTCACTCTTTAAGACACTAGGAAAAACAAAGGAACCCAGCGATAAGTAGAAAAGAAGAAATGATGAGGTGTAAAAATCCATACAACCAAACAGAATAAAAACAAATAGGAAAATATCAATGAAATAATAATCAGCCTTGTTGAGAGATCAATGATGCTGACACACTAAGGAATGCATACATTTGTGTCTACAGTCTGTATACAGGCCTCATAGATATGAAGAGGATGGCACGGAAGCACTACACAAACCTCCTCACACATAAATGTCAACTTATGAAATGCACTCATTCCTTCAAACTGTAAACTTCCCAGATTCAACCAACAGGCTATGGATGGCTGAAAAACCCTAGGGCAATCAAACTGAACTGACTGTTCAAAATTTTTCTAAAACCAAATTTCTGGATTCTGGTGGTCACACTGGAGAATTTTTAAACATTTAAATAAAAGTTACTACTTTCCCCCCAAAATTCTACTTTCCCCCATAAAACAGAAAAGGGAATACTTACTAACTTAATTCAAGAGGTCATTATTCTAGTATTCATGAGACAAACAGGAGAAAATGAAAACCCCAAACTATAAAGTCTATGTTCTTTCATAAACATACATAAAAAATCCTTAACAAAAGATCAACAGATAAAACACAGTAGCAGAGGTTGTTCCAAGCATGCAAAACCAACTCAGAAATTGAGAGTTTACCAATACAAGCTACCATATTAAGAAGCTAAAGAAGGAAATGCACATAGTTATATCAATTCATGAAGAAAATATAAGTGACAGTTTCCAACATTCATTCATAATAAAAATGTTCAGAAAACTAAAATAGAGGGGAACTCTCTCAGCCCGAAGGAATAACTTCACACAGAAAGCTACAGCTAACGTTATGCTTAATGGCAAAAACAACAACAACAACAATAAACCTGAATGCTTGCTCCCCTAAGAAGTGGAACAATATAATGGCGGCACTTGTTGGACATAATACCAAGGTTACCAGTCTAGAAAGTAAATAAAATAAAAATCAGGAACTAGGAGAATTGTCTCTATTACCAAGTGACATGAAAATCCCCAGGAATCCCCAAAGGAAAACAAAAACAAAACTTTCCTGGAACTGATGAGTGCATCAAGATGAAAAGAGATAATACCACAGGACTGTGTATGTGTACCATCAATAAATGTGGGAACTGAAAATTCAGTGCTCTGTGTGGATGCTCCAAAAATGAAGCGTCTGTACACAAACCTAACAAAACCTGTACAAAACCTGAACACAGAATGCTGGTGAAAGAAATGCCACTCATGTGTGGACTGTGGCACTGTGTGCTTAATTTGGAGTACCTGTAGAATTCAGGAAACTAGGAAAGGAACATTGGTGGGGAGGGGAAAGAGCGACCTTATGAGAGGGAGAATGGTGATGTGAAGGGGGAAATGGGACCCGAGGTTTAAGTAGGGAAAGTGATGGGGGAGGAGGGCAGAGGAAAGGGTCGGGGATGGGGTAAGTAACTCTAAGGATATTTGGAAAAGGTATATGGGAAGCTACTATTGTGTAAGCTACACACACACACACACACACACACACACATGCACACGTGCACACATACACACACACTCACAAGCTTAATTGAAATTATCCTATACAGTGAATTCTGCTCATCCAAGAAGCCACAGACTACCAATGAAAAGCCTAGTGTCAGATGTGGAATACCTTCCCTCAAGTTCTTGGGCAGACACTTTGTCAGTATCCCCAACACCTCTAAAATAATATAGACTATTGCTATTGCTCTTGGTTGCACACCAGAACTTGATGTTTGGATCCTGTTTCTAAAGACACTACACACATTGATTATAGTACATGATGAAATCAAGACATGACTCATCAGAAAACTTCCTCCCTGCTGGCTAGCTTTTTTAGTATTGGAAGGTGCTATGCAGGCTCCTGGAAAGAAAAACCCATCCACAGTCTAACCTAGTTGTGACCGTGACTATATGCCCATGGGTGTAATAGTGGCATACATGTTATGGAAGTAACCAGCCACTGTCTGCTTGGATTTAATGTAGAAACCCATAACTCATTATCCTAGAATGCTCAGCCACAAATGGAACATCTATAAAGCATAGACTTCTCAAGGTTCAAGGACCATCACAGAAGAAGAAGTAGAAAGATTTTAGGGGCCAGAGGTTGGGGAGGCCTGGAGAAAAACCATGTTTTCCAGACATGATAGAACAGTTTACTCATGAATTCATAGCAGCTGTAGTTGTCTGCACAAGACATGCATAAAATCAAGCCACTCAACATTCTAGTATGGAGTGGAAAGTGGTTCACAAGACTTTACCCCTAACTGAAAGGACTTCTGGAGAGGGGACAGCCAGTTTTAAGGGTGGGGTTCCTGATAGGTCAACCACACTCTGGTGGATGGCCCCACACATAGAAGTATATACACAGCACAAATTGGAGTTGATAGATTATTGAATACAAAAAAGGAAGACATAAAATTGGGAGTCAGGAAAGTGAGGACTGACTGATGTAGAGAATTATATGAAATCTCAAAGAAAATAAAATATTAAAAAATAATAAAAACAAAGGAAAATTAAAGCAATACATGTATATAAAACTGGAAAAGCTGAATAAGTCCTAAAAGTTATACCAATTTCAGTTTCTTGATTTTGAGGTAATATTAGAGTTACTTAAAATGTTACCTCTACAGGGATAGAAAGACGGTCCAGAGGTTAAGAGTAAGTACTTGCAGAGGATACAAGTTCTTCCAGCACCCAAGGTAGGTGGCTTACAACTGGCTATAACTCCAACTCTAGAGGATCTGACACCCTCTTCTGGACTCTGTTGGCATTTGCACTCACGTGCATACAGACAGACAAGCATACTCATAATTAAAAATAAAAACACAGAGAAATGCTTCCTTGTGCTTTTTTTCAATTTCTTTTGATCTACAATTATTTCAAGACAAACTTAATTTTTTTGAGACAGGGTCTCCGTGTAGCCTCAGCTGTCCCAGAACTCACTATGTAGACCAGGCTGGCCTTGAACTCACAGAAAACCACCTGCCTCTACCTCCCAAGTACTGGGCTTAAAGGTGTGCACCACCAGACCTGGCTCAAGACAAACCTTTTTTTTTTTACATTTACTTTCATTTATTTCTTTTTTTTTAACAATAAGTAATAAGTTTTGAGTACAAGCATCCTTCATGTAAAACCAATTTGCGAGCAGTTGTGCCCAAACCCACACAGCCCAAGGCTCCCATCATCCAGCTGGAGGGGCTTGTATGTACAATCAAGTTGATCAAATAAGCGTCCAGTCTATATTGCTGTAGTTTCACCATTCACAAACCTTTAAAGTTTTAACATTTACCATTCACTGAACAATGGAGAATTAGAGTATATCTCATAAGATATCGTGTTATACAAATGACTAGGATATGGGAACATGAAAAATTGTTTATGAACAATGAGAAATGCAGTATCATAACCACATAAATGAACTAAATGGGTAGACTGAAGTAAGATATATAAAGTGAAATTTAGCTTTCTACAGAGAGACTTGGAATTGCAGAACTTTATTCCTATGGAATAATTTATTTTTTATTATATATAATTTATTTTTTATTATATATGTAATTTATTTGACTTCTAAAACATAAAATCATTTTCTGGGGGCTGGAGAGACGGCCTAGCGGTTAAGAGTGCCAACTGCTCTTGCAGAGGACCTGGGTTCGATCCCCAACTCCCACATGGCAGCTGAGAACCGTCTTTAACTCCAGTTCCAGGGGAATCTGACACCCTCTTCTGACCTCCACGGCATTGCACAACACGGGTGCACAAACCTATATGCAGACAGTACATTCATACACATACAAGAATAAATAAAAATTAAAAGAAAATCCTCTTCTTTGCCTTACCCTCAATCTGAATTTAGCTAAAAATGAGGACAACAAACCCATCATAAAGAGAATGACAACATCCATTCACAGATCATAAAGCACTACAACGTTCAAAGCCTGATGGTACAGGTGGACAGCCAGCCAACAGCCACTGGGAGCAAGACATTTGACGGGTTCATAACGGACTACAGAAGTACAGCTGCAAGTCTATACAGTACAGCCCATCCCGTGTTCTGCTTGCTAAGAGCATCAAAGGAACTGTTAGAGGCACAACACATCTCTCCTCTCCTAGTAAGTATAAATGCATGGAGAATCCTGTAAGGTTCATTAAAGTCAAGTATTGATGCATCCATAGGAAAAATGAGTAGCACAGCCAGTGCTAGACAGAGGCATCAGTATGGTTAAAATCAAGGTCCTGCTCCTTCTTCTGCCATAAGCCCCATGGTGAGAATGCCATTCATCATTCAGTTGGTTTTCTTGGGACAGCAGGAGGGAGACAAGAATCTAATTAAGGTTAGTGCATGGACTGAAATTCAGTTTCCATTCACAAAATTCCTCCTAGCTTCCACCTAATTAAAGAAACTCAAGTGGATATTCATGCCCAGCAGGGCAGAGTATTTCAAAGTTGGATCCAGGGGAACCACTTGCAGGTGGCAGATAACAGCTTTCTGTTCCACACCTGCCATGTCAGATCCCACATAACACAAGGTAGTCTCCAGTTGTGTCAGAATAGAAGGCAGAAGTCACAATGGACTGCAATCTCTCAAAAGGATAACAAGATTCAAGGACCTGCTAAGAAGCCCTTGAGATTGCCAGCCAGTCTGAGGTACCCTCTTGACCCTTCACTTGGTGCATGAGCAGATGGGCCTTGCTGAGTGCACCCTCTGTGGCAACTCCATAGAGTATTGTAGAACACTGGCTGTAACACCCAGCTGTTTCCCAATATGCATTGGGAGACATAGGAATGTGGGGAAGAGTAAAACATCCACTCCTGAACTTTTTCCCTCTCTCAGGAGCTCAGTGAGTTTGTATCATCTCCACCTGCCCAATGATTTACAACATTTGCACAAGACTTCACCCTCTGCATTCACTAATGTGAATGAGGCCCTCTCCATCTCACTTCACAGGGCATCCTCTGGCAGCTACATCAGCTGTTTTCTCAACTTGCCTATACCTCATGCCAGTCAAAGCTCATCAGCTGAGTAATCAACTAGAAGCGCTGCCTCCTCCTCCTCATATTTAAATCTCTTATTTTTAACTTGCTTCCATTTTGCCCTGGCTAGAGCCTCTATCACACAGGTAAACACAGGGAGGGATAGCTGTTACCTGTAACCATCAGAAATCTTCAGAGGAACCAAGAGACTATAGCATATATATATGGGGACTTATTAGATAGGCTTACATGATCAGAGAGTGGATAGTCCATGAGGTAGAGGGAAAACAACTGCTCAGTTTAATCTCGAATTTCAAGTCAACATGGAACAACCATGCTGCTTTGGCTGAGGCTGAAGGTCTGGAAGCTCCCTGGGGGTTCTCTGGTGAGTCCATGCTCAAAGACTGAAGAATCTGCAGTCTGATGCTCCCCAGGAACACAGTGAAAGATATCCTGTGCAAGTATGGGAGCTTGCCCCTGCAGTTCTACATTCCATCCAGCACCAGGCTACCAGGAAGTGCCACCCTCGTGCACGGCAAGTCTTCCCCTTCCCTTTGCAAATCCATATGCCAAATGGGTGGTACACACCTAGGCAGCTCTCAATCTACTCAAGTACATAACGAAGATTAACCACCAAATTACTACTGTCAATCCAAGATGCTATGACAGAAAATTATCTTATGGATGACTTAAACCAGGGCTTCTTATGCTTTTTCCACCCTAGATCCTTTTCTATCGTTTTTACACAACCCTGGGTAAATAGCCATATAAAATAAGAATATAAATCAAGCAATTTTGTTTTTAAAAAAATCATAACGAATTTTATGTAATCATATATTTTGTGACAGAATCTCATACAGCCCAGGGTAACCCTGAAGTCATGAGGTAGCCAAGGATGGCCTTGAGCTCCTGATCTTCCTGTCTCTCCTGCCCAAACACTGGGATTACAGGTATATACCATCTTTTGTAAAAAAATTCCAAAAAAAAAAAAATGTGATGGGAGTGGTGGCACACACCTTTAATCCTAGCACTCAGGAGGCAAAGGCAGGTGGATCTTTGTGAATTCAAGGTCAGCCTGGTCTGCAGAGCGAGTTCTGGGACAGCTGGGGCTACAGGGAGTCCCTGTCTTGAAAAGACTGGGAAAAAAAAAGATTCTATCTATCTATCATCTATCTATCTATCTCCATATATATCCATCCATATATATATATATATAGATATATATATATACACAATTTAACATTTATTACAGATGGAAGTACATTTGCATAGCAGTGAGATAGATTTGCTTGCTTATTTTTACATAAAGAATTGAATCTTGGCTGAATATTTGGTACTGAAGGACATACAACACCTTGAGTATTTTTCAGTTTATTTGATATTTTATAAAGGTTGTTAAAGATAGCTAAGTAAGTTTAGGACCATTTGAGAACTTATTAGAAATTCTGTCCTAGGGCTAGATGGTTCAATGGTTAATAGCACTGACTTTTGCAGAGGACATAGGTTTGGTTCCCAGCACCCACATGGCAGCTAACAACTGTCCATAATAGCAGATCTAAGGGATTTGAGGTTGAGGCCCTCTGCTGATCTCCATGGGCACTGCACAACATGGGTGCATTTACATACATGCAGGAAATGTACTCATATACATAAAATTAAAAATAATTTTTCAAAAAAGAAATTATGGCCTAATCCCCAGTCAAAATTCATGTAATAGTGTTTCTTATGGAACTCAAGTCAAAGACTCAACCATCAATTTTTTCTTTAATTAATTTTATTTACTTCTGTATGTGTATGAATGTACTGTCTGCATGCAAGTTTGTGCACCCGTGTCGTGCAGTGCCATGGAGGTCAGAAGAGGGTATCGGATTCCCCTGGAACTGGAGTTCTCCTGGAACTGGAGTTCTCCTGGAATTGGAGTTTCAGACGGTTCTCGGCTGCCATGTGGGTGCTGGGGATCGAACCCGGGTCTTCTGCAAGAGCGGTTGGCACTCTTAACCACTAGGCCATCTGTCCAGGCCTCAACCATCAATTTTTAAGACCAAACATTCTAACCTAATACAATCCAAGTCCCGATATCACCATTTTGGGAGCTGGGATTTCAATGCAGGGTAGGCTGGTTGACCAGAGAACCCCAGGGATCTGCATGTGCCTTGCTCTCTAGCACTGAGAATACAAGCAAGTGCCACTACTCACAATTTTTTTACATGGGTTCTGGGGATTGAACTCTGGCTCTCATGCTTGCAAGGCAAGCACTTTATCTACTGAGCTATTTCCTTAGCCCCCAGGTGGACTTTAAAGTCAAGAGAGTTCAGTACTCATGAAAGGTTGTGTATCAGTGGTGAGAGTGCTTTTACTACTTTTTAAAAAATTATTTATTTATTTATTTTATGTGTATGAATGTACTGTCTGCATGCAGGTTTGTGCACCCGTGTCGTGCAATTCTGCGGATGTCAGAAGAGGGCGTCGGATTCCCCTGGAACTGGAGTTCTCCTGGAATTGGAGTTATGGATGGTTCTCAGCCGCCATGTGGGTGCTGGGGATCGAACCCGGGTCCTCTGTAAGAGCGGTCGGCGCTCTTAACCGCTAGGCTATCTCTCCAGCCCCGCTTTTACTACTTCTTGAATACTCACACTCTCTTCCTCTTTCTTCATTCTCTTCCCCTCTCTCTCTCCATCTTCCTCTCTTCCCTCTCTCTATCATACTATAATCCAGCAAAAAAGGTCTTACCAAAATCTGGAGGTCCCTTAACACTGGAATTCCAGGTCACCAGAATCATAAACAATGCTCATATGTTCATTGTAAGTGACTCAGTATCAAGTATTCTGATACAGTCCAACAAATCAGAATACAAAGCCACATTTGCCTCTTCCATGTTTTGATTTCATTTTGTTGCTGTATATTCACAAAAACTTAAAATTCAAGTCTCTACATATTTAAAGCTGCTTTAATTTTTGGCTACTTTAGTTCAATGAAAGAATATGCCACTATGGAAAGCAGTGTGGAGAACCCTTGGAAGACTTGGAATGAACTTGCCACCCGACCCAGCCATACCACTCCTAGGCATGTACCCTCAAGACTCACTCCACTGCAGAGATACATGCACGGCCATGTTTACTTCAGCTCTCTTCACAATAGCAAGGAGCTGGAACCAACCTAAATGCCCCTCAACTGATGAGTGGATAGAGAAAATGTGGTACATCTACACAATGGAGTTCTATGCAGCAGTAAAGAAAGATGACATCATGAGCTTTGCAGGAAAATGGCTGGAGCTAGAGGACATCATGCTGAGTGAAGTAACACAGTCCCAGAAAAACAAACGACGAATGGTATCCCTCATCTGTGGATGCTAGTGCCAATTACCAATTGTAAGTATTTCTTGTATAGGGCCCCCTGAGCTTTTGTCCAAAGCAGTTGGGCATAACGCATTTTGGAAACAATAACAACAACAGAAAAGACTGCATCAAAGAACTGACTGAAACAGTGAACTTCTGCTCAAAACAGTCAACTTCCCCATGGAAAATATTGAGAAGGACTAAGAGATGGAAAGCATGTCTGGCAGAATGCATGAGCTCTCGGAGGGATGGGGGAATGAGCAGAACACGGGTCTAGATTTGTTAAAAAATAAATAAATAAAAATAAATAAATTTATGTGAAAAAAAAAAAAGAAAAGCCAAAAGGAGCCAGGGGCTCCCGCCCCCCCCAAAAAACCCCGAGTGACCCTTGAGGAGCTCAACTGATCTTGAGAAAACAAAAACCTTGGTTAATCTGGGCTAACAGTGTGGCCTTAAACATCCAAAAGGAAAGTATAACCAGAAAGAAATAAATAGTAAGTCCTGAAAAATTGTACTTCAGGTATAAAACTTGAGATCTTAGTAAAAAAGACAAAATAGCACAGTTGTTTTGCCTGTCTTACTGGCAAGTGCACCTACCCTGTGGCTGCCACTGATTTTGCCATCCTTCAAAGACTTGAGAAGACACAGCTTTTCAACCTTCCAATATGGACTGAAGACTCATGTCTTTCCAAGAATCCTCCAAACCTTCAGTACCAGATGGTGACTGCTGAGACATCCAGCTTGTGGACTGAGCTAGTACTGAGGTTTCCACTTCTTCAGAGTATAGACTGCCATTGTTGGACTAGCCAGACTGTATCATGGAGACAAGTACAGGAAGATCAAGACAGGACAAGGTGCTTACTGGACCTCATTTGGTGACCATGGGAAGGGAAAACCCCACTGTGGAACACAAGGGCAGAACTGATGGTGGTTTGGGCTTGCCAAGGAGGAACCTTCAAACATGACATCTTTCAGCCTACTAAAGAAAAAAAAATCATAAGCTGAAGATGCTAAAACATATGCTATATGTGGCATGCATATGTGCATATTTTGCAGTGATTCATATTGGAAGGAATAATAACAACAACAACAGCAACAAAAAAGTCTGTGCCAAAGAACTGACTGAAACGGTGAATTTCTGCTTGAAACAGTAAACTTCTGCATGGATAATTTTGAGAGAGACTGAGAAAAAGATGAAAAACATGTTTGGCAGAATGCATGTGCTCTGGTGGGGTGGGGGGCAGGGAGGGGGGCACAGGTCTAGATTTGATTTGTAATGTAATTTTTTGAATTAAAAAATAAATAAAAAGAAAAACACGAATGTTAAAAAAAAAAGAAAGAATATGCTTTAAAATTCTTTTCTTCTCAATATTTGAAAGTAATTATTAGAAAAAAATTATTTCTTGTTAGGATAGTTTTTCACTGAAAGATTATAGAAGTTTTCTTTTTATCTGGGATAGTTTTAAAACTCAACATAAAAGTATGCCTCTTTTTGTTCACCTCCCTAGCACTCAGTATGGTACTAATACAGGAACAGATGAGATTCAATGGGGAAAGATGTGTCACTTAACAAATATTACTATTATTTTCTTTCCTTTAATAGAAGGAAACTTAGATCCTTACCTCATATCATACCCAAAATTTCAGGGAAGAAACTTACAGAATGAAAACCAAACTTGGGTTTGCCAAAAATATTAGAAACAATTTCAAGGGAATGCATTTGTAGTCATTTTGGTACAAAATTCTAAAGCCATAAAATATTTGTAGAGAAAATAACATATGATTAACCAAGAATATGATGTTTATTTTACATAAAAGACCATAAAAATGTGGAACGTGGACTGTGATAATTTCCAGTGATTAATCTTCAATGACAGATTCTGTTGGATGGTACAGGAGAAAAATAATTGCGGCTAGACACTTCTGCTTCTCAGAATAAAGCCTGCCCATTTTATGATTCCCTCCACCATACTCCAAACAACCACAGCTCAATTAGTTTTATCTTCTGGTATCGAAGACATGATCAACCTAGAGGTGTGAGTTCCAAGTGCAACTCCCCAAGATCTGGCTCCTGAGAAACCCCCACTTTCATGTAGACATGGGTCCAACTAAATTTGCTGTTTTTCATTTGCTCTTTGCCTTGTGAACTGTTAATACAACACTGTACTCAGTGGTACATGAGAGGAAGGAAAGTGTCTCACTCCTGTTTATCAAATCCTATGGAGTTTATGAACACCTTCAAGTTCCCAATATCCCAGGGTCAAGGTGGATTCTCAGGAAAGCTACACCCTCTGAAGCCTCCACTCATGTCATACCTCCTCTTCTTTATCCTCTTCCTGGAATTAAAGGCAAATGCTTTGAGGATCAGCTACATTTGTTCCCTTCCAAGACTGTCTCTCACCATTGATCCTCAGTGTCTGCACCATGGCCTACTTTGCTATCTTTTTGGGCCCCAATCCATAATCTGTTGTGCTACAGAAGCCTGCCTGTCAGAGGATGAGAGAAATCATATTAACTGTTGTTGACACTTCTAAAAAGCATTTGTTTTATTCTTTGAGTAAGGGGTCTTATTATGTAGTCCAGGCTGCTTGAAACTCTTGGGTTCAAGCAAATCTTTTGCACTAGCCTTCCAAGTATCTGGGTCTTCAAGATCATAACATTTTGCCTAGTCTAAACCAAACAACTATTTTCTGTTGTTGCTCTGTTTAATTTTGCAGTACTAAGGACTGAAATAGAAGTCACATGCATGCTAAGTAAGCACTCTACCACCATAGTAGAGCTATAGGTGGGCTACCAAGTCATTCTTAAAGTAGAATAAGAGGTACACCTGGGCATGGTGGTGCACACTTGGGAGGCAGAGGCAGGTGGATCTCTGTGAGTAGTACATAGTAAGTTCCAAGACAGCCAGAGCTACANGAAGTGTAGCTTCCAGAAACCGAAGGAAAAGTGGTTGTGGAGGGTGCCGTGGCGAAAATCCGGCGGGGGGAGGGCGGCGGGGCCGGCGCAGAAATTAATGAGTTCCCTCAGGGCGCCGGGTAGAAAAAAAAAAAAAAAAAAAAAAAAAAAAAAAGAGGTTCAATTAACAGTTGCTGCATGATCCCAAGTTTAAACCAAGGCTGTCTCAAATAAACCAAGCTGGGTGGCTACCCACCTTGGGAAACATCTCATAATGACCCCTAAATGAAGCTATCTCTCTCCCAGATCTATTATACCCCTGACATGCCTATCACTTTCTGATCTGTAAGATGTTCTTTGGGATCTTTGTCTCATATCCAGAGAGATGCCCTCAAGTACTGGGAAAGGGTTTGCAATGAAAGCTGTGCTCCATGGTAAACAAACCATTTCCTTTCAAAAAGTGACGTCCTCTGTTGTGAACTCGGTTTAATTTCCAACTACTTGAGACAAAATGACCATAAAATCGAATGTGACGAGACCATCCAGGGGAACATAATTATTCATGCCTTGAGGATAGTGAGTTCCACTGGAAATGCAGACTCTTTCACACAGCAGCCCTTTAAAATGGCTACTTAACTGATCTATCAGTACCAGCAGCATCAGCCCTGGCTCAAAATAAAGCTTCAGCTTCTCCAGGTCACTATGGGTCCCCACCCTGTGTAGCTCAAGTCTTAAGGTGGGGGTAAGTCTATTCCTTTTCCAGCCTTATCCTCATGGCCCTTAACTCCCTAAGACCTCCTCTCATGCAGGTAGCTGATGAGCAATGACAGCTTATCTAGGGGAACTGGCAATATATGGGCATTCTGCACAGCATGCAGAATGCATGAGGGGACCAGTTGACCTTGACCCCACCTGTGCTAGTCACCGTCCTTCTGTCAGGTAGCTCATGTGAACCCTGTGAGCTACAATAACATGAGGCTGGCAAGGCATGGCCACTAGTGCAATAGTGCCACGAATGTCATGGAAGTAACCAAGCATTTTCTGACTGTAATTGAGCCCCACTTTACAATATGGAACCTGTATCCTATATCATTACTGGGGTCAAGAACCTGTGGCTGGTTAATTATAGACACTAGAGGAGAACCTCCTATTAATATTCTACTAAATGGACATAGTATTAAATAGACTTTTAGTGACTTTCTTCTGTACCCATACATTAGTGTGTCTCTCAATACTCATCAGAGAAGCTCTGTTCTGCAGTAAATAGCAATTAACACAGAGACCCATACTTGGTCAATGGGTAGAAAATAAGAGACTGTGGAGGGCTCAGCCCCACACAGGAGACCTGTATTATAACCTCTCCTCCCAAGGCTCAGGGATCACTGAAGAAGAGGGGTGCAGAAAGATTCTAAGAGCCAGAGGTGGTAGATGATTACAATGAAACAGTGCTATCTGGGCACAGCAGAGCAGGTGCACATATGAACTCACAGCAGTTGTTACAGTGTGCAAAAGACCTGTGCAAGCTCAAGCCAGACAAAGTCCCAACACAGAGAGGAGAAGTGGGCCTGATTTCCCACCCCTAGCTGAAGAGCTACTGGGAGCTGACAGTTGATAGGAGAAGGAGAGTCAGTTTCCCTTGAGTGTGGTCCCTGGCAGGCTGACCATACTCCAATGGATGGCTACACAAAATGTAAGTAGCAAAAAACTGGACTTCATATGTTTAAAAAAACAACAAAAAAAGAACACAAAGTTGGGGAAGGGGAGTTGACCTAGGAGGAGTGGGGGGAGGGTATATATGATCAAATACATTATATAAAATTTCCAAAAAAATAATACAAATGTTTCTAAAGCTATAATAAAATAATTTTTTTGGTCTTTTTGAGACAGGGTCTCCCTGTAGCCCCAGCTGTCCTGGAACTCACTCTGTAGACCAGGGTGGCCTTGAACTCACAAAGATCCGCCTGCCTCTGCCTCCTGAGTGCTAGGATTAAAGGCATGCACCACCACACCCGGCTATAAAATATTTTTTTAAAGGGACAAAAGGTTTATTGTGGCTCTCGGAATTGAAGGTTTTAGTCCATGACTGACTGACCTCACTGCTTCCTGTGGCTGCATTCATCAAGGTGACATGTAGACGTTTGTTCAGGCCATGGCTTGGTGTGGAAGGGGAAGAGGGATGAAAACAGAGGTGGGGTTCCACAATTCCCCTTAGGGGTGACCTGCTACAGTGGTCCAACTTCTCACTTGGCCTTACTTCTTAAATATTTCCACCACCTCGAATAACACCACAAATACTTGAGAGGTCTTTGGGGCATTCCATATCCAAACTGTGCCAAGCCTATGTATTAGAAATAGGAGTTTTAAGTTGTGAACTCTCTAAGGGTTAAAATGTGAAGACTTGCAGGTAGAAATGAAAAGTAACCAACAAAACTCAACAATCCAAATTTACCTTTATTAGTCAATGAGGGATGACTACTGAACAGCAAGAGTCTGAAGTGGTCATGGGGACCAAACAGTAGGACCCCTTCCCACCCCATGCAAGTATCTTTGTGTATGTAAATAGAGTCTTAGGAATTATGTAAAGGATTTAGGCCCTCCTTTTTTCTAAGTAAGTATCTCAGAAGGACATGTTGGCAGAGCAGGATGTATTTGTAGAGCAGACATCTCTGTAGATTGACATTTATGGGGATCCCAAATGGGCTTGTCTGCAGAGCAAGAATTGTTTTATAGTTTGGGGTATATGGGAGTCTCCTTTTACTCTGCATTTCTTTTTTGGGGCGGGGGTTGAGACAGGGTCTCCCTGTAGCTCTGGCTGTCCTGGAACTCACTTTGTAGACCAGGCTGGCCTTGAACTCACAAAGATCCACCTGCCTCTGCTTCCCAAGTGCTAGGATTAAAGGCATGCGCCACCATGCCCGGCTTTACTCTGCATTCCAAGAAAGCTGTAGGAAAGAATTCCAAATGTTCTCACCACAAACAACAACAAAATAATATTTGAGGTGATAACTATGCTTACACTGATTTTCAAAGTATATATTCATGATAGCCAATAAATATGTATGGTTTTGATATATCAAGTCAAAATTGAAAGCTTGAAAGTAAAAGCTGGGTAGGTATGCAATACCTTCTCCTTCCCTCCCTTTGAACTGGCTCCACATTCAAACCTCCTCTGTGTGGTTCTGCCTGCCCTAGCCTTCTTCTCATTCTGTTATTCACTGACAAGGGAACCAGTTCTGAGGAGCCTCCGGGAAGGAAATGGACATGCAGGCAGCCAGGAAGGTTGACCTGAACTGTTAAGAGAATTCATCCACCAGACAAAGCCAGCTCCTTCTCCATGAACAAGACATGTTTCCACTGCTGTTTTCCAGAACTTAGAGTTGATGTGTTTTCAGACTGCAACAGGCGAAGACCACAGAAACAGGTAGCCTCTGGCACAGGAACCACAGCAAGCCTAGCTTTCCATAGACACTCAGTTGTCTCTGTCCTCTTTTTGTATCTCCACATCTCACACACGCATCCCTGATGTGCCCTTTGCGCTGCCTGTTCTGTCACTTCCCTCCTGGGCACCACAGAGCTTGCCATTCTATTAGGGACTCACCTTTGCCTCTGGTTCTACCTCCACTATCCACTTCTCTTGCTCTGTTTTTCTGGAAGCATCTACAATTTGTCACATAGTCCCCAATTTTCTCTTTTTCTCTCTATATGTGCTGATTTGACAGAAATACGCTTTCAGTTCCCACATCCTCACACAATGTATGATGGTGGTGGGAGCCTTCCTTCAATGTCGGTTGGTGGGTGAAGAAATAAAAACCAAACAGCACCAGCAGCAGGGCAGGCAAGGGAGGCTGCGATGGTTTCAGATGAGGCTAAAGATGTAGAGATTGGCTGTCTCCACTTAATGCTGGAAAACAGGCCACGGCTCACCACCCACAAATTGTTTAGAAACAGCCTCCCCCAATTAGATCTGAATATTTTAAAATGTGAATACTCCAGCAGCCCAATGCTAAAGCCTCCTTCTCAGACCCACAGTGGCAAAACTGTCTTTGCTTACAAGGAGATTCCTGTTATAACCTACAACTGCTCCCAGGGACTGTTCAGAAATGCCCTCCAGCCTATCAGAGGCCAGCTCTGATGGCAGCCATTTGTGTACTAGTCGGCCAACTTCAGACCAGTCTCTACATGCCACGATTTGGGAGTGTTTAACTGTCACAACACTAAGTGGTCACACCCTGAGATTCCATTCCAAATATGGACCCCTGCATGAGCACACCCCAGCCCACAGAGGAACCAAACATCTACTAGGATACAGGCCTGGGATCTCAGTTACCTCTCCTACCTGTCTGGCTATTCTGCCTGCTGGGAACAACCAGCTCTAGGAAATTCTCCCTACCAATCACCTTGCTTCACACTGCTGCTGTGCTCCCCATGGAAGCTGAGGGTCAATCACCATGCCAAAATAAAAGTACTGGACCCTGAGAGTAGAGCTGAGCTCCTGTGTGCTATCCAAAGTCACACTGACAATTGTCCTTGCCCAAGGTCTCGACAACTGCCTCATCTGAGGATCTGTAGTCTGGTGGGATGAGGGGTAACCAGAGGTTCCAGGGAGCTGGAAGCTTTGGACATATCTCCCAGATAATTTCCCAGAAGAGTGCTGAGATGCTCACACATGGCTTTCCAGTAGGCATGGGCCCCAGCTGTCTACAATGTTATCTTGCTTTTTATTGGACACTACATATCCTACTTCCCCTCCTCTACTAGCGCTTCCCAGTATCACTTTTCAGATAAATCTCAATCTTGAGTTTATTCTGGGAGAACTTAAGACCTTTGGCAAGAAGAAACACACTGTCCCATTGGTATCTCATTGGTTAGCATTATCAGAAACCTTGACAGGCATGTATCCTTCTCCCTAAGTTTACCATCAGCTTCAGAGTCACAAGGACATGAACTGAAAGATACTAGCCTGCAGATGTGCAAATGCAGCTTTGCACAGTGTGTGAAAGGGATGACTAACAATGCTGTTGTCAAAATCAGAGCTGACAAATACATATTTAAATATATTCATCAAAACATTTCTATCACTGACACACAATTTTCTTACCAGACACCTAAAATCAAGATGCCCAGAGAAGCTGAGGCAGTTGCCTGCTGTTGCAAGGGGAGGAGCTGCCCCTATGTCATAATGATTCAGACTTCCCTTCTGCACACTGACTGCTGATACCAGAGAGGCTTTTAACTCCATCCAAAGGGAGAAATTGTGACAAGCCATCCCAAATTGCTACTCATTTTGACAAAGATTGTGTTCAGAAAAATCCTTGAACTGTAGGCTTCAAGCAAGCCAGAATAAAGCGATGCAGAAACCACTGGAATCAGCATCAGGCAGAGCTTTATTAACGCCCTTCCTCTCCTCAGAGCAGGCCAGCTGGCTGGCAGCATATAACTGGTTCTCCATCCATCAAGGAAATACAGCAGCCCATTCCAGAAATGATGCAGAGATAGCTGTTTTGCAGTGACCCAGGCTCTTCAAAGCACAGAAAATGCATTACATCTCAAAAACCATTAGTGGTGCACATACGCCCCAGCAACAAACTGGAATAGAAAAATATGAGCCATAGTTGTGAGGCATCTCTAGAGCCCCCCAAACCATGACTCATACAGTGATGACATCTAAACCCCTCCTTTAAGGAACAGCCCCTACTCCTTCATCCATTCATAAATGAAGCACAATAGTCCCATGTGAAGAACATAGTATTCCTAGTATCTAGGAACAGGCAGGAAGTGTTAACTCACATCTCTCAAAATCTCCAAGTACAGAAGATCAAAGTCTTACTGGAAACAAGTCTCTGACATTGATTTTGGGGCTCCTTTAGTTTGTTTTCTGGGTTGCTAATGATGTCTTTTCTGTTTATTCTCTTGCCATTTTGTTTTTTCTATGTATATATATCTATCATTTATCATCTATCTATATATCTATCTATCTATCTATCTATCTATCTACTTAATTTGAGACACATATGCCATCATGCACTTGTGAAGGCCAGAGGACAATTTGTGGGAGTCACTTTTCTCCTTCCATCATGAGGGTTCTGGGGATCAAATTCAGGATATCAGGCTTGGCAGCAAGTGCCTTTACCCTCTTAGCAATCTTGCTGGTCCTCTCTTTGTTTCTGAGGATGTTTTTAAGGGGGGGTTGTATAATTTTTATTGAATTTTTGTGCATTTCATACAAAACATGTTAATCAGTTCTATACCCTCTCTCCCATCCACACCCCTCTGCATATCTCCCCCCCACATCAGATTTCATGTAATTTGTCATATACGTTATGTCCCATCAAGTCAAGTTTGTGTACCCAGATGTTGAACTACTCATCAAAAAAGACCAAAAAAACACTATTTGAACAAAATTTAAAGGCACATTATAATTTAGGCTCATTGTATGGCTTTTCTCTAATCCTTCATTCACTGATGATTACTTAGTGTTTGAATATAAACTTAACACTTTTCCTAGAATGTCTAGTCTCCACTGTATAAGCTCCTGAACTTGAAGACTCTGACTTTCCAAACAAAGCAAAATAAAACTTTGGGCAGACTTTTTTTTTTTTCTTTTTTTTTTTTAATTTTTTATTTATTTATTTATTTTGTATGTGTATGAATGTACTGTCTGCATGCAGGTTTGTGCACCCGTGTCATGCAATGCCGCGGAGGTCAGAAGAGGGTCTCGGATTCCCCTGGAACTGGAGTTCTCCTGGAATTGGAGTTTCAGACGGTTCTCGGCCGCCATGTGGGTGCTGGGGATTGAACCCGGGTCCTCTGCAAGAGCGGTCGGCGCTCTTAACCGCTAGGCCATCTCTCCAGCCCCTTGGGCAGACTTTTAAGTGTATGAGAACTCACTGATTTTACTAGGCTGGCTGACTGGTGACCTCCTCTGTCTCTGTAGCACTGTAATCTCAGGCCTAGCTTTTTTTTTTTTTTTTTTTTTTGGTCTTTTTGTTTTTTCCTCTTTTTTTGATATTTTTGAGATAGGGTCTCCCTTTTAGTACCAGCTGTCCTGGAGCTCACTCTGTAGACCAGGCTGGCCTTGAACTCACATCTGCCTACCTCTACCTCCAGAGTGCTGGAATTAAAGGCACACACCACTACACCCAGCAATTTTTGTTCTTTTTGAGACAGGGTCTCCCTTTAGTCCCAGCTGGCCTGGAGCTCACTGTGTAGACCAGGTGGGGCCTTGAACTCACAGATATCCGCCTACCTGCTTCTAGGCCTAGCTTTTTACACTGGGAGCTGGGGACCTGAACTCAGGTCCCCATGCTTGCATTGGCAAACAGACCTGACTGAGCTATCTCCCAGCTCTCAATATCTATTTTTATTTAATACATAGTAATTATATTATAATGACCTGAACCATCTCCTCTGAGGACGTATTTTTAGTTATGTATTGTTGTGTCTATCTGTGTATGAGTATGTGAAGTTGACTACAAGTGTTGGCAGAGGTCAGAAGCATCTGGAGCTGAACTTCCAGGCAGTGGTGAGCTATCTTTCGTGGATGTCAGGAACTGAACTCAGGTCCTCTGCAAGAGCAGTACATACTCTTAAACGCTAAACCATTCTCTCCAGTCCCTGTCTTGCCTCTCTTAACAGTACTTCATCATGCTTCTTAATCATCTTGGTTCCTCCTCTTAGTAATTCTTGCCAGGCTCCCTCCTTTATTCCATCTGGTATTTCGCAAATTGTACTTCATGCTCTTCTAGATACCTCCTCGTCCTACAGTGGACAGAACCATTCTCCATAGGGTCAAAGAAGTTAGAAGGATGGGTATTTCTCATTCAGACAGGTACTCAAAAAAAATCCTCTATGGAAAGGAATCAGGCTATATCAGAGAGGTGATTAACAACCTGGAAGCATCAAGTCAGACACTGGGTAGGCACCTCTCCACAGACCTGGAGAACATGCAGAGGCCAGTCTGCACAGGGAATCTAATCAAGAGTGGGTACAGATAATGAGATCACAATTGTGTTTGGAAACTCTGTCTCCGGGCAAGTCACCCTCTCTCATTGGCATTTACAAAAAGGTGTTTGGTGGGTGCTCCACTCGGCCGGTGTTTGGTGGGTGCTCCACTCGGCCGGTGTTTGGTGGGTGCTCCACTCGGCCGGTGTTTGCTGGGTGCTCCACTCGGCCGGTGTTTGGTGGGTGCTCCACTCGGCCGGTGCCTCCCCTTCATACCTATTCTGGCCCTTTGGTGGCCAAATCTTCGATCTGACTTCATAGTTTCACTTTTCTTTCTTAGTGTGTGATAGCTATTCTCCCAATCTCACCATCATCCCTCTGTTCCTGTTTACCCAAGAAGAATGGGATTGATTCCCTTGCCTGTGACTCCAGGCTGAATCCTTGCCTGCTCTGCTCAATGGAATTCAGTGAATGGCTATTCTAGAATTTCTATGCTCCATCCTTAGATAGTTAGCAGCCCCCACAATATTCAAACTCCAAACCATCAAGCTGAAGACACCCACACCTATGAAAAAAAGACAGAGGAATAAAACCAAAGTGGTATGACCCCCAGCCCAGGACGAGCTCTGAAACATGGCCACCTACGCTACCACCAGCCCAGCCCAGCCCAGCCCAGCAGAATGTGTCTGTCAGCATCCCAGCCCCAGTGACTGCTATCTGCCACTGCCATAAGGATCAGACATCCAGCCGAATGGGTCTGGTTCACTCAAAGCATCCTGAGCAATAACAAAAAAGAGACTGAGGTGTCTCAAGCCACTCAGTTTGAACTCGTTTGTTTTACAGCTGAGTCTGCGGCCTGCCTACATAAAATGCTCTGATCTGCACATTCTACACTCTGCCTATGTGAGTATAAGAACCAGATAGCAATATGTCACCAAGGAACTTGTATGTCCCACTGCCAAAGGACCTGACACAAACAACTTAAGAAAGGAGCAATTACTGTAGCCCATGGCTTCAGAAGGTTCATTTCATGAGTGCTTAGGTTCCTGAGACTAACACAAAACATTATGGCATTGGGTGCTTCTGACACAGAACAGTTGTTCTTGTTATGATGGACTAGGGATGGGTCCGGGCATAATATCCCCCCCAAGGATTCACAGCCCCCCAGTGGACTACCTCCTCCACCTAGGTCCCTATCTCCCAAAGTTTCCAGAATTTCCCAAATTAACACCACTAGCTATGGTCCAAGCTTTCATTATATGACCTGTGGTGGACATTTCCCCTTCAAACTATAACATTCAATGCTCAGAAAAACTGAACCAGAAACTGATGCAGCCACTCTGGCCACCATAAGGAAGACTAATGTATGTGGTCGGTAAAGGGAAAAGGGCAAGGAATATGCTAAAGAGAACTGAAGTAGAATGATGTATGTACAGGATTTTAGGCAGGAGGGGAAGGGAGGATACATTATTATGAGTATGTAATGTGTACCTGACACTGTATGTCAGGTGGAAACTGCTCTATCTGTGCTCCTTAAAATCCAATTATACAGAATAATTAGCAACTCTTCATTAGCCACAGTCTCACACATAACCATAAAACCCATCTTTCAATACCTCATTATTGAGATTCTACTGTATTATAAAAGTTATTGGTAATTGCAGGTAACATTGAACCAAGAATTATGAAACATATTTTAAATTGCTAAATGGCATCATAATCCTCCTGCTTGTAAACACACAACTGCCATTGTAGAGTTGGCCCTTTGCTGAGGACCTTACTAGGTGTGCTGTACATACCACAGAAATTTCCTTACTATCTGAGTACAGGTGGCATTTCCTTTGCAAAAGAGAAACCTGAGACCAAAAGTTTACAGAGTAAATATTATGACTAAAATTTAACCCCATGTCTGTTCAACTTTATTCTTTTGAAACAGGCCACTACAATGTTCCTGTTATGATCTAAATTGTTTTTCTGTAAATTCTTATGTACATATTCCAGTCCCCAGGACCTTAAAATGTGACTATATATTGAAAGATAAGCCCATAAAAGAGGTAATCAAAGATTTGGGGATGGTGGTGCATGCCTATAATCCTAGAGCAGGAGAAATGGAAGCAGGAGGGTCACAAGTTCAGGTTAGCCTGTGCTATTTAACAGTACCTCAGTGCACATGCACACACACGTGCACGGACGCACTCACACACACACATGTACACACACACACACACACAGCATTTTAAGTAAACGAGATCATCAGTCCATGGACTGGCAGCCTGGTAAGGAATCAAGACACAAACACACATGGAGAAAGACCATGTAGACACAGAGACAAGGTAGCCACTTGCAAGCTCAATAGAAGGAACCAGAAGAAACCAAGCCTGAGCATATCTCCCTCTCAGTCTTCTTACATTAAGAACTTTGAGCATACAAGTGTCTACTATTTAAGGTGGTAGTCAATAGTACTCTGACATAAAGTCCCCTAGGAAACAGATGACCCAAAGCTCAGACCCAAAGTCTCACACACTCAATAAGGGACCACTGGTTCTGACCTTGGCAATCTCAAGCTCAGTTATCTGAACTTGCTTTCAGAAGCAGAGAGGAGCAGCAAATGAGAAGGACATTTTCCTCTAGAGACACATTCGGTCTTTCAAGGAAAATGCAACAGCAGCAGCAAAGGCAGAAGGAACTAAAAGTGAATGCAAGAAACTGAACTTCCCAGATTTCTGGAAGGAACAAGTACAGGCTGAACACATCTGCCTTTCCAGGGCTTCACTTAGTGACTTACTGAGCCCAGGGGTGGACAGTCATCGCACTGCTCTGAGTCCAGAACACTTGGGTCTGTATGCCCAGACAGGAGCAAAGCCACAGTCATCTTTAGGACATAATTTCCTTTTTCTATGACAATGGCTATGCCATTTAGAATGTTTAGAATAGAGACATTTCTAAGTTCCCTTATTTGGCTATATTGCTTAACAAATAATTTTACTGCTTCTAGAAATTTACCCTGGCTAGAGAGACATTTGTCCTTTGGGCATCTGGTCTGGAAATCACACTGCCTCAAATTATAATGAATCTTAAGAAATAAGATTCTGTCCTCAGGAGAATATTACCTGACTGTTATTAACCAGGCTTAGCATGCACTTAATACTTCTGGGAGAAGCTAGAGTCCTTACAAACCCAGTCAAAATGCAACCAGCTCCCAGTGGACAGTGAGAAACAAGTGGGATGAAGCCTGAGGTCTAAACTGGGGTCTCCAATGGACATTCTGTGGTCTGGCACCTTCTACCATTGGTCACAATGGTCACCACTCAGAAAGAGCAAAGGTGCTGCCTTGTACAAAATAATTCATGTTCCAGTATAACAGAGAGCACTCTTAGACACCAATAATGCAATGCCCCAATGGAGAGGGCCATGTTTGCCAGTAGGCAGAACAAACTGAACTTCCATGAAAACATCAGCAGAGGGAAACATAGCTGTTTCCCAGAGGTCTGGCCACTTGGGAAGCCTCATAAGGAGCAAGGCTCCAAATTGCAGATAACGCAGCCAGCATTTTTATAAAATACTCAAATATGTTTGATTGCTACACATATGCAAGCAAAGATCATTTTCCATCTGTCCAATGTACTTACCTGTTATATAGAAGAATGTCTGGTTTCCAAATCTGGCCATCTGGGAAACGAACATTCTTCACTCCTGGGTATTCTGACACATTCCACTGCATGTAGTGATCTGTCCAAGACTGACATACGGATAGGGTGTTAGCAGCATTTTGCTCCCCAGCTTACTTATAGTTCTTGGAAGAAATGATTAGGTAAGTTCAAAGCCAACCGAGTTCTTATTTATAAAAATCTAAGAATATGAAAATTAAATAATCCCTTCCAAACACTTCTGAATAGCATAAATCTGCATTTTAAGCCCTGCTGTCACCATGACCACATACATTCAGATGGTGCCATTAAAGCTAATTCCAAATGGCTACAGGACCTCAGGCTTCTCCTTCCTAGATGGGCAGGTCACTTCTAGGCAAATGGAGAGCAGTTCTGCTTTCCAAGTTTTCATGAAAGGACACTTTGAAATAAAAATCTCAAGTAGAATCAAAACCAGACTACAGAAATATAAGCTGTTTTGTTTTCACCACTAAAACTGTGCTCCTGCTTGGGAACCTCTCAGAACTTCTGTGGCAACTTTTATTTCTGAGTTCTGATTTTGTCCCATGTACAGCGCTTGAAATGTTATAGGGTGATACTGCAAACCCTGGGCCTCGGCACCAGAACATGGGTACAGGAGACGAAGACTCTGCATCACCCATAAACACAGGAAATCAGGACCAAGCCTACCTGACTGATCTCTGCCAGAGGAAGGCTTATGCCTGCAGCCTCCCCTCCCAGGACCAAGTGCCCCCTCCTAGTGCCAAGCACTGAAAAAACTGCAGAGATGCGACCCTCCTGCCACTGACGGGAAACCAGCCTCGCCAGCAAGTCTCAGGGCTTTTGGTAGCTTCTACATGATCAAACACCCGCCACCTCTAACCTGTCTCTGTGACACCCATCTAATGAGACTCAGACATTCCAAGATTTAGGAAGGTTCAGGGTGCTACAGTTCATAATAGAACCAGAGTGGTTCCCCCATAATCAAACATATTATCATTTATGCCTCAAAATTTATACTTTATACCAAGTGACCAAAGTTTCAACTGTACATCATCAGTCTCATTTGGCTTGGGATGTGCAAATGAGACATTGTGGATGTACAGCTACTGATTCTAACAATAAGGTATCCACAGGCACATTCCAGAGGTCTGGTCATCCTCTGGACAGAGCAGGCAGTGTTCTGAAATGCTACCTCAGGTCTGGAAGAACCCGAAGTCAGACAAAAGGGCCTGTCTACACCTGGAGACCTCAGTAAATGAGGATATTAATTTAGCATGCAAGCACCATTAACTGTGCATCAGTACCTCCTCTGCTTTGGTCTCTAGTTGATGGAGTGGGTGGGGAGTGGAACGCTAAGGAATTTCTGGACTTACTCAAGTGGTTTGTCAGGAACTCCCAGGCACTAGCCAAACCATGTGCAAAATAGCCAGATATATCTGCACTACCCTTCGTTTATCTCTCTTTGAGCACAAAACCATTCCATCTTATACTCACCCCAGGATGCTACTTTGAGTTAGTCATACTGACCATTATTAGGCTCACGGGGTCTAGAGTTCCAAGAACTGCCCATGAAGGCAGGCCACCAGGACAGGCAAGCTCCCCATCTCCTTGATCTGCTGATGTGATGACCAGAAGAGGAGGGAAAGCAGGGACAGGAGCGCTCAGTTGCTCAAATTTAATGCCTTAGTTGCATCATGTCAGAGCTGTCTCCTACTTACCCAGCTTCCACATACTTCCTGGCTTGTTCACATACCCAGCTGCGGGTTTTCCATGGGCCTGAAGCCTAATTGGGTGACATCACTGCTACTTTGCTTCCTTGGCACCGCGTGAGTGTGAGTGCCCCATGGCTCACCACAGCCTAAACTTGTCTCAGTGACATCAGAGAAACTCAGACAGCTCCAGATCTGAGGTTGGTCATTGGGTCAAGATTCAATTACATTATCAGACCTCAAATGAAATCACATTTGGGTGCTCTCAGGGTTGGCTCTTCAAAAGCAAACCTTGTATTCTAAGCATTCTACTGCAACAGCATGGACCAGACCAGATGCGGTCATTGGAGGAGTTGCTGATCTGTATGTGCTACTCTCCCTGACTCCAAGACAGACTGACCCACAGGGCAGAAAGGGGGAAGGGATGGCTGCAAGGAACTCTGGAATTAGACAGGCCTGTGTTGGCACCAAGGCTCTCTGAGAGATTTGTTGTAAGAATTTGAGTGACTGAATCACTATCTATGAGCTGCAATGCCTTTATGTATATACAACTCCACAAGATAGTGTTATAAGGACAAAATGAGGTTATGCCTATAGCAGCAGATCAAAATCATATGGTCCTTACAGTTAAGTGATAAATGAGGCTTCCATCGTACAGAACCCTGAAGGACATAGGGACTGTCATAACTCTAGTATCTGACTTACAACCAATGATGTAAAACAGAGAGGGCTAGCTAACATGGTATGGGAGCTGAGTATAAACCTTTTACTGACAATAGGGAGCTTCCTAGAAAACATGTGAAACAAGGCCCACACAGTCAGGTTCTAGAAAGAATTGGATGTGTATTCTCAAAATATTTTCTGCCAATCAGATCTTAGGTCCCTGGGGACAGTACCTGATACAAAATACAAATGAATCTGTGACATCAAGACTCTGAGACAATCTTTGGCTTCCTTCTCTCCCATACTGTGTTCCTTCCCATGAATTCTACTCGAAAAAAGTGGGGGTTGTGAGGGGATACAGAAGGAAGCAAGGGCCAGTGATCTGAAATACACCAGACCTTTCCACAATTCTGATGCCTTAGCCTCCTATGAACCTGTCTTGAGTTCACAGGAACCTTTGTTAAGTATGTGTGCATACACACTGACATGGAAATAGAGCTGGGGTGACAGGTTTGTTATCTTTTAAAAAATACATTACAGGCTGGAGAGATGGGTCAGCAGTAAAGAGCACTGGCTGCTCTTGCAGAAGAACCAAGTTCAATCCCCAGCACTCACATGGCAGCTAACAACCATTTGTAACTCCAGTTCCAATGGAATGCAATGCTCTCCTCTGACCTCCAGGGGCATTGCAACACACAAGGGTGAACTTATATACATGCAGGCAATATACCCATATACATAGAAACATAAAAATAGTAAAATATTTCCAAAATACATTACAATACAATGAGAAATATATTTGGTTTTCTTTGCATGGAGTTCCTAAAACCCCTGTAATTTCTTGAGAGACAGGAGTACATTTTGTTAAAGAGATCTTGTGGAATACTCCTGAGTTTATGCTAATGAAATACCTAGGTGTTGGGCCTTCCCATAGCTTCAGGAAGGGAACTGGACACCAGAAAGACAAAATGCCTGATTAAAGCATGGGAATGCTCAATCCCATCTCATGCTCACATCCAAGGTGGGGACGTAGGAACTGTAGATTGAGCAAGACAAACCCGAACAAGGTGCATTGAAATTCCAGGTGAGTGGACACATGGGTGCAGAGGAGAAGAGAATCAGAACTCACCTGACTCCTTCCTTGTCACCTCTTATACACCTGCTTCTGAACTGTAGCCTTTAGAATAAACCGAAGTATGTGCTTGAACAGTAAGCCATCTTAGGAAATTAGTGAACCAGGAGTTGCAAGATCCCTGTACTTAAAGCCAGCCTTTTGGAATTGTGGGTGTTCCAGCAACACTTCTGCAATGGATTCCTGAAATAGGGGTGGCCTTGTAGCACACAGCCCTTGAACTTGTAGGCTCAGATGCTAACTCAAGATAGACAACATCAAAATTTAATTAAATGGCTGGATGCCCAGCTGGTATTGGAGAATTTCTGCTGGTATTAAAAATGCCATCATTTATCTGGTGTCAGAAAAACATCACCCTATTCTGAGAAAAATCTTCCAATCAACTATTTTGATCTCAGATGAGGAAAGCTAAGTCCCTTTCTACGTCTTTCTGTTGGCATTTACATTTTTTTCTTATTTTTATGTTGTTGTTGCTGAGATAGGGCTACACTATGTAAACCCTGGCTAGCGTGGAATTCTCAGGACCTGAGTCCTGAGATTAAAGCATGTGCCAGCATGCCTGGCTCTACTGGCAATGTCTGTCTCTGTGAGACAGAGTGACTGAGCCACCTGCCCTGTCCCAGCTTTGGGCCTTAGCCCACTGGTGGCTAATATAGGAAAACGATGGGTGGCATTTCTGTCTCACAGATAATATATGAAGAAATTTTAAAAGGAAGCAACTTGGAAGTAATTAGGCTTACAATCTAGTATTCTATGATGTTAGAATGCTATTAGAACTATAATTAGAATTAGGAGTCTAAAAATAGAGTAGGCACACGAAAAAGAAGAAATCTGAAGGCAGAACAGCCAATATTTCAAGAGAAGAAAGATTTTTAAAAAGCAAATCTAAGTGTCTGAATGGCTGGAGTATCTCTTCAGAAGTTGAAATAGACTCCATAACAGTGTCTCACACATTAGATCAAACAACGTCTGACAGGCCTCCCAAAATGATTAACCTCAGCAGCAGAAAGAAACCCACCCTTGTTTCTCCCAGCATAGGAAGAAGCAGATGGAGGGAGCAGTGACTATATTATTACAGGCTGTGGGAATAATCTCAAAGCCATGCAGAATCAAGGACAACTGGGAAAAAGGATAACAAAATCAACAAGGGGTAGGTCAAAGAGAATTTAATTTTTTAAAAACTATTCTGCCTCTGCCATTTTGACTGGATTGAAAAATCTATCATTTGAAGAAAATTGACTTCAGAGTTTAAATACCCTGGAGGAAAGATTATGTGGATCAGACTTCAGAACAAGAACTTAGTGAAATGAAGCTGCAGGAATCGAAATTCATTGCTGAGAGCCACTCCCTGGTTATCTGCCATCTGCCACACCGCTGCTCCCCCTGGGAACCCTAGCCCTGCAGCCTTCAACACTGAGATTCACTCCTGTCTGTCCACGTCCACTGTCCAGGCTGGGTCAGGTCAGGCTGGTCAGCAGCCAGGGAACACAGGAACAAGAATCAGTGGATAGCTGTTTATAAATAGTTCCAAGGAAGCTCCCAGGCCTGCCCTTGATGACACAGAGGTCCCCACGTCCGTGCTGTGGCCAGGATTCACTGTAGCGCCAGGCTGGAGCAGGGGCATGGAAGTATGGGTTTGGGCTTCATAACTGTTGTTAAAACTAGTTTTAAACATAAGATTCTTAGGAGGCTTTAAAATGCTATAGGAAGACTGTGTCACAGCCCTGCATCACCCGCAGTGCCACTCCCCAGATCAGTGTCATCACCTGGCTTCCTAGAGCACATGCTGCCAGGAAACAGGCCTGCCTCTCTGGTGCACTAAGGAGGTTGGGCTGATGAAGAGACACATAGCAGTGCCGGGTTTCAGCTCTTGTCCTTACAGGACTCAGGGTCTCTCCTTATCTCCCATTTCCATAAGCAGGACTGCTTCCAGTGTCCACACACCAGCCCTGTAGCTACAATATTCTGCAGAAACTTTTGGTCTTGCGATGATGGCCATTTTTACTTCTGTGTTTAACAATCATCTGACACATACTTCTGCATATTTATAAGTATAGTATGCTAATTCAGTACATGTACATATTGTGTAATGATCAAATCAGGGTAATTAGCATCCCATCTCCTCAAACATTTATCATCTCTCGGTGGTTAACCTTTCTTAAATGAATTAATTGCATAGCCTGATTGTAGATGGCTGAAAGGGGGAAGCTGGGCTCAAGCATTTCAGGGTGCCCTCCTACAGCTTCAGCCAACGCCTTCCACACAGCAGACACTCCCAATGGTCAGTTAATTCAATAGGTAAATGAGATTTTTTTAAACTGAAGCTGTAGATGATATGCAAATTAGAATCTTAATTAGAACTAAACTGTGTTTCGAAGAAATCTTAAGGTCTAGTGACACCCTCCACAGCACAGATGTTTATTTATGGAATGTCTGAACACAATAAGTTAATAATCCTGGTATAATTTTCCTGGAAACCAGCTCCCTTTAAAAATCAATTGCTGGGGGGCTGGAGAGATGGCCTAGCAGTTGGGAGCACCGACTGCTCTTGCAGAGGACCTGGGTTCGATCCCCAGCACCCACATGGTGGCTGAGAACAGTCTATAACTCCAATTCCAGGAGAACTCCAGTTCCAGGGGAATCTGACACCCTCTTCTGACCTCCGCGGCATTGCACGACACAGGTGCACAGACCTGCATGCAGACAGTACATTCATACACTTAATTAATTAATTAATTAATTAATTAAAAAATCAATTGCTGGGGGTTGGAGAGATGGCCTAGCAGTTAAGAGTGCCGATTGCTCTTGCAGAGGACCCGGGTTCTATCCCCAGCACTGGCATGGTGGCTGAGAACCATCTTTAACTCCAGTTCCAGGGGAATCCATTGCCCTCTTCTGACCTCCGCGACATTGCACAACACAGGTGCACAAACCTACATGCAGACAGTACATTCATACACATAAATAAATGAATAAATAAAAAAACAGATATTTAAAAAAATCGATTGCTGTATTCAATCCATTGCTGAAGAGCAATGGCTTTCTGAGGGAAAGGCAGGAAAGCTGGCACCAGGACACACATCTGTCTGTGGCACATGTTTTCCTCTGTAGTATGGCATGATAGATTCCAATCCCAGCACTTGAGAGGCTGAGGCAGGAGAACTGCTTTGAGTGCAAGGGCACCCTGGGCTACATAGCAAGGGCCCAGCTAACCAGGCCAAAGAATGAGACTCTGAGTAAAATAAAATTTAAGGGGCAGCAGAGATGGCCTAGCGGTTAAGAGCATTGACTGCTCTTGCAGAGGTCCCAGGTTCGATCCCCAGCACCCACATGGTGGCTGGGAACTGTCTTTAACTCTAGTTCCAGGGGAATCCAATGCCCTCTTCTACCTCCGAGGCATTACACGACATGGGTGCACAAAAATACATGCAGACAGAACATTCATACACATACAAAAATAAATAAAATTTAAAAAAAGAATGATAAAAAATTAAAAAATTTTTTAAAATAAAAGAAAAAGGAAGAAAGAATTAAAAAAGAAAAAAACCAGCAATAGCTTCTCTGTTCCTCACAGGGCATGGGAGGGCATCTGCATCATCTCCTGGAGTTCCCAGAGGTTCGAATTTACTTCATCGTTATGTGGGAAGAGTTGGCTTTATTCTGGATTATAATACCTTACTCCCTCCTGGGTTCATGTAGAATTTGGGATTTGTCCAATCATTCCACAAAAATCTTCACCTCCAGCAGGTGAGGTAGTGGGCTAGGAGCTAGGGTATAATGGGGGAACAAATACAGCAAAGGAGAGAAAGATCTAGTGGCAGGAAGCAGATGCACAAAGTGTGTCACAGGGTGAGAAGTAGTACCTTGGAGGAAAAATGCAGCAAAAAGAATCAGCTGAAGGCTGGAATATAGCTCAGTGGTAACTGGAATACAGCTCAAAGGTAGAACATTTGCCTGATGTGGCCTTTGTTACATCCCCAGCAGGGCAAAGAGATGGTGTGTGTGTGTGTGTGTGTGTGTGTGTGTGTTTAGGGTGGGGGTGGTGATAGACAAAGTAGACTGAGGATAGAATGGGAGGGTCTGGGAAGAAGTACCTTAGGGAGTGATACTTGTGGAGACAGCAGAAGAAAGCAAATGAGCCTCCAAATGGCTCTCTAGGCTAGGCGAGCAGCCACAAAAAATCTCTTAAGGTCATTCTTGGATAACATGTGTTGCTAACATCCTGAGCACAGAGAACAGAGCAGGAAGAATAGAGGGGATAGAAGAGGGGACAGCAGAAGCAGGGAGGGGGTCTTGAAGGTAACTTTCCAGGCTGCAGCTGTTCCCTGGAGGGATCTGAGCTGGGAGCATATAACTGAACCTTCATCTTCACTTAAGGGTCACTCTGGATGCGTGCTGAGAACAGACACAATTAGGGGAGGCCAGGGCGGAGCAGGATGGAGGATGGAAGATGGTAGTGAAGGAGTGAGAAAGCAGGTTTAGAACAGGGCCGAGGCACAGTGGTTAGATCTGGGAACTGTTTGGAAGGTTAAGCTGTCCAAATTTGTTGAAGGGTCTGTTGTAAAAGACAAGCATTCAAGTGACTAAGGTCTTTGGCCTGAGCGGATTGGCTGGCGTTTACCCAGATGAAGATGACTGTGGAAGAGGCAAGGATGAGAACTATCACATGAGACAATCTCGTGATGCCAGAGGCAAGGGGTGAGTGTGTTAAAGTGAGACTCAGCAGGCAACAGGAGACAGGATTCATGACCTTAGGAAAATGCCTGGCTTTCCCCAGGTGGCCCACATCCTACCATGCAGGCCTAAAGGAAGGAGGGCAGGAAAGAAGCACACATGAGCACATGAGTGGGTAGGTAATGGCTGCTTTAACTCCTAGAGGGGAAATCTTCAAACTCACATCATCATATATGTGTTGCTAAGTGCACTTCAGGCATATATTTTCAACTTTTCAACTCTACAGAACCCATAGGTTTCTTTGGAAACCTTACCTGCCCAGAACCACCTAGGAACATCCTCTGTTCTCCTGCTTGCCTCTACATTACAAGAAGCCTAGACTGCCCTCAATTTATCTGACTCTTAATTGTGGACCACTGATCCCAGGACTAAGAAGGAACCCATCAATATATCAGTATATGTGGATTACCTGAAAATTAAATGAAATGTTTTCAAAGCTCATGTGTTTAAATTCTTTTTTCTTTTCAATTAAAAATAGAGAAACTAATAAAGCTGTCAACTGACACATTTGATGAAAACAATATTCTTGGGATATAACCCAGTTCAAGGAGCTGAGTAACACTGGTGTAAGAAGATACCATTCATTATCACCTCCCACACTCCTGCATCTCTTAAGACAGTGATAGAGCAGAGGGCTGCAACTGCATTGTTCTCTCATTTCTAGAAATAAAGAGATCACCTATGGATGCATAAGTTAACTTAAAACAAACTGCAATTATGGCAGACATGAATCTCCAATTGAAAAGCATTTAACAGGGGCTGGAGAGATGGCCTAGCGGTTAAGAGCGCCGACCGCTCTTACAGAGGACCCGGGTTCGATCCCCAGCACCCACATGGCGGCCGAGAGCCGTCTGAAGCTCCAATTCCAGGAGAACTCCAGCTCCAGGGGAATCCGAGACCCTCTTCTGCACGCCTCTTCCGCCCCGGCGAGTTTTCACACGACCACGGGTGCACCAGACCCGCATCGCATAGACAGGTACCATTCAGTGGACTACATACAGCACAATAGTAATAGATCATAAAATAAAAGAAAATTGAAAAAAAAAAGCATGTATAAATTTAATGCATTAGAACTTTTGACAGTCCAGCCTATCACCCCAATGGAGTTATGTGCCAATTGCAGTGAGCAGCGTCCGAAAACAGGTTCGAATAAAGATTTTTATTAAACCTTCATTATGACCTGAAGGAATAATATTATAAAAATCTTCACATCTGAGAAAACTCAGTACAATTAATAAATGACTTTAATAAAGGGCTTTCAAGGTAAAATTATTTGCACAAAGAAAAAAATTTAAAAAATATCAATAACTAAAAAAAAAAGGTGGCGCGGGGTGGGGGGGTGTGCTTCACTTCTGTAGCCTCTCAGTAGTGTTAGACAGGTGGTGCACTAGCATGTGTGAGTGCAGGACTTCAAAACTCGCCTGATCAATTATAAGTTGGAGCTTGTCCGTTCTATCTTCAAGGAGAGGAGAGGATTGAAGTGTGAGAGAGTGGCAGGCCAGGAGCTGGTGAGGGATATGCTTGGGTGTTATTGGAAGGTTAGCGAGTGGGGTGTCTAGGGGAAGGGAGTGACCCCTGTGTGGGATAGGGAGGGAGGGATAACGGAAGGAAAGGCCCAGGGATGGGATGCGTAGGTAGGGAGGGAGGGGTAGGAAGGAAGGTATGTAGAAGGAAGGAGGAAGGTAAGGAATCGGTAAGGAATGGGAAGAGGAAGGAAGGAAGTAGAGTGGAAGAAGAAGGAGAAAATGAGCACTTGGGAGGCAGAGGCAGGCAGATCTTTGTGAGTTCAAGGCCAGCCTGGTCTACAGAGCGAGTTCCAGGCCAGCTGGGGCTACAGGGAGACCCTGTCTTGAAAAGACCAAAAAAAGAGAGACAGAGAAAGAGAGAGAGGAGAATGAAAGGAACAATATAAAACAAGAAAGGCAGGCACAAAGAGGAAAAGGGACTATGTAAAATATCTGAGTTAAAGAGACTTGTCTACATGATTTTTATTTTTATTAATTTTTTTGGTCTTTTCAAGACAAGGTCTCCCTGTAGCCCCAGCTGGCCTGGAACTCGCTGTGTAGACCAGGCTGGCCTTGAACTCACAAAGATCCGGCTGCCTCTGCCTCCCAAGTGCTAGGATTAAAGGCATAGGGCACCATGCCCAGCTACATGATTTTTATTTTTTTAATTTTATTTATTTTTTTGTATGTGTATGAATGTACTGTCGGCATGTAGGTCTGTGCAACCGTGTCGTGCAATGCCTCAGAGGTCAGAAGAGGGTCTCGGACCCCCCCTGGAATTGGTGTTCTCCTGGAATTGGAGTTACAGACGGTTCTTAGCCGCCATGTGGGTGCTGGGGATCAAACCTGGGTCCTCTGCAAGAGCAGTCGGTGCTCTTAACCGCTAGGCTATCTCTCCAGCCCCCGCTACATGATTTTTAAATGAACCATATAGTCATAGAATTAATGTGGTATAAAGAGTCCACTGAAAATAGAGACTGCCAGTTTTAAGCTTAAATTCTAATACTTATAATATGATAAAACTGATATCATTTGCAATTGGTTAAATGTAGACTAGAAACATACATGTCAAGGTAAACATTCAGGAATAAAATACAAGTTGAATATCCTTCATACAAAATGCTAATAACCAGAAGTATTTCAGATCCTCAAAGGTTTTGGATTTGGGAATATTTTTATAGACATTGCCAGTGAGTATCACTAATTCGAAAACTTGAAAATCCAAACTGGATCTGAAACAGTCTGAGTGGCACTTTGACAACCAAAATGTTTTGTGCTTCAGTACATTTCTGATTATGGATTTTTGAACCAGGGATGTGCACCCGAATAATCCTTTGGAGATTTTCACAAGAGTAATGAAAGCATGAAGTGTAAATCCTCTGGCTTCTGCAGTTCTGGACAGGGTGGAGGACAGGAGGGGTGCTGCGGAGATACAGAGTGGCTGCCATACAGACTTCGGATATCTAAATACAGCTCTTCATTTGATTATTTGTCTTGCATGAATATTTGTGAAATGTCCCAAATCACACAGCAGTACCATACAAGCAAGTATAGAGCCCTGCTGTTGTCGGTCTGGCTTCTTCAGTTCCATCCTGCCAGACATGACAGCCTGCATACAATCCTTCAGCACTCACAGTTAGTTAGTGTGGGGTCAGGGGCACCAGCCCAGGCTCTGCTGTGGACTTCCACCTTTTATGCAAATAAAACACATGCACAAGGGAGAAGAGTAGGCAGGCACACAGAAAGGACTGCCCCAGCCCGAACTTACCATTTGCAGCCAAATGTTTGTGGTTAAAACTTGGTTCTTCTCATCCTTAAAAAAAGAAAATGAAAGAAAAGAAAAAGGCAGCATAAATATGGTTTATGTGCTTCACAAAAGAGGGCATGATACAATTATTCATGTACAAATCTGACTTTGGGGATCACTATTGTGTGTGGAAATTAGAATGCACCAGGCACTTCCAAATCTATGCCAGCAGCATTTCCCCAGAGTCAAGCTCTTCTATTTATTCTGAAGTAATACACATTTATTATAGAGCACTTACAAAAGACAGCAAAATATAAAGAAGAAAATTAAAATCAGGCAGGCCTAACATCAGAAATGAAGCCTGCTAAGGACTTGGCGATTTATCTTTTCATGCTCCCCCAGGAAGAGGCAGGGTCATATGGAGCTTCTGCCCGATGCTGAGGAACCAAAGATCCCATGGTTCTGCCTCATCCCTGCATGGGCCTGAGCTCTTTTCTCTTCTTTTAGCTGACAAGTTAGTACCACGTTAGCAACTGAGCATCTCCAGGGAAAGTGTTCATGAACATCCAAATGAACACCAGCCCAGAAGTGGGCACCCTGAATTTTCATATCAGGAACTACCTGGCCTTTTTCATGGTGGACACTCACCCAGAACCATCACCCTGATAGAAAGCACAGAACACCTGCCAGAGTGCAGTCAGTGACTAGAGATGCAAATGAGACCTGAAAGCTGCCCCTTATGAAAATTAAAATGCGGCACAATATAAAGAATTGGTAGCAAGGCTTTGCTGCATAAATACCCCTGTATCCAGCTTCTCGTCTACTGGGTACCTGTGAGAATGAGATGAACAAGTATAAACAACTACAAAAGAGATTACTGTTATCATGGAACAATGTGTCTGTGGGTTCCAGGCCAGGAGCTTGGTCTAAAAGAAGCTGCAGATTAACCACAGGAAGAAGTATATCTACCTTTCTAACATAATGTGCCAAGATGTTTAGTGGTAAATAGTTGCAAAGTTAACATGTCCTCAGGCTCTAAACAGAGCAAGCAATCCCTGACAGAGCCATGTGTTTCAATCTTATGAGTGCTCTAGTTCTAGTTCAAGCTCCAATATTATTGGGAAGCATTATTGCTAAGTCCTTCAGGACATATATCTGTTGCCTCAACTTATTAGGAAGTTGTTGTTTTTAATGGACTTAGAGCTAGCAAGAGTTCCATTCAGGTGCCTTTTCTTCTTTTAATTGCATTTGTGTCTTCCTCTCCTGAGAGAGAGATAGGCTTCTGTGGTTTGGGAGCTCAATTACTACCAATCTAATTAAAAGGCTTTCTTCTTTCCAGAATCCGAACAGAAACCTCATTAGAGTGACACTGGATTTCCTTGCTGTGTAGCAGCATGGGACCAAAGCACAGCGCTTCAAGCTGTAATCAACAAGCAGCAGACAGACACCACCTGGCAGCTCAGCGATGCCAGACAGCAAACTCTATGCCAGGCTGCAAAGGAAGCCCAAGACCAGGCAGAAGGCAGTCAGTCTCCATGTGAATCCTCTTCTTCCTGTCACCGCTTATCAGGTAACAAGATCTCCCTCTACCTTCCACTGCAGTGTGTGTGGCTTCCTGCCCATGCCCCCTTCTCTCTCTCTCCCGTCGTCATATCTTCCTCTCTATATATATATATATATATATATAAAACATATCCTCTGCTCACTTCCACATAGGGCTTCCTGACCCCACCAATGTTCAGCTTACCATCCACAACTGCACTGCACAGAGGATCAAGCCATAAGTCCTTAGTGCAGTGCACTACAAGTTCTGTTCCAGCCAAGTTTGCATTCACTCAGCAAATCTTTGTGGAGCATCCCCATTGCAGACATCATGCTGACATGATGTGTACAGTGGGAAGTGAAACTGCTCCTGAGTTCCTAGAATATAAGATGGGGTGAGGTTAGGGTCACAAATGTAATAATGATACACGTGCAAATGATGACACAAGTCACTGAGGGAAGAAACAGGCCCCTTGGCATGGTATGAGAAACACTTTACTCAGAGTGGCACAGGTAATTACTTCTACATACTATGAGCCTTTGCTTTTACATGCTAGGACCCTATAACAACACAATATGTGGCTCTCTCATGTCTACATGTGTACCCCAGCCATTTGCCCTTGTCCCTTTTCTCCCACTGACAGTGGTCCTGCCTGCCAAGGTACCATCCAGGTGATCTTGTCTCCATGCATTCTGCACCTGTGACCACTGACGAGGTACAGTTTGCAGGTCTCATCCTCCTATAAAGTGGGGTTCTGGGCTAATGCTGACCCCAACCTCAAAGAGGCCTTGTGAGAAGATGGTACTAGTGTGACTACAGAGACATGTCTCCTGCTAGACAGTGACCTGCTAACAGATAAACCTCCTCTCCACACAACAGCTGCAAAAGCATGCCCCAAGTAGAAGAGAAGGATGGACTTTCCAACCTGACCTAAGGTTCTCTGAGTAAATAAGTAGTGCATTGCCTTGAAAACCATAATCCCACAGGTACTCCGCAAGCTGCACAGGCTCTGAGTCTGATTCTACTATAACTAAACACTATAAACCAGCTTGTTATGATGGCACACACTTGTAATCCCAGCACTTGGGAGGTAGAGGCAAGAAAATCAGGAGTTAAAGATCATACTCGGCTATGTCATGAGTTCAAGACCAGCCTGAATCACACAAGACCATCTCAAAACCAGCCAAAATGAAATGGAATTAAATTAAGCTAAAGTAAAATCAAGAATTAACATTATTAAAAGCTGAAATACAGGCTGTAAAAACATTCTAAATCGAGAGGCTGACAAGCAGCAGGTATTTCTCAGTTTGGCATCTGCAGTCAAGATGGCAGTATGGTAGAACCTGGATGATCAGTGAGGATTTCAGGCCACCACCTGGCTCTTAACTGCCCTGTCTCTACCAGGCAGGGCAGCACAGAGCCACAAGGTCTATCTCTGTGTCCTGCCAGGAAGTTCACGGTTCCTCCAGGGTTCCCTCTTCTCTCCGAGGAAATAACAGTAACAGCTCTCCGGAGGGCCTCCTAAAGCCAGGGATGTGAGGGGCAGAGCCACCCAATCATCACCCAGCCCAGTATGAGTCCAAAGACCCCACACGACAGCAACCCAGTCAGCTAGCCCGACTCCTCTCATTCTGTTTTTTTTTTTTTAATTTTTTTATTATTATTTATTTCTGTATGTGTACGAATGTACTGTCTGCATGTAGGTCTGTACACCCGTGTCGTGCAATGCCACGGAGTTCAGAAGAGGGTCTCGGATTCCCCTGGAACTGGAGTTCTCCTGGAATTGGAGTTACAGACGGTTCTCAGCTGCCATGTGGGTGCTAGGGATCGAACCCGGGTCCTCTGCAAGAGCGGTCGGCGCTCTTAACCGCTAGGCCATCCCTTCAGCCCTCTCATTCTGTTTTAATCTGAGCACTATAGTGAAGATCGCTCTTTGATTTATGTGGACACATTTTTAAAAATCAATCTTTCTAAATAATGGTGTACCTAATTTAGAGTACAGCTGTTCTGATGATGTCTAATGTGCTGTCTCACATTTCTATAGCAATTACTCTTCTAGAAGTTATGGGGAGACATTATTCAACAATGCTTTACAAAATTCTCATCACTTTATTTTCTTTTTAGTGGATGCTATGAAAAGGACGGCCATAGACCTAATGCTGCCTAATCCTTTTTGCAAAGAGACCACTGGAAAATAAAAATTCACATTTGGTTAGTACACCATAGTTATAACAAACATGACTTATTTTACCTAATTTGATCTTTCACAGCAACTGTATTTCATTCTAGTCTTACATGTGACAACACAACAAAACTAGTATTTCTCTTTTTTCACTTCATAACTGTGGATGGGCACCCAAATTTCACTGTCCCTGCTTGTTTTGAGCATAGAAAAACCGTATGATCAGGAGAAGAAGGGGATACGTAAATATGTCAGTTGTGGAACAAACCAAACAAACCTCTGATCTTAGAGCACAGTTAAATATAGAAAAAGTTGAATCACAGGTTACTATGATCAATCTTGGGATTCTGGAGGCTGAAGTAGGAGGAACAAGAGTGTGCGTGCAGCTTGCGCTACAGATAAGACCCTGTCTAAACAAAATGTTCAAGCCAAAGATCTAACTTCATTATCTCTTTGACTGGATACCTGTGTTCCAAACACATGTCATTCTGACCCCAAGTGGACACTTTATTAAGATCAAGAAAAATACGTTCATTTGTCACTTTAAGTACCAGAAAGGACTCAAAGCACAATCTGAGATACCTTCAGAGGCTATGAGGTTAAAACTCCCCTCATAATTATTATGAGTTACTCCTTCCTTTCCCTTCCTTTGCCTGTGAGCCTCAGCAGGGTACAGAGACAGCCCTGTCCTCACTTTCAATCTGAGGCCATTTGGGAGTCTGTATGAAAAGTCTAGACATCAGACCTGGGCTTTGCCACTCACTACCTCTGTACATTCTAGTGGCCACTGACTTTTCTAAGATTGGTCCCTTGTATGCAAAAATCAAGGATGATCCTGATGAGAGTGCAATATGCTGCCCAAAGTGCCTAAAACATGTTATGTTTCTCTACATTTCAATTATCAGAGGAATGTCTTCTAGAACAGGACTGAAAGGCTTGGAGAAGTAGTTAAAATTAGAAACATCTCTACCTGCTGCAGCCTCTGTTTGGAGGTATTTTTACACTTACTGAAGTCAAGACTTAGAAAGTAAGTGTCTAGAAGTCATCATTTCATTTGGAGAATGGGTTAACATTTATTCTTTGATAGACACTGATCTGAACATCTTGCAATGAGTGTACACTGGAACTTCCACTAAGCCTTGGCTACCTGGTGTCTTTCTACCCAGGTATCCACCATAGTGGAAAGTTTCACCAAGGAACTTTGTTATTTTCCTACAAATACTATAGAAAATTCCTTATGCACGGTAGTTGTACGTGTGTACTCATTTCTGACAGTGTGGTTACAACCTGAGAAGTGCAATTTTTGAAACCCAGAATCCTGGAGGCTCAGAGACTGGAAACACAGACTCTATTGAGGCAGACTGCAGTTGTTGGGAAACTACCGCCTCCAGAGTTTCCCAGAGTGGTTCTGAACCCTTTGATTCTATTTTTAACCGTGGAAGCTAATCCCACATAGCTCTAGAGTACTGTTTTTATGAGTGATGCAGAAGGAAAGGCTTAACGGATTTTTTAAAAATCAAAGCAGAATATAACACAGATTATTCACCTCTCCACATAGGCTACAGTTCAATTCCTTGCTGACACCATTCTACCTCAGAAAAGGTACAGGAAAGGAAACTGAAATTGGCCAAGCAGGCAGAGTCCTTGGGCAGAATAAATGTCAGACGAGCAGGGGCAGGTATCTCCCAAACTTAAGTCCTTGAGCCAGTCAACAACACTGGATTCACGGTACTGAAAGAGGAGAGCAAGATGCTCAGCCAAGCAGTGACTCCACCTCATGTTCCACGACTCTCCCTTAAGGAAGGAAGTCTAGGAGGTAGATGATGAAAGCAGAATCTACCAAAGGGATTGACAGCCCCTGGAGTCAGCAAAGCTGGAGGCCGGTGGGGACAGAAGACAGTGGAGTGGAGAGAGAGAGAGGAGTAGAGAGAAACTGGGCTCAGACTGTCCAAGGTGGGAGTGGGGGTTGTATATTTCTATGCTTAAAATATTACCTTGCCTTAATTAGCACAAGACATTTCCTACACTGTTCAAAACAAACACAACTATAACAAGTGGAAAGCAAAGCTCTTCAGGTTATTAAGACAATCTCCATACCAGAGCCTTAGATGAAGGCCTTTGGATAGCTTTAGTATCAGGCATGTGGCTGTTCCGCAAAGCTCGTTACTAGATATCCTAGGAAAAATTTAGCTCCGAGTGTAAGGAATTCCAGAAGAAAAGATGAGTGGGAAAAGGATGACGTGTATGAAGGGAAGTTAGGAGGGTTCATTTATCCATTTATTCAGTATCTTTTAAAAGTTTACATTTGTTTAATTAGCAGAACTGGAGATTAAACCTAAGCCCTCTTGCATCCAGGCAAGTGCTCTACCACAGAATGACATCCCCAGTCTTCTTTTTTAACTTTTGAGACAGTCCCACTAAGTTGTTCATTTTGAACTCATTCTATAGCCCTGGTAGGCCTTGAAATTATAACTCTCCCGCTTCAGCCTCCTGAGTAGCTGAGGTCACAGAAGGGACAATTAAATTCATTGATAAACCTAAATTTATTTATTGATTTATTTTTTAAATTAATTTTATTTATTTCTGTATGTGTATGAATGTACTGTCTGCATGCAAGCTTGTGCACCCGTGTCGTGCAATGCCGCGGAGGTCAGAAGAGGGTGTTGGATTCCCCTGGAACTGGAGTTCTCCTGAAACTGGAGTTTCAGACGGTTCTCGGCCGCCATGTGGGTGCTGGGGATCGAACCCAGGTCCTCTGCAAGAGCGGTCGGCGCTCTTAACTGCTAGGCCATCTCTCCAGCCCCAAACCTAAATTTATTTTTAACTGGCATATAAAAACATAAAATTATACTTATGTATGTGATGTTTCTATATATTATGCTTGTATACATTATGTGATGTTTAGATTAAACATATATACCATCTCAAACTTTTATAATTTCTTCATGGTAAAAGCATTCAAGCACATCATTTGTGTCTTTTTTGAGATATACAATGCACTGTCTATAGCCAACCTGCTGCACAATTCCACAGGAGAACTCCTTATCCCACTTTACTATATCTCAGTGCTATAGTGTGGCCTCTTCCCACTGCCTCAATACCTATTAATCACCCCCTTTCCGCTGCCCCTTACCCGAGAAACAAGACTTAAATGCAGCAATTTTTTCCTGCTTTTCATTATTTGATGTTTTAATATTTCTTCAAATAACAGATTCGTTGTTTTAATAAACCAAGTAAAAATACATCAAGACCCAAAAAAGAAAAGAATGACAAGGACAATTTATAGGTATTATAACTCTGAAAATAAATATGAACAGCATAAGGCATAAGAAATGAAAATGAAAACTGAATAGTACTTTCACAAACACACTGATTATGAATGAAGAAATAAATGCACACATAAATAAATGACACTTAAAAAGTTGTAACCTCAGTGTAGAAAGTCAGGAAGGCAAGCAGACAGGCACAATGAATACACAAAGTACAGCCTAGAAAAGACCCAAGCAGAAAGGGCATGCTTCTTAATTATTAATATTTTACAACCCAATAAGGCCTTGGATTAAATTAAGCAAGAGTTAAAAACTGAGGTAACAAGATAACAGAAATTAGAGCAAAATCTGCAGAGCTAAATAAATATATTGAGAGCTCAAATAGCACTTTTACATAGTTAAGTTAAAAACAGAAAGCAATGAAACAGACACAACTAAAAATTAAGTTATCAGCATGAGGTAACCATGGCTGTGCAGAGGGAAAGCAGAAAGATTAAGTCCATGAGACAAGACGCCTGAGACAGAAGTGAAATCAAAATGGTACTCTAGAGGTAGCTTGAGAGCACAGCACCTGGAGGGAGCGAGTGCTCCAAAATGATAAATAGGGCATCTGCTTGGTGGCCAGCAGAACAGCAGGCACCAGAAGCTAAATACCCACTGCCTTGCTACGAAATACCCACAAATGCAAGATGAAATCAAATGACTTTCTGAATGCAAATCTAAGCTCACAACAAAGAAGAAAAAATCCCCAACAACAAAATTAAAGAGAAAACTCAAAAGAGCTTTGCAAGTGTACGGACACTACAGCAGGCTACAAGGCAGGAGAGCCACGGCCACATGGGCACACACAGGACCAGCTTGGTAAGTGCCTATGTAAATGCCTATGTAAATGCCTATGTAAGGCAAGATCTCCCTACCAACCTCCACTCCACACACGTGTAGTCCCAAGACCCTAAAAAGCCCATTGGAGAACAAAAAGGAAGTTGTCCAATTTCAGTCTGGGCTTAAATCAGAGAAAAAGATACGTTATCATCCTGACAGTTCTGAATGGGAATTCAAACTTAAACAATCCAGAATACCTGGGAACTCCACAGAAGTAGCATAAAGTAGCTCTGAATGACTAAAACTAGGAAGCACCGGACACATGCAATAAACAAACCAAACAGAAGAATAAAGAAACCATCTGTCCCTAGCGACATAATGTTAATATTCTTCTGGTTTACCTATAAAATATATTATGTGAAAAATTATTTATGAAGAAAGGACCAAAAGATGAGTCAGGAAGAATGAATTCTCCCAAATTCAGAAGGGAGTAGTATCAGGGAAATAGGAAAAAAATCTTCACAGGTAAAGGACAGTTGGCAAGTCAGCAGAACAGAGTCCCACACATTCAGAGAGAGCTAGGAGAAGCAGTACTGAGTACAATTAACATTATTAAATGCACTGATGATATCAGAAATGTAAAAGGGTAAGATATATAAGAGAAAGAGTATGATGGAATGAAAAAGATTTCCAACATAAAAAATTCTGTAATTGAAATAAAAACTCGGTGGACAGCAGATTAGGAAAACCAGAAATGATCACTGGTAAGAAGACAGTCCTGATACGATGTCCCCCCTCAGAGTAAGGAGCAGGAAAACACCTTTAACAGACTCGAAGAGTGAATAAAAAAGCTCCACACATATAGGAGAAAATTTAAAAGAAGCAAGTGCTGAGAAATTTCCAGAACCAGCCAATCAATCCCCAGATCAAGCAAGCACAAAGTCCTTAAAAAGAAATGGATGCCTGTCTCAAAAAGACCAAAATAAAAAAAAAAAGAAAAAGAAAAGAAAGAAAGAAAGAAAGAAAGAAAGAAAGAAAGAAAGAAAGAAAGAAAGAGAAAGGGATGAATTAAAACCTAATAAAGCTCAACTGTTTTTTCAGCCTCAGCATACAACAAATTTGGTATCTATCACTTCTGTCCACAAAAGAAAAACAGTGTGCAAACTGAAAAATCAGTGGCTTTTGACAGACACAGGAGGCAATGGGGTTGCGGGTCAAGTGCCATGCAGAAATCTGTAGGTCAGAAAATACACAAGCACATCTGGCATTTGTTTATTTGAAGTAGAAAATCCTTAACTTGTCATCATGCTTAAATGCTAATTTCAATAAATACTAAATACTGAGTGTGAATCTGAACAACAGTAAGGATCCTTTGGTCCATAGTTTTCTGTCTGTCCCTACAATTCCACTGTTTTTAGCTCCAAGAACGCCACAAAATTTCTTGGTAATGTACAAAATTCCCTTCTGGCTACTAAGAGCCAAAGACTTCGGGAATAGATGCCAGAGCCTTCCTGTAATAAAGCCTATATTCTTGACAGAGTCCTTATCACCTCTAAGGAAAGGTCACTCCTCCCCTCCAACATCAATTGATAGGGAGACTTGCAACCATTAGAGATACCTGAGAAGAACACAGCTCATCTAGAAGAGCCCAGGAAAAGACAGGCATTTAATGCAGATTCCAGGGCACTTGCCCTGGCCCCTACTTTATTACTATACCCAGGCTCCACAGGGGGATACAGCAAGGAGAGGCTTCGGGCTCTCTGAGGAGGGGCTGAAGGAGTCCAAGTCAAGGGGAAATCTAGGGATAGAGCACCTACCTAGCACACACCAATCTCTGAGTCTGACTGACAGCATGCACTGCATGAATCAGATATGGTGGCACATGCTTATAATAATTCCAGAACTTGAGAGGTGTCGACGGGAAGATAAAGAATTCAAGGTCGGGCTGGAGCGATGGCTCAGTGGGTGAGAGTGCCAACTGCTCTTGCAGAGGACCTGGGTTCAATTCCCAGCACCCACATGGTGGCTAAGAACCATTTTTAAGCAGGGCGTGTGGCGCATGCCTTTGATCCTAGCACTCAGGAGGCAGAGGCAGGAGGATCTCTGTGAGTTCAAGACGAGTCTGGTCTACAGAGTGAGTTCCAGGCCAGCTGGGGCTATAGGGAGACCCTGTCTCAAAAAAAAAAAAAAAAAGAATTCAAGGTCTTTTTGTGTTCCTTTTTTAAATTTAATCTTTGCAAATTTCATACAATATATTTTGATATTTAGATCCTTTCCTTTTTTAATTTTCATTTTTTTATTGATGCTTTGTGTATTTCATACATCATTTTCCAATTCAGTTCAGGTATATTTCCCTTTCCCGTCCCTCCACCCCACCCCATCCCCATCCCAGATCATGCATTTCTGCATAACTGTTCCTGACATGCTGTTCCACTCAGTTTCTTTTCATTTTTTAATGCTAAGTGATAATTATGAGTACAAGCATCCTTCATGTTAAAACCAATTTGCAAGCAGTTGTGCCCAAACCCACACAGCCCATGGTTCCCACCGTCCAGCGCAAGGGGGGATTGTATGTTCGATCAAGTTTATCAAATGAGTATCTGGACTATATTGCTGAAGTTTCACCATCCACCCCAATCACAGCCCTTAAATTCTACCACGCCCCCTTCTCCGCAGATTGTTCCCTAGGCTTAGAAAAGGGGCACAGGTGAATGAGAAGCAAGTCTACTTTCTCTGGAGCTGTGGTCTGGGACTCTGGTCACCGTTCTGGCTGTTCCTTCATGGGCTGCCATGTTGGGCCAGGAATAAACTTTTGATCCTACTATTGAAGCACAATCAATTAGATTATATAGGTATTTAAACAGTCTAATTGTTATGGTAGGTTATTCCTCTTTCTGCATCCCCCTTGAGTACCCCATCACCCAACTCATGTAACTCGATCATATATATATATATCTATATATATATAATATATATAATATAATAATATATATCAGGCCTACACCACCTTTCCTGTATATATTATATTTTTATATATATATATTATATATATATTATATATTACACAGTTTCGATGGTGTAGGCAATATTAATAATATATCTCATGATTCTATATATATATGATGGTGTAGGCATATACGATTATGGCCTACTATATATATTATTATATATTATATATATATTATGCCTACACCCAAATCTGTGTCCAAAAATGGACCTTCAGCGTGGAATCTGATTAACCTATCAAGAATCACAATCTTAAAGGAGACTGACTCTCCATCTCCCAACAGCCATCAGTTTCCAAACTTCATCTGTATGGTTGTTGTATTTTTTTTAATTTTTAATTAATTTTATTATTTTTTTATGTGTTGGAGTGTTACTTGTCTGCATGTAGGTTTGTGCATCATGTGTGCAATGTCGTGGAGGTCAGAAGAGTGAGTCTCGGTTCCCTGGAACTGGCGTTCTCTGGAATTGGAGTTTCGCCGGGTCTTAGCCGCCATGTGGTGCGGGGATCGAACCCGGGTCCTCTGCACGAGCAGTCAGTGCTCTAACCACTAGGCTATCTCTCCAGCCCCTGTTTTTAAAAAAAAAAATTCCCCATGTTTATGCTGGGATTCGGTCTGAATTGAGCTTAGGTGGTACTTGTGCAGCTGCTGTCACCATTGTGGTGAATTCATATGAGTAACTGACCAGCTGTCTGGAAAACTCGCTAGCAACCAGGTTTTGTTTTCTAATCGTTCTCCAATACAAAGAGCCAGGAGTCCTTGACAAATACCTGATCGAGTGTTCAACTGAAATTATATAAAATGAACCTGGAGCATCATGCAATGCCAGAAAAAAAAAAAAGAACAAAATGTGGAAGTAACAGAATAATGATGATAGTCCATGAAAGGGATAGACAAGCATGCTATGCTCAATTGGCAAAGCTACAATTTTAACAAAACGAACACCAGCCTGCAACCCAGACTATAAACTAAATATCGTTTGCTTCATATTGATTTAAATAAGTGATAGATTGAATAAATAAACACATGGGATACAACAGATAAATGCCCTGTGTAAACAAATTCTCAGTACTGATATAGCTACTTTCCCTTTAATGTGGTGGAGCCCATTGGCCCACTTGAGGGTGGCCTTACATAGTTACTTTCTTCTAAAAACTATGGGAAAAGAGTAGCTTTAGAGTGGTAAACCCTGAAAATGCAATGCTTACCTCTTAACCACAGTTAACACAGGCAAATCTATCAATGCCATGTGTCTTTGAAAGGCTATGAGAATGATCTTCTCTAGAGCCTTCTCCTCCAAATACAGAGCCCCAGTCTTGCCTTGATCAAAACACCAAGCAAATCCCAAGTGAAAGGCATTTCAAAATACCTTCTCAGTACTCTCCAAAACTGTCAAAATCATCAAAAACAAAGCCTAAGAAACTGTTAAAGCTAAGATGAACCTAAAGAGATGTGATGACTCCAAATGCTGTGCTTGCCTGGATAGGGTGCTAAAGGGTGTGCCACCATGCCCAGCTTAAGTGTTTATATTAAAAAAAATCACACTGTACTAAAACTATAACATGTATAAAAAGAATATCTTCAAAGCACAACATTATAGATAGTTTATCTCCAAGGGAGTGTAGTGCAAAATACTGCCCTGAGAACAGAGAACACAAATCAACAGTAGCCACAGTCAATGGTAGGATGCTTTCAAATTACAGTGAGTAACCATGAAATTCAACTGTGAAATACAGGCCCAGCTCAACTGTCATCTCTTACTCTGCACTGCTCAATCAAGGACATGAAAAGCAAAATGGGACTACTACTATCTTCCAAGTCTTACAGAAAAAAATCACCACAGAAAGGGAAAGATGAATATTGAAAGTAATCAAAGCCATAGTAAGGGGACTGGGTTACAGGGCAGCTCAGGGGCAGACTGTGTGTTTAACAAGCTCCTGACCCTCAGTTTGATCCCCAACACACAGCAAGCAAGGGGCAAGACAGCATGGCTTCCACACGGGCACTACTACAAATTATCAGGCTTCTTAAAGGAAGGACAGAGAGCCCTGGTCATGGCTGAGGGTTGTGCAGCCAGGCAGCCATCAACAACACTGAACCTAAAGTAATCCTAAAGAGTTCCCCACAGCTGCTGGCCCGACGTACGTGTTTCTATTCCAGGTCAGTTCTGGGACAGAATGACCATATGGGCGACTCATGTCCCTTAAGGTCTTGCTCTGCAAAATAAAAGTACCTGACAGAGAGGCAGGAACATGGAGCAGAATCTGTCAACCCTTTGGTCGTCCACTGGAGCCACCAGGGGACAGATGCGGCTCTGACCTAGCAGACCTCTATTCACATCCTCAAGGGCACACTCTCAGACTTTACATTATCATGCATTTGAAATTCAGGCAGCCACCCCTGCCTCTGCCTGACCTACAAGGGACACAGTGGTACGGCAGGGGAGACACAGCCTATCCTTGTGAAGACAGGTGGGGGCCAATGTGGCTGTGGGTTGAAAGGTGCCCCGGCACTAATGTCTAAGAGCAAGCACTAGAAGCTTCTCACCAATCCCTCATCCAGGCTGTCAGCAAGAAGAGTCGCCTAAATCCCAGAAAGGCTAATTAAACTTTCAGCTCCCTTGTGTATTTATAAATCCTTTTTGTTTCTCTGTAGAATCTATAAATAATAAGTTCTCTACAGATATTTAAGCTCCAATCCTTCTTAGAGACTTACAGAAAGCTAATAAATTACTGTGCCCAGAAATATCTTGGCAATTCATTTTAACTAATCGCGGCATAATTCTGACTCTAAGAAAACCTGTACACCTCTCTGCTCTGCAGACCCGAATTCCATTTCCCTTCCAATCTGGAGCACATTCAGATGTCCTCTTTACATGGAATGAGGAGGAATTCAGGAAACCAAACTGAACTATTCACAGTCCTCTTCTGAATCTTACAATGAAGTGTCAAGCCAGGAAGCACGTACACCAATTACCAAGAAAAATGTTCCTATCATACAATCAGGGGCAGAATGACTTTGGCACTTTCTCATAACTTAGGTGATTAAGCAATTTGCATACATTTCCAGAGAAATAACTTTAGAAATGACCTTTTGGTATATATAAGCTGCTTCATATGTCAGGGAAGTATTTTTTTTTTCAGTCTAAATCTTGAAGTACTTAAGAAGATGATGCTCAGCAGAGGTAAAACCCACATTTAAGTCTACGTGATGGCTCAGCTGCATTTCTATTCTGCATGCTCACCCCATCCTGTCACAATAGGACAAATATAAATTTGCAAATATTTCTGTGTTCATTATAATAGAGAAAAACAACCTGTTTCTTTTCCGTTAAACCAAGGAATGCATCTGTACCAACAGATTTCATATTTAGTTAATCATAGATGATCAAGTCATAAAACCAAAAGAGATTCCCAGGGGAAGCAGAGTTCCTGTGCTTTTAATGATCTAGTCCGAAATCTCTTATTCAACTACCATTATAAGATTGCTCTCTAACCTTCCAGCCCTTCCCAAAGATCCTTCCAACCTGCCTGCTCTTCTATGCCACAATGCTTATTGGCCTCTCAGGAGGGACTGCTCAAGCTCTCCATGTTCTACCTAGAGTTGTGTCAGTGTGTCCCCAAGGGTCCTGACTGTAGAAGCTCCAATCAAAAGACAATAGTACAGAAAAGGAAGTTAAGACAGCAGGAAGCCGGGGCTGGAGAGATGGCCTAGTGGTTAAGAGTGCCAACTGCTCTTGCAGAGGACCCAGGTTCGATCCCCAGCACCCACATGGCAGCCAAGAACCATCTGAAACTCCAGTTCCAGGAGAACTCCAGTTCCAGGGGAATCCGACACCCTCTTCTGACCTCTGCGGTGTTGCACGACATGGGTGCACAAACTTGCATGCAGACAGTACATTCATACACATACAGAAATAAATAAAATTAATTTTAAAAAGTAAAAAAATAAAAAAAGACAGCAGGAAGCCAACTGTCTGGTGTGCTCTTCCAAACCAAATACTACAGAAGCAGGATGGAAAGTTTCATACAGTGAGGTCGCAAATGAGAAGGAATGATAATTCTAAGGTTATGAGAACAGAGGACAAAATTAAGAGTCCTGAAACATGCAAATGTGAAAGGTAACTGTTATCCAGGATGTTATGATTATGCACTCTCATTCCACTAGATTAAATAATGAATATGACTGTCAAATACATTTCTACTTGCTGGGCTTATTTCCTACCACATCTGGGTACCAGGTTATGGGTTGCTGCTATTGTTATGAGAGGGATAGGAATACAACAGTAGGAAATAATACTGAGGACAGAGAAGAGCCATTGGCTTGTCTAATCATGGGCCACTTTTTAACATCCATAGTTACATGTAGATGAGAAGATGTAAAATAGATAAATTCATGATTCAAAATAGTATTTGAAAATAAGATTAAGGGCTGATGAGGGTGAAACTGAATTTCTTACACTGAGTCAATGTATAAGAACCATCTTTAAGCTGGGCATGGTGGCACGCACCTTTAATTCTAGCACCCGGGAGGCAGAGGCAGCCAGATCTCTGTGAGTTCAAGGCCAGCCTGGTCTACAGAGTGAGTTCCAGGACAGCTGGGGCTATAGGGAGATCTTGTCTCAAAAAAATAATAACCAGGCTGGAGAGATGGCCTAGCGGTTAAGAGCGCCGACTGCTCTTACGGAGGACCCGGGTTCAATCCCCAGCACCCACATGGTGGCTGAGAACCATCTGAAACTCCAATTCCAGGAGAACTCCAGTTCCAGGGGAATCCAACACCCTCTTCTGACCTCCGCGGCATTGCACGACACGGGTGCACAAACCTACATGCAGACAGTACATTCATACACATACAGAAATTAAAAAATTAAAAAAAATAACATAAAATATTAAAAATCAAAACAATATTAACTTTTAAATGTTTCATTATGTGTATGAGTGTTTTGTCTGCATGTATGTAAGTGCACCATGTTCACAATCCCCAGACCCATGAAGTTTAGAAGAGGACATCAGATCCCTTAAACACTGTAACACAAACAGGCACTGCCTGCGCCTACTGCTTGCTCACTGGAAGCTGGGGATTATGACAGCTCCCAAGTGCCAAGGATACTGCTGGTTACAGTCCAGGGTAATTAGCCTCTAACCTGAGCCCCTAGAGCCATAACACTTGGGTTTCTAGAACCTGAAACAATATGGACATCAGATTTCCTAGAACTGAAGTTAAGGATAACTAATAGCCACTATAAGGGTGCAGGTCCACTGCAAGAACAGCCAGTGCTTTTAACTGCTAAGCCATCTCTCCAGCCACCCTCCTTCAAACAATATTAACTTCGAGGCTAATAATTTCACATCTAAGAAATTTAATTAAGTTTTCAGACAGAAGAACAAAGATGAAACCATGAAAGTTGACTATGCCTAGCAGTGTTATCAAGAAGCCAAGTGCCCAGTAAAAATTGATATAGACCCACAAGATAGAATATTATATAACTGTTAACTTATTTTCGGGATAATGCAGACATGTTAAGGAAAATTAAAAGTTGGAGAAAACACTACATAAAATTATGTTTATAGTGCCAACTGCATAAAGAACTGTTGGCATTTTGCTCTACAATTCATGTTCCTCATCCTCTGTAGTTATGGACACAAATAATGATGTTTTTCCTAGCATCTCCCTCACATCTAACCTGACCTTCTAAGAATCACTGAGTCTTAAACAATAACCAACCTAAATGAGCAAGCCTATCAAAAAAATGAAAGACACAAATACTAAAAAGACAATAAATAAATAAATAAATAAATAAATAAATAAATAAATAGCCAGGGATGTATGGTACCATGGAAGTAATTCTAATAATAGTTTAAGAGTCATAGATAAAAGAAAGATGGTGGAGTTGAAAAAGGCCAGCATCCCAACATCCTCAACCCAAAAGCTCTAACACTGGCTTCTGTAGGAGCTGCGAGCTACCCATCTGAGATCCCTTAAACACTGTAACACAAACAGGCACTGCCTGCACCTGCTGCTTGCTACCACTGGAAGCTGGGGATTATGACAGCTCCCAAGTGCCAAGGATACTGCTGGTTACATTCTGGGGTAATTAGCCTCTAACCTGAGCCCCTAGAACCTGAAACAATATGAACCTTTTCCTCTGGGCTTGGAACTGTAAGCTACTAGGTCTCCCTACCCAAAACCTAGGTCTTGAATGATTCAATAGCTTGGGAATCATGATCTGTATTTGGGTAGAGCAGAAGGTACCAGCCAGCTGCTTGGTACCATGATTGCAAATCACAGTTTGGGTATAATAGAATGTAAATGGCCCTTAACCACAGAAAATAATGTATGTAGTGGTTAATTATTTTTCTCAATTAAAGCACTAATCATTTCAGTGTGGGTTAACAGATGCTTGCTTCTGGATTGAACTGAGAAATAATGTATGAAATGCACAAAACTTCAATAAAATATTTTTTAAAAAGACTCTTTTTTTGGTATTTTTGAGACAGGGTCTTCCTTTTAGTCCCAGCTGGCCTGGAGCTCACTTTGTAGACCAGGATGGCCTTGAATTCACAAAGATCCGCCTGCCTCTGCCTCCCAAGTGCTAGGATTAAAGGTGTGCGCCACCATGCCCGGCAAGACTTATTTTTAAAAACAGCTTGATGAAATTGTAATTTATGAAACCCTATGTGTTTTAAATGTATGGGTTAAGTTTAGATGGTATATAAACTCATGAAACCATCACCACAATCTAGAAGAGATTCTGATCATGATAGCATTTCCTCCAGGCCAGATATAATCATTACTGCCATGATGTAGGGCAGCTGAGATGTCAGAGGAGATCCTAACAAGATGGGGATCATTGCTATTGCCTCCTAGGAGGTGGAGGGTCATGACACTTCCAGAGGTCTCACTGAGATTACACAGGGTAAACAAGCGACTGGATCAGGTCTCTGGGTGATGGATAAAATTGCTCTGTAAATCACCTGTCATGTGATCCATGGGTCACCCATATTCCTGAAAGGAGAGCTAACAAAAATGGACTAAAATGGAATCCTTTCTTTGGTCTGTCTCCCTCTTGGGTGGACAGTCATCGCCAAACACCTCCCCAGAGAAGTCACAGCAGCCATCCACGATGCATTCTCTTTCCCCCACTGTCTTCCTTTACTCCCACCTTCCCTCAGCCTCCAGATGACCATAAATCTGCTTCATCACTGCTGACACATTTGCTCATATACTAACTAGATTTTTCAATGCTGAATTTTAGAATTCTCCATATAGTCTAGACATGAGGTCCCTTGTCAGATAAGTTCATTATAAACACTTTTTTCTTATTTTTAGGCTAGCTTTTACTCCTCTTAACAAGGTCTTTCCCCAGCTCCTGCCCCCACCATGAATGCATGTACAAATATTCATGAGGTACAGTTTATTAAGTTTTTCTTTTATGGATTATGCTTTTGTTGTCTTATTTGGGGACTTTTATCAAGTAAAAGCCCTGATGATTCTTGTTTTAATCAAAGGATTTATAGTTTCACATCTTACATTAAAGTCTATGATCCATTTTCTGTTAATTTTTGTATAAAATATGAGGTTAATGTTAAAATTCTTTTTTCAGTTTTTATGCAGCTATCCAATTTACAGAGGTCTGATTTGCTAAAATGCAATCCTTTTTCACTGAATTTTTTTTAAATTTTTTTTTATTATTATTTATTTATTTTTGTATGTGTATGAATGTACTGTCTGCATGCAGGTCTGTGCACCCGTGTCGTGCAATGCCGCGGAGGTCAGAAGAGGGTCTTGGATTCCCCTGGAACTGGAGTTCTCCTGGAATTGGAGTTACAGACGGTTCTTAGCCGCCATGTGGGTGCTGGGGATCGAACCCGGGTCCTCTGCAAGAGCGTCGGTGCTCTTAACCGCTAGGCTATCTCTCCAGCCCTTCACTGAATTTTTTACCTTTGTCAAAATCAGTTATGTACATTCTTGTGAGTCTGCTTCTAGAGTCTGTGTTCTATTCATTGATCTTGTTTATTTGAAAGTACTATCAATCTTCATATCTGTTGAATGACCCCTCACATACTTTTCCAAAATTATTTTAGCTAGTCTTTATTGTTTCATACAAACTTTTTAACACTTTTATCTGTAAATATCTTACAAAGATTTTAAGGAATTGCATTAAACCTGAATATCAACTGAAGGAGTATTGACATAATTATTATGTGTGTATTAAGGATAATATATTCTAGAAGATTTCTGTTTAATTTTGTGAAATAATATATAATATATAATATACATGGAGAAAGAAAGAGAGAGAGAGAGAGAGAGAAAGAGAGAATGTAGAGTTTGATTTGTGTCCCCAAATGCCCTTTGGTATTTCAGTGTGGGTCCATCCACTGGGCCCACCAAGCATCCCATCCCTTTAAGGGTATCTCTACTCCTCCTAGTAGCCATCAATTGCCAAAAGTACCTTGGGTTAGGCTGGGATTTCTTACCCATTTCCTCATGTCTATGATAGAATTCTGTTTGGCTTGAGCTTGCATGGGACTTCTGTGTGCCATTGCCATTGCCCTAAGTTCATATGTGTATCTGGACAGATGTCTGAAAAACACTGTTTCTAGGAGATGTTTTGAAGACTTTTGAGGGACTTCTTATGAAAATAATTCACTCTTCTACAAACAGGGACAGTTTTGTTCCTGCTTTTATGTATTCTATTTCCTTTTCCTAAGCTCACTGTGAAGTCTAGAACGAGAATTTCCAGCACTATGTTGGACTTTAGCAGTGAGAACAGTCATCGTTGCCTCATTTCTTAGGTTAGAAATTCTCTTACGGCTAAAAATAACATTAAATCTAGCTTTTAAAATAAATGTTCTTTATTATGCCAAGGAAGTATGTTTCTATTTTATATTTTTTCAACATTTTAAATAATGAATGTTGAATTTTGCCAGTTTTTTCTGCAGCAAAATATGACTATGTGAATAGTATACTGGTTTTCAAATATTAAAGCACATTGAATCTCTAGAATAAACCATGCTGAATCATGACACAAAATTCTTTTTATGTATTGCAGCATTCTATTTGCTAACATTTTCGTCAAGATTTTTTCGATTGTAAAAGCCAGGGTTGGTCCATGAACATAGGGAAACAAGAGACTTTCAGGCCACTGGAATCTTGCTCATGTCAACTTGTAGCAATGGTGGTGTCAAGCACAAGACTCATGCCAACTCAATCAGACAAGGGCCCAGAGTGGAGCAAAGGAAATGGGTGGCTGGTCAGCCCTAGCCTAGGAACTGCTGGAGTATGATTACTTCTGGGTGAGACAGATCTTTAAGATCTCTAGATAGCCTGACTAGACTCCAGTGGATGAACTTGCACTGAAGAAATCTGGGAAGAGATGCTTGACTAGAAGCACTTAACTTGTATGGTGGAGGACCAGTGGGGGGGGGGGGAGGACGTGAATGGAGGAAGGGGAGGCGGCCTAAATTTCATTAAGAACTGTTGTATGAAATGCATAAAAAATAAAAAGTATTTAAGAAAAAGATTTTTTGTTTAATATTCATGAGAATTACTCATCTCTCCCTCTTCCTACATGTATGGCACAAACTCAGGGCCTAGCCTGTGTTAATCAAGTACTCTAATAACAAGCTACATTACTAGCCCTACTACTGCCACTTCTTCCTCCACCTTCTCCTCCTCCTCCTCCTCCTCCTCCTCCACCTTCTTCTCCTCCTCCTCCTCCTCTTCCTCCTTTTCCTGCTTCTCTTCCTCTACCTCTTTCTCTTCCTTCTTGTTTGTTCATTTTTATGTATAATTTAATATTAGCTTCCTAAAAGAATTAGAAAGTGTTCCTTTTCAACATTCTGAGAAAATGGTATAGAATTGGTACTGAAATTCTTTGAACATCTGAGAATTTACCAAACACAATGGAACTTAGAAACTTTATTTTACAGAGTTTTCAAATGAGTATTTCAGTTTCCTTCATAGTTATAGGGATTTTAAATTACTTGGTATTTAGTGATCTGTGATAGCTTGTATTTTTTGTCTTCTAACTTGCAGAACTTAAAAATTTACAAAAGAGGAACAGTGTTAGACAATAGACTCTTCATGGTACTCATTAGCTTTCAAAGTCTACAGAGTCTGTTCTTATAGCTCATTCCTGACAGGGACGATCTGAATCCTGTCTTTGTTTCTTTGTTAATCTTCCTAGAGTTCTGTCAAATATCTTGGTCTTTGTGAAGAATCCTCTCTTGTTCATTTGATTTCTGCTTTGGTGTTGTTTGTCTTTTCCCCCATTCTCCTTGCTTTGTTTTCCTATTTTTGTGGGTTCCGTAGGTGGAAGCAGAGACTGTTCATCTGAGGCTTTTTGTTTATACATGTGCATTTAGTGCTATGAATGTCTCTTCAGTGACTTATTTCGGACTCTCAAATTCTCAATTCCAAGAATTTTTTTTAATTCTTGATTCTTGCTTTTTTTCTCTTTTTTTTTTATTATGTTCAGGGGTTCAGATTTTTTTCTTTTAATTATATATTACTCCAAAATATGAATATACCTTCCACCCACGTACATTAATTACCATGCCTGAAAGTAGGTGGTAAGTTAATTACGGGGCTCATCATGATATTCACATTATAACATCACCGTTGCTTTCAGATAGAAAGAAACATAACAACATTACTCAGCTTTTCTTTCAATTGGGGGATTTGGCACTAGCGTCCACAAATGAGGGAAACCATTGCCCCTTTGTTTTTTGGGGACTGCGTTACTTCACTTAGCATAATGGCTTCAAGTTCCATCCATTTACCTGCAAATATCATGATGTCATCTTTCTTTTTTTTTTTATTAATTTTATTTATTTTTGTATGTGTATGAATGTACTGTCTGCATGCAAGTCTGTGCACCCGTGTCGTGCAATGCCGCGGAGTTCAGAAGAGGGTCTCAGATTCCCCTGGAACTGGAGTTCTCCTGGAATTGGAGCTTCAGACGGTTCTCAGCCGCCATGTGGGTGCTGGGGATCGAACCCGGGTCCTCTGTAAGAGCGGTCGGCGCTCTTAACCGCTAGGCCATCTCTCCAGCCCCGATGTCATCTTTCTTTACTGCTGCATAGAACTCCATTGTGTAGATATACCACATTTTTGTTATCCAATTCTCAGGTGAGGGGCATTTGGGTTGGTTCCAACTCTTCACTCTTGTGAAAAGAGCTGCAGTAAATATAGATGTGCATACATCTTTGCAGTAGGATGAGTCTTGTGGCTATATACCCAGAAGTGGTATGACTGGGTCAAATGTTAGGCTCATTTTGAGTCTTTTAAGGGTTCTCCACACTGCTTTCCACAGTGGTTGTACAAGTTTACATTCCTAGCAGCAGTGGATGAGTGTTCCCCTTTCCCCACAACCTCTCCAGCATTTGATGTCATTTGTTTTCTTGATCTTAGCCAGTCTTACTGGAGTAACCCCTACCTCTCACCCTGTACAAAAATCAACTCCAAGTGGATCAAAGATCTCAATGTGAAACCTGAAACCCTGAAAGTGATAGAAGAAAAAGTTGGCAACAACCTACAAGACATAGATGTAGGAAAAGACTTTCTAAATCAGACAGTAGCTGCGTAGGAAATAAGGTCAACAACTGACAAATGGGACCTCATCAAACTCAAAAGCTTCTGTACATCTAAAGAAACAATCAAAGAAATGAAGAGAAAATCCACAGAGTGGGAGGAAATCTTCACCAGTGATACATCAGACAGAGCATTCACATCCAGAATATATAAACTACTTAAAAAACAAAGAAGTGGGCTGGAGAGATGGCCTAGTGGTTAAGAGCGCCGACCACTCTTGCAGAGGACCCGGGTTCAATCCCCAGCACCCACATGGTGGCCGAGAGCTGTCTGAAACTCCAATTCCAGGAGAACTCCAGTTCCAGGGGAGTCTGACACCCTCTTCTGACCTCCACGGCGTTGCACGTCACGGGTGCACAGACTTGCATGTAGACAATACATTCATATGCATATGGAAATAAATAAAATTAAAAAAAAAAAACAAGTAAGAAAACAAATGACTCACTCAAAAGATGGCATAAAGAGATGAACAGAGACTTCACCAGTGGGGAAGTAAAGATGGCTGAGAAACATCTTAAAAAGTGTTCAACATTGTTAATAATTAAGGAAATGCAAGTTAAAATCACTCTAAGATTCTTGCTTTTTAATCATCGAGTTAAAAATATGTACTCCTCAGTTTTCAGTCTTGGCATACTACTGTGGTTTGAAGACATGTAGTATCTCCCAACAATGTTCATGTTTAAGATCTGCTCCTAGGAGCAGTAGCAGGAAGTGCTATAGAAATTCAAGAGGAGGATCTATGCTGTCATTAGGCCAATGAGCATACATTTCAAAGGGATTACAAGCCTTCATCTTTCAGATTCTCTCTGCTTTTTTAGTTCATATTAAGTGGTTTGCACTGCCAGAATGTGCCACTGTGCCCAAAACAAATAGGGCCATCCAATCATGGACTCAAGTTTCCAGAAGTATGAATGCAAATCATTGTCCCTTTACTTCATAAGTAGGCTGTGTCAGGTATTCTGTAATAATAACAAAAATCTGACTAATTACACATGCTTTCCCACTACCTTTCTGTTATTTCCCTATATCCTTCCTTATTTCTAGTATCATTGGTTCCACCAATGCTGGAGAAGATCCTTAATAAGATTTCAATTACTATGCAGAGGTTTATTATTTGGGAAGAAGTTAACTGTTTCAGTCAGTCCTTTGATGTTGTTGTTCCCTCCCATTTGTATTGCTCCAAAGTATGCCTATATATACATCACATATATACCAAAATTATGACCTTCGAAAATAAACTGTATGCTAATTCTAAAATATGTTTAGGAGTTCACATTTTTCCCTTTAATTTTATATTAATTTAATATTTGAATACATACCCTCCATACATATACCACAATTACAAAGTCTGAAAATAAGTGGTCAGTTAATTCTAGAGTCCATTAAGGAATTCACATTATAACAGCATAGTTGCCTTCAGATAAAAAGAAATATAACATTAACTTTTCTCAGCTTGCTTTTTTAAATATAATATTTTATTGATGTTTTGTGTATTTCAGACATCATTTTTCAGTTCAATTTAGACATATTCCCATTTTCCTTCCCCCAACCCTACCCCAGATCATGCATTCTGCCAGACATGTCCTGCATCTTTCTCTCAGTCCTTTTAGAGTTTTTCTCTACAAAGGCTTATTGTTTGGGGCAGGATTTAACTGTATCACTACATTCTTTGACCCAGTCCTTATGTTGTTATGGTTCCCTCCCAATTGTATTGCTCCAAAATATGCCTATATAAACATCACATATGTACCAGAATTATGTCTTCCAGGAATAAACTATATGTTAACTCTGATATATGTTTAGGAGTTCACAATTTTCCCTTTCAGTTTATACTATTCTAAAATATGAATATATACCTTCCACCCATATACATTAATTACCATGTCTGAAAATAAGTGGTAAGTTAATTCTAGGGCTCATTAAGTGATTCACATTATAACAGCACCACAGCTGCTTTCAGATAGAAAGAAATATGACAATAATGTTGCTCAGCTTGCCTTTCAATTGGGTGATTTGGTACTCACATCCACAAATGAGGGAAACCATTCCCCATTTGTTTTGGGGGGATTGTGGTACTTCACTTAGCATAATGGCTTAGAGTTCCATCCATTTGCCTGCAAAGTTCATGATGTGATCTTTCTTTACAGCTACTTAGAACTCCATAGTGTAGATGTACCACAATTTGTTATCCACTCCTTAGTTCAGGGGCATTTGGGTTGATTTCAGCTCTTAGCTCTTGTGAAGAGAGTTGCAATAAACACAGATGTGCATGTATCTTTGCAGTAGGATGAGTCTTGTGGGTATATACCCAGAAGTGGTATGACTGGGATAGGTAGTAGGCTCATTTTGAGTCTTTTAAGGGTTCTCCACACTGCTTTCCACTGTGGTTGTAGGAGTTTACATTCTCATCAGCAGTGGATGAGTGTTCCCCTTTCCCCACAACCTCTCCAGCATTTGGTATCTTTTGTTTTCTTGAACTTGGCCAGTCTTAGCAGAGTAAGATGATATCTTAGAGTGGTTTTAATTTGCATTTCCTTAATTATTAAAGATGCTGAACACTTTTTAAGATCTTTCTCAGCCATCTTTACTTCCTCACTGGTGAATTCTCTGTGTACTACAACTGCCTTTTTAAGACTCATGGGTCAAAAAACAAAATCCTAAAATAAAAAGGGGGGATACAGATATATATGAAAACTTTTTGTCAAAAACTTTGCAATTTAAATCTTAAAATTAACTACGGGAAAAGATTTGTATATTCCCACAGGTCAAAATGTCACCAACTTAACAGCTGAAAAAGAAAAGATACAGCTTTGCATTGTGTAGGATGTACCAGGAAGTGCCAGCAGAAAGGTTGGCCCGTCTGAACATTGAAAGGAAGAAAAGCCTCAGACAGCTACAGGCAGCAAACCCAACCCCTCTGTGAATCCTACTTGTAACAACTGTTAATAATGAGTCCTAACGAAACTTACCTTCTAGGTGCCACAAAGTTTTAATAAAGAAGGAGGAATATGATGATGATGATAACTGTAAATTGGAGCCAACTGTTATAGAGGTAATCTCTTATAAAACCGGTAAAACTGCCTTCTTTAATTGACTAATAGACATAGGAACTGTGAAAAGGATTATTCTCTATTCAGAACCAAATATAATACTAAAGTCTCCTTAAGCTGTGCATTTAAGCAAAATATATTAATACAGGAGAGCTCTGATATCAGCAATGGATTATTCTACCAAGGAGATGTTGGCCAGGGGATCCAAGCCCCCCCCACCAAAAGGTAAAGGCTTCTTGCCTGTAAACTGGGATACCTGCAAGAAGAGAGGCGATAAGGTCCTGCTGTGGAAAACATGATATAAGCATGGGAAAGATGTATTGAGACCGCACTTGCAAGTGTACAGTTGTTCCCTGGAATACCAGAGAGTGTTACCAAAGGCCACTAAACCAATAAAGCAAATATAGGTCTCCTTGAGTCAAGCAAGACTCCTCCATCAGCGCCAGCCTGGAAATACTGTGCAGCAGTGGCAGCCATATGCCTGTACATCCCAAATCTAATTGGCTATTAGCTCTCTCCTTGGAGGAATAACCAATGGCTGATGTCACAAGCTTACATCCTCTAGTAGTTAGGAGATGTTATAAGCCACAGTAAGACCCTGTCATATCTTACAGAAGAAATGTAATTCATGAATTAACATCCATCCAAACATCTGTGTCTATACCAAAGTAACCTACCATAACAATTAGTACTGTTTAAATACCTATATATCTAAGTGCTTGTGCTTCATTAGGACTGAAAGGTTATTCCTGGACAAACGGTCAGCCCATGAAAGGAAACAGCCAGAATTGACCAGAGTCCAAAAACGACAGCTCCAGAGAAAGTAGACTGTTTTGCTTCTCGTCCACCTGTGCCCCTTTTCTAAGCCTAGGGAACAATCTGTGGAAGAGGGGGCATGGTAGAATGTAAGGGCTGTGACTGGGGTGAATGGTGAAACTACAGCAATATAGACTGGACACTTACTTGGTCAACTTGATTGTACATACAAGCCCCCCCCCAGCTGGATGGTGGGACCCTTGGGCTGTGTGAGTTTGGGCACGACTGCTTGAAAATTGGTTTTACATGAATTATTTTACATAAATTACTTATTGCTAAAAAATGAAAAAAAATAAAGAAATAATAGAAGCGGGAAAAAAAGTAAGAGCACAAATGACTCTCTCAAAAGATGGAGTAAAAAGATGAACTCAGCTTGATTTTTTTTTTTTTTTTGGTTTTTTCGAGACAGGGTCTCCCTGTAGCCCCAGCTGTACTGGAACTCACTCTGTAGACCAGACTGGCCTTGAACTCACAAAGATCCACCTGCCTCTGCCTCCCAAGTGCTAGGATTAAAGGCATGTGCCACCACACCCAGCTCAGCTTGCTTTTATTTTTATTTTTTTTTTAATTTTATTTATTTTTGTATGTGTATGAATGTACTGTCTGCATGTAGGTCTGTGCACCCATGTCATGCAATGCCATGGAGGTCAGAAGAGGGTCTCAGATTCCCCTGAAACTGGAGTTCTCCTGGAATTGGAGTTACAGACAGTTCTTAGCCACCATGTGGGTGCTGGGGATCGAACCCGGGTCCTCTGCAAGAGCAGTCGGTGCTCTTAACCGCTAGGCTATCTCTCCAGCCCTCAGCTTGCTTTTTAACTAGGGATTTGGTGCTAGCATCCACAAAAGAGGGATACCATTCATCTTTTGTTTTTTCTGGGACTGTGTTACTTCATAACTGTTGAGTTTACAGGTAAAATAGTGGCATATGTTGGTGCATGTTTCATTTCTCTTGATAATAAAATGTGGAGCTGGAAAGATGGCTCAGTGGTTAAGAGCACTGGCTGCTCTTGCACAGGACCCAGCTTCAAATTCTAGCACCCACATGTCTGCTAACAGCCATCCCTAACAACAGTTTCAGGGGATCTAATGCCCTCTTCTGGCTTCAGTGGGCATTGTACAACACAGATACACTTACATACACGCAGGCATAACACCAAAAATAATTTTTAAAAATGAAAATTTATTCTGCATTCTTGAATGGAGCATTGAACAAATATTGTCCATACCCTGCTGATGGCTACTGCCTACTTTGTATCCTTGCTGACTTTCAGTCAGAGAGTGAAGCATGGGGTTTGTAACTGTCTCTGTGAATGTTTATTTCCCATTCTGTCCATTTTCCCCTGCTGTATATTTTTAATTTACATTGTTTAGCACACACATATTTGGGATAGCCAGGTGTTCTTCACACACCTATGTATTTATAATTTCATACTTTTCCCCTCTGTCTCCTGCAATGTTATTTGCTATGAAAGAGACTTTGATATTAGTACTGCCATATGTGAACCCTTTAGATTAAGGTTGGATTCTGTAATTTTTTCTATCATTTTACTTTCACTTTCCCTATGCTGCTATATTTGATGTAAGAGCATGGCGTATACTTGGGTCATTGTTTCATTTTTGGTAGACTTTATTTTTAGAGCAGATTTAGCCTCAGCAAAGTTGAATTAAAGGTACAAAGATTTCCCAGATAGACCTTGTCCTTACACATGGACAGCTTCATGCAATCTCTGCATAACTCAGAGTGCTCCATTTATTTTTACAATGGATCTACTAGGACACAGAATTGTTACCCAGAGTCCACAGTTTAGGTTAGCTTTCTCTCCTCCTGCTGTACCTTCTATGGATTCAAACAAATGTATAACAGTACATATCAACTATAAGCATTTAAAGAGTTGATTTATTGCATTAAAAATCCTCCAGAATCCCTCGGCTCATCTCTGCCTCCCCACACTTCTGTCGACTATGGATCTATAAGTCTGATACATACACTCCTAAAGATGTGCATTCAGGGGCTGGTTGCCAGGAAAAATGAACCACATGATTAGGAAGCTGGAACTTTCACTCTGGCCCTGGGAAGAGGAAGGATGCTGGAAATTAGTTTCATTGGTTTAATCAGCCAGGCCTACAAAATGAAACTCCAATAAATTCTGGAGAGGAGGCTTAGGGAGCTCCTGAGCTGTGAAGTACATCAATGCACCAGGTTCCACAGACATAGGAGTTTCTAAGTATAGGATTTACTGGACTTTTTCCAGTTCCTTTTTGTAGGGATGCACAATAGTTTCCTTTATAATAAAATGATACACATACTAATAGTATATTCCACAATCTCAGGAGATTTCAAGTGAATTGTCAAAACCAAGGAGTCATTAAATATGAAGTCAACAGGGCCAACGTATGTGTGGCCTGGAATCCCACAAAGGCAGCCTGGTTCTGGACTCTGCTCTTCTACTTGAGGGGTATAATACCAACTCTGGGTATGATCAGAGCAGATCTGATGGCACACGCCCACTGGGTGGCAGAAATGTTGACAGAGGCAATCATGAAGGACAGTTCTGGTGTGACAGCTGCAGAACAAGCCCAGGAAACAAATAATTTGTTTTCAAATAGGAAGACAAAAAGAATCAAAGGATGACCCTAAGAATGCAAAAGATAGGACCCCACATGTGTCTAAGAATAATAGGAGAAAATTACACTTCTACTGGAGTTTGGAAATGAAATAGTGATTATTACACAAAAGATCTATAACAAAGAAAAAAAAATAGTATAAGCTCTAAGGAAAGTAAATACAATCAATGACTACTCCATGGCTCAGATGCAAAGAGGCACTTCATAGATTTTAATATAAATATTGTAGACTAGGTAAAATCTTTCTTTGGGGAACTGTGGGAAGAGGCAGATAAGTATGATCATTATGTTGCAAGAAGGCAAGAGTCAATGGAGAATTAAACCCTCCCAGCTCCTGTTGGCTTTTTTGCTAAGATCAGGCACAGAATTAAATCCTCGCCTTAATTACTGGGACATTTTTAGATGATGAAAATCACTGTAAACCATACAGCAGTGACACAGCATGTTATTTATCTGGAGGTAAATCTCCAGAAAACAACTAGAAGAGTTGGAATTGTTTGTCAATGAGAAATGTAAATGGAGGCAGAGATGGAGCAAGCCACGGATTTGTGTTTTTTAAACAGTAAGCAAGAATTATTTAATAAAAGATATTACTAGAATTATCACCAACCCAAGAGTGAAGTGCTGGGAAATTATGAGAGGATTTACGATTTTACAGAATAGGATATGATGGTTTTGTTGGCATTTCAGAGTTCACAAATTACAAAGGTCTCGGCTCACTTTTAAATGCTGTTCTGATGATTCCAGATCTTTGAATCATACTCATAGAAATTTGCAAATAAATACTTCATAACTTAATTAATTCTGAGAGGAAAGGATTTTTGCATAGATGTTGAGTGACTCAGGATAAGAGCCTGTCCTTCATCCCTCCTTGTTTGCTATTACTGACTTCCTCCCAGGTCCTGCCTGGAAACAGGGTGGTCCCACTGGTGGGATTCCCTGATACGGGTGTTCCCTGTGCCTACGCTGTTGGAAGCTCTTTCATTGCCCTGTAGTTGGTGCTCCATTATGACGAGTACCATGCATGTGGACCAGCTATGGCATCAGATCAGCAAAAATAGGGAGACTAACGACAGTGCATGCAACTGGTGGGAAGAATTACTCAATAAGAGAGCATGCTCTTGGAACACTCCAAGAGACTCCCAAAATTACACAGGCTATTGCCTCAGCCCTTGATTGCCTTCCAGAACTTGAAGGTAAGACTCTATCGCTGAAGACAGGACTTACTTCAGAGACCAGATTTGGAGTTAATGAAACTGGAAGTGACTTGGAAGCCACTTCCCCTCTCATCATAGTTTTGGAGCAACATGCAACCTGCTAAGGGAGAACATCAATCAATGGTCCAACACCAGCTTTAAGACCAAACAACCACATCAATGATCAGCACAGCACCTGGTGTTGATGCAGGAGTGGCACCTTTATCTTAGGAGTAATCAATGGATACCTAATTGGATTTAAAGATCACTCGATAGAAGGAAACTCATGTTGGTACTGTAAACATAAATATATACATGGATGGAGAGATCATAGATCTTAGAAAAAGCTCAAGACTGTCATATCCTTAGACTAATATAATTTCTTATTAACTGTAAAATATGTATCCTCATATTTAAAGTCAAGTTCCCAGTCAATGCTTATCAAAGAAACTTCTTTTGTACCAGATGAAGACTGTTATAGTGTACCATAACTGGTCACACACAGTTATTGTCTGGGAATTGCCCAAGCCTAAATGATACATCTACAATGCAACCTCTACACCTAAAGCTCATGCAACACAGAATAAGAGATAAAAAGGACACTGATGAGTCTCTCAACTCTCACACAGTTCCCTCATGCAGCAGAGGGCCAGGAACACAAAAGGGCACAGATGGCCAAAGTGTGGAGATTAGGAGTCTGCAAAAGGTGGGTCCTTGGACAGGACCCCTATAGTAAGCTTAAACCACCAAGAGCGCATGGACCATGGTGGAAGAGGGAGCAGAGAGATCTTAAGAGTATGGGAGGATGCGCATGACCATATGGAAATAGAATCATACAGGCTCCAAGGACCCTGTTCATATGATCCTACAGAGGTAGTGTCAGCATGAACAAGACCCATGCAAACTTAAGCAGACAAAACTCAGTATCGAACTGTGGAAATTGGCAGCAGGTCCCAATCTTAGCAGAACTATCACCAACTGATTATTGCTGGGTGAGAAACAGCTGATCTTCTTAAACCAAAGGCCTCTGGATGGGCTGACTAGACCTTAATAGACGAACTTGCACTGAGGAAAGTCTAGGAATGTTAAGTTGACAAAATGTGCCTTCACACAAATGTGAGAACATATGAATTCCTGGGGTGGGGGCTGTGGAAGGGGGTATAAAGGGGATTAAGAATGATTGAGTCATTCTGTATGAAATACACAAAAATTCAATAAAAAAAGAGCGGGACATGGTGCTAGAGACTGCTACTGCTCATCTCACCATATGTTCACGATGGCAGTCCACAGCTCTCAGGTCACACAGTGTTCTTTGGGTACATACTATCTCTATAATTTCCTGCTCTGTATGCCCACCCTGCTGCTACCTGCTCTGTCCAGACTGATGCCAGCTTCCTGAGGCAGCCAGTGAAATTCTCATCCTCCCAGGCCAGCTTCAAAGGGCTCCCCCACTGGCCTGCTACTCAAAAAACTACAGAGCTACCTAGTGTAGCTTTTTCTATCTACCCAATGACTTATTTTAGCATTTTTGTTTTTTTTTGCTGGAATATGTGTGATACAGCTAGAACATCTTAATGGGAACCTGGAATTGCATTTACAGAATGATGACTGTGGATAAGACAGGGCTTGTGTCTGCTGTCAGAACATGTGCTGATTTGCCATGGTCTTCTGTAGTGTTTCTTAAGACTATCCATTTTATTAGATTGTTCAGATTTCTATGTTCCTTTATTCCCCTTCAAGACTCGAAATTTTTATCCTATTTTTATTCTTATATAGATTATTTACAGTTTCAGAAAACACATAATTTACTTACATTCTCTACAAATGCCTACACAATCATTATACACCACATAAACATATGTTCTGCCATATATAATTCGATACCTCATCTGATTGACAGACAGACAAGACAGACAGACAGACAGACAGACAGATGAGGAGAAGGAAGGAAGGGAGGAAGGGATCTTAGCTTGCATTTCCTCCCTTTTTTCTTAACCCTGACATCCTCTACCCCCATTGCTCCTGGACTGGGTTTTTTTGTTTGTTTGTTTGTTTGTTTGTTTGTTTTCTTGCTTGCTTTTTTACAGTGAGATGTGAATTTTGTATGATAGATTGCTGCTGATATTTCAGACATTCCTATCAGATAAGTAAGCTTAATACAAAATTATCTAGATGTGACCACTTGTTCTCCCCACACCCCATTTGCTTTTCTTGGGGCTCATTTTTATTTTTTGAAAAAGTGGAATGTATTAGTCCAGTTCCTTCAGATAATTTGTGGGTGATGAACTTTGATTCCTACATACCTGAAAAAGTATTTCAGACCTCCTATTTGGTTTTGCAGATATTTTCAGAATAATAATTGTCTGAGCTTTGGCATTATAACCCCACGTCTTTCTACTCCTGTGGCTTTTAATCAGATAGACACTCTTATGTGCTCACTGTTTAAGAGAATGTTTTCCTTCTTTCTCTTGGATGAGCTTGAGGGATTTCTTTCTCTTACTTGGCATGCTGGAATTGAAGAACTCATGGGATCTTTTACATCTAAGTATCCACTCTAGAAACTTGAAAGAACTTTTCTTCCTATTAATTTTCCAATTCACTCGGTTTCATTTTCATCTTTCTCTCAGACTTATTTAGGTCAGGCTATCCAAACATGCTTAATTAGCATTTCCTACTATAACTTCCCACCTATGAGCTTTCCCAAGAAAGGTAAATCTAGGACCTCAGTGTGAGGTGACCAGGATGAGCTCCAAGAGTCTCATTTAATATTCTGTGCCCAAAAGAGAGATGTTCTCAAGGATCATTGCAACAACCAGGAAAGACACAAAAAGCCACCACAAAAGCAACACATGGCACCACAAAGAACCGCAGTAGAAAATAATGCACCAAATAAACACATGAAAAAGATGGCAAAGCAAAGGATGACAAGGAGACTGGATTCAAGACCCTACACATCCTCTGTGGACACCAGCAGTTAGTCTGATATAACACCATCTCACATGAACCTCAAAGGACAAAAAGAAGTGAACATACTTTGCAACTTTCAGGTCATACACACAGATGATGTCACTATACGGCATTTTTTCAAATACAGACAGTGAAATAAGCACCTGAAGTCATACACCAAACCAAGAAGCCTGAATCAAAGCCCACTGGGCTCCACTCACAGCGCTTTTCAGATTTCCTAACACACTAGTGATAATGCTGGAAACATATTCTCCCAGAGTGACATTTCTGAAAATTGTGTTCTCTTCAAGGACCAGGCAAAGCTATACAAGGTTTCCCATCCTGCTCTTCAGTCCCTCTCTGAGACTAAGTGCCAAATACTTAAAGGATTTCTTCCTAATTCAATGTGCTTTTCAAGTGATATCTGTAAAAACCCAGGAAGCCAGGAGAGGACTGCCTTTGTTCTGCTAAGTCGATGGCCAGCTGCTCTCAGCCTATGCAAAACACCACTGGATGGGAACACTTCCTTTCATGAATATTCCTTTCCAGTTTATATTTTAATCCGCTGCCTATAATTTTCCCCGTCAAAAACAATGAAGGTGCCATCTGCACACTGCTGTTTTAATGCAAGTCTGATGGTCATTGTCAAAGGATTGTCCTCGGTCCCTATCATCACATTAATTCTTCCATGCACAGAACAGGATGGAGAGTCCAAATTGCTCTATCCTACTCAGAGGGGAAGGAGGAGAGAAGGAATTCCAAAAGCCTGTGTTACTTTCAGTTGTGGGGTGCTCGGCACACATACAGGCCACGAGTCAGTGCACTCAATGCCCTAGCTTAACCACTGAGTAGTCTGTGGCAGGGTCTACTCAATTGGAGTTTTAAAATCCAATCTACCCTAAGGAGGAACAGGGAAAGGTCAGATGTGGTGAGACCTTCCTGCCCTTGGTTCTTCTGTGACAAATGACAATCCAACAAACCAAAATCTAAATAGGAGTTTATCAAATGGTTGAGTTTCAATCATACCAGGCAATCACAGCTAACCAATTGATCAGACCCCACCCCAATAAAATAAACACCTCCTTATAGGCAATCAAGTGTTTTGTTTTGGTTTTTCCACCTCTCCACTGGGGCTATAGATCCCCTGCTGGGTAGAGCTTTCTGAACCTCTCCTGGTTCCAGTGCTGCCTGTTTCATGCAATGTTCTTTGCTCTATCTAGTCAACTGCAAATTTTAATCTGTATAAAACTTGTAACAAAGCCACACCTAAAAATAAAGTTATTTAAATAATGCACTTTATTCATCAAGTCTAGAGTATTTGATATTTTAATCAATCAAAGAATAAAAAGGTGCCAGTGATATGGATCAGCGGATGAATTAGTTAGTTACCATTTGCCATGATAAAATAAGATGACTAAAGCAACTTTTAGAAGGAAGAGTTTATTTGGAAATATGGTTCCAGAGGAATAAGAGTCTGTCATGGTGGGAGGCAAGCAGCAGGCATGGTGGCAGGAGCTGAAAGCTAAGAGCTCACATCTCCAACCACAAACAAGCAGAGAGACCAAACTGGAATTAAATGAGGCTATGACCTCCCAATCTCATCCCCAGTGACATACTTCCTTCAGCAAGGCAACACCTTGTAAACCTCCTCAAACATCGTCATCACCTGGAGACTACATGTTCAGATCTATAAGCTTTCTGGGGACATTTTTAATTCAAACCATTGCAGTGGGTAAAGGCAACATGCTTGCCACCAAGCCTGACAACCAGAGTTCTATCAGGACATAAGGTACAACACAGAAACAACACAATATTATGTGACAGTAATCAACCATACGGTAGTCCTCCTAGTGTCCCGTAACATGCTCATTTCAGTTGATTTTTCAAATTGCGACACTATTAGCAGGAGCTACCACCTGATCTAACAGTTCCAGAATAGGCATCAACGAGTCTGGTTATTCTGCCAATAGGAGTGCCTCTCGACTGGCTCTTGGCAGATAGGCAGTCCAACTCCAAGGTATGCAATCTAAGCAAGTGTAATTGCAAAATTTCTTCAGTTAATAAAGAATGGATTCCATGATTCTGAATATATGGACTAACAAGGCTCACTAAATAGTTACCAACTGATGACAAATCCAAAGGAGAATATTCAAATATGCTGAAGCACATTCATTATCAGCCACAGGCATACACAAGGATAAAAGTCCTGCTGAGAATTCTGGTCAAAGAAGAGGTTGGATTAGATCTGGAAAACCCACCCAATAGTTGTTTTATCTGTATTAATATAATTTTTTTAATTTCTTTAAGAATTTCATTATGAATATTGTACCTGCACTATTTCCACCCCTCCCAGTCCCTCTAAAACTCCTCCCATGTCCCTCCCCTATTTCATAGATTCTTATCTTCTTTTTTGATTATATATATATATCCCAGTACTCAGGAGCCAGAGACAGGCAGAACTCTGTGAATTCAAGGCCAGCCTGTTCTCTTAAAAAAATAGTTTGAGCTAGTTATGGTGGCACATGCCTTTAATCCTAGCACTCAGGAGACAGAGGCAGGTGGATCTCCATAAGTTCAAGGCCAGCCTGGTCTATATAGCAAGCTCCAGGCCAGCTGGGACTAAAAGGGAGACTCTGTCTCAAAAAGACTGAAAAAAGCTCTCTGCCAGATCACCGCCATCATGGACATGAGTCGTGTGCAGCCTATCAAGCTGGCCAGGGTAACCAAAGTGCTGGGCAGAACCGGTTCACAGGGACAGTGCACACAGGTACAGGTAGAATTTATGGACGACACCAGCCGCTCCATCATCTGAAATGTGAAAGGCCCAGTGCAAGAGGGTGATGTGCTCACCCTGTTGGAATTGGAAAGAGAGGCTTGAGGCTTCGCTAAACATGGCTGCTGGGTCCTGGATATCCACCATTTGGCCCACGAGACGACCTGCCACTGTTAAATAAAATGTTTGTATTGTATGAAAAAAAAAAAAAAAAAAAAAAAAAAAAAAAAAAAAAAAAAAAAAAAAAAAAAAAAAAAAAAAAAGACTGAAAAAAAAAAATAGTATGAGCCAACTACCAAAATAGACCCAAGAACGGGAAATAGAGGTTGTTTATGAGTAGCTGTTTGATAGTAATGGACAGCAACTGAACTTCTTAGAACAGGAGCCAAGGCATCATAAGCCCTGCTTTTCAAATAATGGGTACCATTTCAATGTCTTTGAATATTAAAAGCTTCTAGAGCCAAAGCTTTTTCTCAGTATTATATGCTCTTAAATAACTTAAATGTCAATTTGGACAGCATTATCAAGAATAATACAATGCCCAAGTGCAATACCATTCAACAATCACACATACATCACCATTACTTACTCTTGAAAATACAAAATACATTAATCATAAGTCAAGATTTCCTAACTGTTCAAATGTGATATGAAGTATACACACAACCACTTTGAAGAAGATTGCATAAATAAGTAGGGTTAAAACAATCCTCTAAAGAAAAAATACAGAAATGCCTGGAAGTATAGCTCAGAAAAAGATCGCATGCTTAGTGTATGAGGCTCTGGGTTAAATCTGCAACAACAATGGAAAAGAAAATATTTTCATGAATTTGAGTAAAGGAAAGGCTTAAAACATGATACCACATGTGATCATCATACAAAAAAAGACTTCGACTGAACCATACTAAAGAATTCCTGTTCATCATGGCTACTCATGGTGGAGCACGCCTTTAAGCCCAGCACTCAGGAGGCAGAGGCAGACAGATCTCTGTGAATTCACGGCCATCCTGGATTAGGCTATGAGGGCTCCACCTTATGAATGGACCTATGGATCCCTTTACTGCAGGAGTGAGCTCAAGCTCACGGGAGCAAGTCTTCACCCTGCTGCTCCTTCTCTCCTTCCTCTAGGCCACGTGATGCCATCCATCGTGTTGGCACAGACAGAGGACACTTTTCAGCCTCTAGAAAAGTGAACAGTCAATTTCTACCTTTAATGAATTACTTACATTCAAGTATTCTGTTATGGTATCACAAAATAAAGACACTAAAGTTTCAAATTCATAGACAGGACAGCTCATACAAGTCAATGTTTGTTCTTCGAGAAAGCAACAGAAGAAATTGTCAAGAGATATGAATGGAAGCATCTTTCAAAACACATATCTGAATGAAAACTTGAAAAATAAAAATGTTTTCATCTTAGTAATCAAGGAGCTTCTAATTAAAACCATAGGGAATTCTACTCTACACCTACCAGAATAGTATATTTACTTATTTACAGTGCTAAAGACTGGACTCAAGGCTTCTGGTTTGCCAGGCAAGGACTCTTATCTTTAGGCCTCATCACAAATCCCAGAACACTGAAAGCCTGAAAACACCAAGTGTTAGTGACCACATAGAGCAATAAGACAAGCATTTTGCTAAACTGTCTGGGCTCCATCTGAAAGTTAAAACATGCCACCTTGGGGGCTGGAGAGATGGCCTTGTGGTTAAGAGCGCCAACCGCTCTTATAGAGGACCCGGGTTCAATCCCCAGCACCCACATGGCGGCCGAGAACCGTCTGAGGCTCCAATTCCAGAACTCCAGTTCCAGGGGAATCCGACACCCTCTTCTGACCTCCACGGCATTGCACGACACGGGTGCACAGACCTGCATGCAGACAGTACATTCATACACATTAAAAAAATAAATAAAACATGCCACCTCTGACATAGCCAAGCCCATATCCATGACCAGACAAGATAGAAATGCAAGCTACATGCACAAAAAGAAACAGCATATAAACCAAGGTGGTCATTGCAGAGACTCAGCCCTAGAGCTTATGAGATCTGATGCTAACCGGGTAGTAGTTAGTGTCAGGGCTAAACTGCTAGCAGCACACCCACATGGTGTCAGGATTGTTAACAGAAGCAATCATGAAGGACAGTCCCAGTGTGACAGCTGCAGGACAGGACAGGAAACAAACAATTTGCTTTCAAGCAGGAGGACAAAAAGCATCTAAGGAGGGCTCTAAGAATACAAAAGATAGAACTCCACATGTGTCTAAGCATAACGGAGAAAATTACACTTCTACGGGAGAGTCAGGAGATGAAAGAGTGATTATAACATTGAGATGACAACAGTCCTAACTCTAAGGAAAATAAATATAACCATTGTGTACTCTACAGATCAGAACTGGACAGGAACTTCATAGATTTTACTATAAAGAGTGCAGATTAATTTAACCAAAATTGATTAAATAATTTCTTATAGAAATGTGGGAGGTGAAGAGGAAGTGTGATAACTATATGTGGCAGAAAACTGCAGACTGAATTGAGAATTATGTCTTCAGTATTGGGAAATCTTTACATGCTGAGCATTCCTCTTAAAACAAAAAGTGACAATCTAAGTATTATAGAAATATAGATGTAAATATCAAAGAAATGGTTGAAAGAATATCCATGGCAGTGTTCTTTATAACAGAGAAAAATCTACAATCTAGATGTCTATCAATATAATAAGAAATCTTGTTATAGCTGTACAATAAAAATGAATAAGGTAGAGTTACCGGCAACAGCTTTGGTGACTCACGAAATTATATTGAACAAAAGGAGCCACATCAAATGAATAAATGCTGTTAAAGCTCCACAGAGGGGTTTTAGGTATGTAGACAGCAGAGCACTAGCTTTAATTCCTGGTACTAAAAAAATAAAACTAAAATAAGTTCCAGAGAGAGAAGATTAAACCCTGGCACTTGAAATAAGGCTGAGTTTTACCCTCGAGGACGGAACGGTTGGGCTGGGTGGCGGGACCTAAGGAAGGTTCCTTGGTGACAACCCATTGAGTGGACTCTGAGAATCACACCGTACTTTTACATACCAATTACAGTGCAGTATGAAGATTTCAAATAGGAATAAGGAATCACTTCCAAAATGAAATCTGTGTCTCTTTGAGCTAGCTGGATCATAAAGGTAACTTCAAATATCAATAAAATGTCTTCATGGATTAGGAAACTGTTTTCAAAGTTTCCAAAATTGCAAATTTCAAGTTAAATTTAATCATATATACTCTGGAAATCAGTGAGCAGTATTGATCTAATCTATTTAATCAAAATCACCAAACATAATTTATTCCATGTGATGTTAGAATAGATAAATTAAGCTAGAAAGTCCTTATATACTTCGAAAACATGAAACCAAATTGAAAGTCACCTAACACTTGCTTTCCCTTGCATGCTGTCCCCATGGAGTAGAGACACCATCACTTTAACTCACAGCAGGAATCTTTACAGACAATTTGCTTTCAGTGTTCCATGAGTCAATGTCCCATGCTGAGCCACTCTCACAGGTGGCTTTCTTTAGCCATGACTATTGCAATTCCATGCTGCCTACACCCACAGCTGAGACAAGTCAGTGGCCACCCCTGCAGTTCTGACAAAATCTGTGGTCAGCTTCATTCACAATTTTGCCTTCCACACAATCATCTGCTCACTTTCAACCTATTATCCTGGATTTTGTATAATCCCTTACTTAATTTCCTGTTAGTATTCATTGAGTGACTTGGCCTGCCAGGAGCTGTGATCTCAGGTTACTGCTGTAACTTTCATCCTGAGATCTTGGAATCTGAGAGACAGCATTCTGTGATCCCTTTCTTTGCCTTTATGTGTCAATACATGCCAAGGGAAAATGTAAGGGAAGCATGGCACATATACACTATTTTACCAATACTTTGAGGATAGAATTTGCAAAAATAGCTGGTATTGACTATGAACAAGGAAATCGCTGAAATGAATAGCAAAGGAATGGCTATTAGAAGACATCAAATGAGGGCTGGGTGCATCTCAGTGAGGCCCTGGCTTTAACCACCAGCATCACCAACCAAACAGATACCAAATGGCTTTTGTCTTCTCTGTAAAACACCTAATCCTGATTTTTAAAATAAACCAACAACAAAGCATAGATTTTTCATCACCGTTGCCCCACGACAAGACTATTTCTCTTTCTTTAACAGCACGTCAGGAATGAAACAGGAGCTCCAAGAGAGCGGAAGCTCTGGGGAATACACTCAGACTGGCCTTGAAGGTTATCGTCTATTAAGAAGATTGCTGGGCTGGAGAGATGGCCTAGCGGTTAAGAGCGCCGACCACTCTTACAGAGGACCCGGGTTTGATCCCCAGCACCCACATGGCGGCTGAGAACCGTCTGAAACTCCAATTCCAGGAGAACTCCAGTTCCAGGGGAATCCGAGACCCTCTTCTGAACTCCGCGGCATTGCATGACACGGGTGCACAGACTTGCATGCAGACAGTACATTCATACACATACAGAAATAAATAAAATTAAAATTAAAATTAAAAAAAAAGAAGATTGCTGCAGTAAGAGTTCCCATAATCCTCAGCAATAATGATGAAAGAATTTTGGAAGCTAGTGCTCCTAAACCCATAAACAAGTTCTTTGGGGGTACAAAATTTCTGCCAAAATAAACAGGGGACAATTATAAAGAAGGCTTAATTTGGAAGTTCAAATCTGCTATGAAAAATGTTCATCTAAATGGTCCTCACCAGACCTTGAGTATAAGATAGAAAAGCTGGACAGAATACAATAATGTGTTTGAGGACATTGGATAACTGACAGGCTAATAAGGAATCAATGGCACACTCTAACAAAGGAGGGAATCCTGAGGGAAAAACAGGACTGGGCTACTTATGTTGTGTCCTTTAAAAAAATGCCTATAAGACCAACATTTGAGGGCACCATGAAAGAGCAACAGAGATAAAATAGTTCAAGGTTAATTTTTCATTTATGTTGTTTAGAACAAACAAAAACCACCTGGGTTAGAAAGAGCACACACCGGGGTCCGGACCTGTTAGGAACAATTGGAGCCGTCCGACACGGCTCTAGACAGGTAAAAGCTTAGGGCAGAGTGACTTTTGTGGTGCTGGACAACTGATTTCTGGTCGGTGGCGGAGGGCCAGGTGGCTGGCAGGGGCTAGGTTCACGTCCTCAGCCCGGCGGGTTGCCCTTCCCCCCTCGCACCCGGAAGCAGTCCTGCGCTTGGGTCTGGCTTGCCCGGGTGCCTGACTCAGTCTTAGTAGGGTCGTGTGTTTGGACTCCAGGTCCAGACCTGTTAGGAACACTTGGAGCCATCCGACACGGCTCTAGACAGGTAAAAGCTTAGGGCAGAGTGACTTTTGTGGTGCTGGACAATTGATTTCTGGTCGGTGGCGGAGGGCCAGGTGGCTGGCGGGGGCTAGGTTCACGTCCTCAGCCCGGCGGGTCACCCTTCCCCCCTCGCACCCAGAAGCGGTCCTGCACTTGGGTATGGCTTGCCCGGGTGTCTGACTCAGTCTTAGTAGGGTCGTGTGTTTGGACTCCGGGTCCGGACCTGTTAGAAACACTTGGAGCCATCCGACACAGCTCTAGACAGGTAAAAGCTTAGGGCAGAGTGACTTTTGTGGTGCTGGACAATTGATTTCTGGTCGGTAGCAGAGGGCCAGGTGGCTGGCAGGGGCTAGGTTCATGTCCTCAGCCTGGCGGGTCGCCCTTCCCCCCTCGCACCCAGAAGTGGTCCTGCACTTGGGTCTGGCTTGCCCGGGTGCCTGACTCAGTCTTAGTAGGGTCATGTGTTTGGACTCCGGGTCCAGACCTGTTAGGAACACTTGGAGCCGTCTGACATGGCTCTAGACAGGTAAAAGCTTAGGGCAGAGTGACTTTTGTGGTGCTGGACAATTGATTTCTGGTCGGTGGCGGAGGGCCAGGTGGCTGGCAGGGGCTAGGTTTGCGTCCTCAGCCCGGCGGGTCGCCCTTCCCCCCTCGCACCCAGAAGCGGTCCTGCGCTTGGGTCTGGCTTGCTCGGGTGTCTGACTCAGGTGCCGGGGTGCGGGCTAAGCCAGGCATATCTCCCCCCCACCCCCCGCCAACAATTGGATTTGAGGAAGAGAGAGTATCCAGTGGATTGGATTACAAGAACTCTCAGAACAGGAAAGGAAGAGTGACTTAGACTTC
>VZQC01008613.1:0-105341 GCA_009823505.1 Rhizomys pruinosus | reverse complement strand
ACTTTAGTATTATATATAATTATATAATTATATATAATACTAAAGTCCTAGGGCTATGCATTCAGAGTCAGTAACCATTTTAAAACTCAGTAGTCTGCCTCCCATAACCTGAAGGCAAGACCACATTGCTGAAGGCAGAACATACTTTGGAGACCAGATCTTGAGCAATGGAGCTGGATCTGACCTGGAAGCCACCTCCCCTGAAGGCTAGCTCTCATAGCTTTGGAGAGCACTATGCAAACCTCTAGCTGAGAACTTCAATCAATAGTCCAACATCAGCCTCAAGACCAAATATCCATGTCAATGACCAGTACAGCATACATCAGTCCAATAGTGGCACTTTTGTCTTGGGGGAAATCGACAGCTAACTAATTGGTCCTAAAGCCCACTCAGTGGGAGGGAACTCATGTGCAGCGTTCTAAACATAGTGAGGTGGACACAACTAGAGAAGTCAAGAATCTTAGAGAAATCCGCAAGGTTGACATATCCCTAGGCTGAGGTAACATCTTATTAAATACAAAAGAAGTATCCTTATATTTACAGGCAAATATCCAAGACACTACTCAGAAATGAAGCTTCTGCACCAGATGAAATCAGTACAGAGCCCCACAACTGGACACACAGAGATGTGGTCTGTGAATTGCTGGGTGACACATCTACAATGCAACCTCTACATATAAGCCTGAAGCATCACAGAACAAGGACCCAAGAAGGCATTAACTACCTCTTAACTCTTGTTAAGGAAGCTCCCCCCTGCAATAGGAGACCAGGAACTCAAAAGGGCCTGAATGGCCAAACCGTGAAGATTGGGGGACTACAGCGTGTGGTTCCATTGACAGGTTGCCTATATTCAGCTTCACCCACCGGGGACTCAGAGAATATTGCAGAAGAGCAGGAATAAAGATTTTTAAGAGCCAGGGAGGTGATGCAAGACCAAAAGGAAGTGAATCCTACAAGCTCCTGAGATCCTGTTCATAGGAACCTACAGCACTGGTATCAGCATGAACAAGACCCATGCAAGCTCAGCTGGACAAAAACCATTTATGCTGGTCAACCTGCAGAAATGGGTAGCAGAGTCCAACCTTGGCTGAGAAAATATTGGCAGCTGATGGCAGCCAGGTGAGGAAGTCCTGGCCTTCTTTAAGAGAGGGACTCCAGGGCTGGAGAGATGGCATAGTGGTTAAGAGTGCGACTGCTCTTACAGAGGACCCGGGTTCGATCCCCAGCACCCACATGGAGGCCGAGAACCGTCCGAAATGCCAATTCCAGGAGAACTCCAGTTCCAGGGGAATCCGACGCCCTCTTCTGACCTCCGAGGCATTGCACGACACAGGTGCACAGATCTGCATGCAGACAGTACATTCATACACATACAGAAATAAATAAAATTTAAAAAAAAAAAAAGAGAGAGGGACTCCAGACGGGCTGACCAGACTTCAGGGGATGGGATGAGTTGGCACTGAGGAGTGGGCAGAGAGTAGTTTGGTGCAATGGACCTTAGTACAAATGACAGAAGGTATGAATTCCGGGCCAGGGCTGAGGCTACAGGAGGGTGCCAGGAGAGAAGCAAGTATGAGGGTGATTAAGACTGACTGAAAAATTATGTATGAAACATATTAAAAATTCAATTAAAAACACTCAGCGGTCTAAATGAACCAACTAAAAGACTGAAAAGACCCAAAGTGGATCAAAAAACAAGACTCGAATTTATTATTGTCTACAAGGAACCCATGTTAACATAAAGACAAATAAATTAAAAGTAGAAAGGAGAAAAATACACCATAGTAATAGGAAAGAAAGGTACATTAATTCAAAGCTTCAAAACAAGGAAAGATAACAAGGATAAAATTTGTAACTGTGTAGATTAAGGGATCGAGTCTCCAGGAATTCACAAGGATCCTTGATATGCATGTGCCTAACAATGGAGCATCAAAGTACACAAGACAAAAATACTTAGAAAACTGAAAGTTAAGACTCCTTTATTAGAAACAGACATATGCAAGCACTTGAGAGGCTGGGGTGAGTGGACTCTTCCCGCACATGGAGAGCTGACCTCAATAAGCCACCTTGGGCTACATAGCCAGACCTTCACACTCACACACGCACACACACACACACGCACACACACACACACACACACACACACACACACACAGCATTTAAAAAGGCAAAGAAATAAAATCAGTCAGGACAAAGTTGAATTCAACATCTTCATCAAACTGGAGATAACTAATATCTATAGAATATTCCATCTAATGACAGCAAAATGCACATTGTTATGGTAACATGGAAAATCCCAGAAGATGGAAGTCATTCTATCCATAAAGCACACTGCACTGCAGTTGAGAGGATAGCAATCACACAGGAGTCTCTAGTTCTTTTTTAATTTTTTTTAATTTTTAATTTTTTTTATTTTTTATGTGTATGAATGTACTGTCTGCATGTAGGTTGGTGCACCTGTGTTGTGCAATGTCTCAGAGGTCAGAAGAGGGCATTGGATTCCCCTGGAACTGGAGTTAAAGATGGTTCTTAGCTGCCGTGTGGGTGCTGGAAATCGAACCTGGGTCCTCTGCAAGAGCAATCGGTGCTCTTAACCTCTGAGCCATCTCTCCAGCCCCAAGTCTCTAGTTCTTAAACTTGAAATCAGTAACAGAAATGTTCCTGGAAAGACCCCCAAACACACAGAGATTCGAAACCCATGGTTCTAAATGCATGGGTCAAAATGAAATCTCAAAAACCAGTAAAATATTTAACTAAATAAAAATGAAGTCATAACATTCAAACCATGTATGGTGTAGTAGAATCAGTGCTTAGATGAGTAACATTAAAAAAGAAGAAATACCTAAAATCTATATGTCTACTTCATGGTGAAAAGAATAAATGAACAAATCCAGCAAAGAGAAGAAATAAAAATAGTAATTATAACACAAATAAATTAATTTGAAAATAGAAAATCAATAATTAAAGTGAAAAAACCCTGGCTTTTTGAAAAGATCAATAAAGTCCATAAGCCTCTAGCCAAGATAACAAAAGAAGACATAAATTACTCTCAGAACTGAAAAAAAAGGAGGCACTACTGCAACCCTAGACATTAAAATGATGGAAGCGAACATAAGAACAAGCATGTGCTCATGAATTTAACAGCTTCAATGAAAAGGAATACTTAATGGAAAGGCATTTCTCAAAATTTACATGTGAAAAACAGACCCAAATAGAGATATCATTAAAAAAAAGGATAAAAATTGTTTTCCAGAACCAAAAACATCAGGCTCAGATGTAAGAATATGTACCAATCTTCTGTTATCTCTTTGGGATGGCAGAAGCAGAAGGAAGATTTCCTAAATAATTCTATGAAAACAGTAGTGCTGTAATATCAAAACCAGACCTCTTACAAGAAAAGATGACCACCAAGCAATGCAACTCCTGAATTCAGATAAAAAATCTCCTGATAAATATGACAGGGTCTTACTGTGGCTTATAACATCTCCTAACCTGTAGAGGATGTAGGCTTGTGGCATCAGCCATGGGTTATTCCTCCAAGGAGAGAGCCAATAGCCAATTAGATTTGGGATATACAGGCACATGGCTGCCTCTGCTGCACAGTATTTCCAGGCAGGTGAGGTGTATCTGGTGCTGACGGTGGAGTCTTGCTTGACTCAGGGAGACCCATATTTGCTTTATTGGTTTAGTGGCCTTTGGTAACACTCTCTGGCATTCCAGAGGCCATCTGTACACTTGCATGTGTGGTCTCAATACATCCCTCCCATGTTAACGTCAGGTTCTTCGCAGCATGGTCTTATCAGCCTCTCCTCCTGCAGGTAATCCAACTATAGGGGCAGGAGCCCTTACCCTTTTTGGGGACTTGGACCCCTGGGCCAACATTCCCCTGGTAGAAACAATCTATATAGGGTTAAAAAAGAAAAAATGTACTTCGTGGATCAAACATTCTCATAAACATATGTGTTATTGCACAAGTAACCTACCATAACTATAGTGCTGTTTAATACCTTTATCTAATTGCTTGTGCTTCATAGTAGGATCGAAAGGTTACTCCTAGAACAAACCTGTCAGCCCATGAAAGAAACAGCCTAAATTGACAGATTCCAAGTCAAAAGCTCCAGAGAAAGAGGACAGTTTTATTTTCATCCACGCTGGCCCTTTTCTAAGCCTAGGGAACATCTGCAGAAGAGGGGGCGCTGGTAGAATGTAAGGCTGCGATTGGGGTGAACGGTTTGAAACTACAGCGATGTAGTCTGGACACTCATTTGATCAACTTGATTGAACAAACAACCTGTCACCCCCCACTGAATGGTGGGACTGTGGGGGTTTGGGCACAACAGTCTGTAGATTGGTTTTGCATGAAGGATGCTTATACTCATGGATTATCACTTATAGCTAAAAAATGAAAAAAAAAACTGAAAGATGCAGGACAGTTATGGCAGAATACATGATCTGGGATGGGGTGGGGGTGGGGGGAAGGGAAAGGGAAATATGCCTGATCTGAATTGGAAAATGATGTACGAAATGCACAAACCATCAATAAAAATTAAATTAAAAAATAAATAAATAAATAAATAAATAAATAAACACATCAGTAGATCTTAAAAAAAAAAAATCTCCAACAGTGCGGTCAGCAAGATGGCTCATCAGGTAAAGGTGCTTCCACCAAGCCTGATACCTGACTTCGATCCTTGAGACACACATGATGGAAAGAGTGAATGGAATAGCATAAGTAGACCTCCGCAAGTGCTCTGTGTCAGGCATATCCCCCAAATAAATAAATGTGAAAGAATATCAGCCACAAATATGAGCAAACTGAATGAGTATAATAATATAAAAGTAGAATTTTATACCATGACTAAATGGGATTTATTCCAGATATGCAAGGATGGCTCAATATTCAAATATCATTTAGTGTACCATCTTATCAACCAGCTATAGAATAGAAATCAACAAACCTGTTTTTGTGACTGTACCATGCTGTTTTTATGACTAGAGCTCTGTAATAAGTTTGAAATCTAGTATGGTAATACCCCCAGCATTGCTCTTTGTGTTCAAGATTGCTTTGGGTATCTGGGGTCTTCTGTGATTCCACATGAATTTGGGGATGGTTTTTACTAAGTCTGTGAAGAATGTCATGGGAAATTTGATCACCATTGTATTGAATCTATAAATTGCTTTTGGGAGGATGGTCATTTTCACATTATTAATTCTACCAACCCATGAACATGGGAGATTTTTCCATTCCCTTATGTCCTCCTCAATGTCTTTCTTCTAGTAAAATCTATTAAAAAGATTTAATACTTTCATTCCAGAGACCTTTAATATCTTTGGTTAAGTTCATTCTTAGAAATCTCATGATCATATGCAGAGAAAGCATTCAAAAAAGTTCAATATCTCCTCATGATAAAAACCATTTAATAAACTGGGAGTACAGGAGAAGTTCCTCAATTAGGTAAAGACTGTGGACAAACCCCTAGCATTAAAGTCATACTTAATGGTGAGAAGCTCAACATTTCTCTGTTAAGACCAGGAGAAGACAAAAAAAAATATCCTCCTTTGTCACTCATTTTCAATAGTATATTGTGGTTACTAGCTAATACATAAGACACTGAAAGAAAATAAAAAGACACACACTGGGAAAAGGATAGTGTTTTTCTTCAGATGACATAATTGTCTATGGATAAAATCCAAAAGAATCACTAAATCCTAAGAAAATATTTTGTAGACATTGGCAAGCTAATTCTAAGATCCAGAAGAGTCAGCACAATATCAAAGAAGCACAGAGTTAGAGGAATGATGGTACCTGACTTTAAGAGTTATTATAACATTATATGATCAAGGAAGTACAGTGTTGGTAAAAGAACAGACAAATCAGTGGAACAGAACAGAGGTCCCAGAAATAGATACATAAGAACACAAGCAATAGATACTTTCAAACCAGTTATACTAAAACTAAATATCCACGAACAAATATGTACATATGTGTGTGTGCCTTTTATCTTTTATAAAAAATAATTCAAAAAATGGACCATTTCTAAGCAAATCTGAAACTGTTTACATCCTAGCATAAAACAAAATAGAACAAAGGAAAAAAAAAAACAACACAAAAGATACAATCCACTAAAGAAATAATTGATAGGATGGATTTCATCAAAATTAAATTTTTCTGGGGCTGGAGAAATGGCTCAGCAGTTAAGAGCACTGGCTGCTCTTGCAAAGGACACAATCCGTTACCCAGCACTAACATGGGAAGCTAACAACCACTGGTAACTCCAGTTCCAGGGGATCCGATACCCTTTTCTGGCCTCTGTGGGCATTGCATGACACGGGTGCACTTATATACATGCAGGCAATACACTCATATGCATAAAAATAACAATAAAATATTTTTAACATTTTTGAAAAATTTAGTTTTCTGCTACATAAAAAAACTTTGTCAAAATAACAGGACAAGCCATAGATGGAGAAAAATATTTCCTAATTACACACTTGATAAAGGACTACTACTCAAATACATCCAATAATTTCATAAAATGCACTAAGGAAATGATCTCACTAAAAAAAGGGAGGTCAAAGATTTTAACCAAAGAAAAATAGATAACAAAATAATACATATACCATAGAAATACAAAACGAGTCAGTCAGGGGCCACTACACAGCTACTGGAGCAGACAGAATCTGTAACACTGACAATACCAAATGCTGTTAAGGATGGTGAGCAATAGAAACACTCATTGACTGTGGAAGGAACTGCAGAATGGTACAGACACACTGGAATACATAAGAACTCTTATGAAATAAAACAAGTTCTTACCATTCAGTCCAGCAGTACCCTTCTTGGTATTTACCAAAAGGTTTTTAAAATGTAAAACTACATAACGAACTGCACACAGATATTTACAGTACTTTTAGTCATAGTGGGAAAAATTTGAAGTAAATAAAATATACTTTACACTAGACTCAGTGGAGCAAGCCTTTATTCCCAGCACTTGAGAGGCAAAATCAGAATGGCCTCTATGAGATCTAAGCCAGATTGGTCTATGTAGCAAGTTCCAAAAGAACTGGGGCTACAGGGAGACCCTGTCTCAAAAAAAAAAAAAAAAATCAAAAGAAAAAAGTTGTAGTTCAACTGATAAACTGATAAGCGGATGCAATCACCAAGCAGTATTTTTCAACATGAAAAAGAAATGAACTGGGGCTAGAGAGATGACTCAGCGGTTAGGAGCACCTACTGCTCTTGCAGAGGACCCCGGTTCGATTCCCAGCACCCACATGGCGCCTAAGAACCGTCTTTAACTCCAGTTCCAGGGGAATCTGACACCCTCTTCTGACCTCCATGGCATTGCACGACATGGGTGCACCAACCTACATGCAGATAGTACACTCATACACATAAAAAATAATAAATGAAAAAAATTTTTTAACTATTTGAAAAAGAAATGAGCTACCAAACTATGACAAACAAGTAGAAGGTTTCAAATGCTCGTGGCTAAGTGAAAGAGGAAATCTGAAAAGCTACTTACTGATGATTCTAACTACATGGCATTCTGTAAAAGGAAATTTTCTGGTACGGCGTATGTTTGTGTGTGGTATATGTACACTTGTTAGAAAAGGCGTGCGCATGTTCATGAAGAGGGCAATGGGTGACACTCTATACCTTTCCTTTTATTTTTTGAGACAAGGTATTTCATTGAAGCTGAAGCTCATAGATTCTACCAGGAAGGTCAGCCAAAGAGCTTCAGGGATCCAACTGCCTCTTCCCAACCCTCCCGTGCTAGGTGACAGGTGCCACTGTGCCTGGACTTTTATGTAGGTTCTAGTGATCTGAACCCAGGTCTTCATGTTTGCATGGCAAGCACTTTACTGACTGAGTTATCTCCCCAGCCCCTGAAATATAAAATTATACAAATAGTAAAGATACTAGTGAAGGATATAAAGGAAAGACATAGAGAGGTAAAAAAAAAAAAAAAAAAAAAAAAAGATTTTTAAAGGAATGCCGCAACTCTGGGATGCTGTAATGGTGGACACATACCATCATGCATCCAACCAAGTGCACAGATCACACAGCATGAGTGAAAATCTACTGCAAATTACAGCCTGACTGGTTATGATGACCTGTTAGCTAGACTCATAGGCTCTAGAAAGGTACCACTGTATTAGGAAATGCTGGCAAAGGGAGGCCTGGGATGGGGAACAGGAGCCAGATGAGAAATCTCTGCACTTCCCTCTTAGTTTTGCTGTGAACCTTAAACTGCTCTAAAAAAAGAAAAGCTTTAAGATAAATTATGATTATCTGATTTTCACTCCGGTCATTTCTTTTTAAAATGTTGTAGGAGTGTGATATTTATAAGTAATATAATATTTAGAGTTGTGGCATTTTAAGTACTGCCAGTAAGTGAAAAACACAAAATCTGCTGAAGGACAGTAGGACCACACCAAAGAGACTTCAGATAAGCCCCAAGCCCTTAGGACACTGGGCTCTACACTATACCTGCCTTCTAAAGAAACAAGTTCCATTTATCTGGTCAGTTCCATAATCTTGCAACATACTAGGAGACCAATAAACATGGGAGAATAAAGCTTTCAAAAACTGGCTCTGCAATCCAAAATCCATAAAATTCTAAAATTTATTCATGCATAATTATATGCTTTATATTTGTGTATAATTACATATTGATTCATATTATTCATTTTAAACACCTTCTCTTCTGGATATGTTTTCATAACTGCACATTTATTTAATGCAAATGAACAGTATGGATGGCCTTTGAGTACATAGTTCCAGGTGAATGACTAAATGGCACCAGAGGAAAAATATTACAAAAAAATCATTGTCAACACAGAATCCTCCATTTCTACTCCTTCAGAATGATTTCCTGGGTCTAAACTCATTCTTAGCCCAGTGAAAAGCACATGGGGCAAATTAAAAATCACCTTAAGTCAAGGCACTCAGGAATAATGGAGGCACTTTTACTTGACAAACTGATCTATATATGTTCTGGTATTCATATATCATAGGTGGTCTATTCAAAAATCTCTTGCAACTTTCTCCTTCACAGTCCCACAAAGCCCATTCTAGGTTTGATACTTTGTTATGCTTTGAGGGTGCCCCAGAAGTTCATGTACTTGAACATGAACTTCTTTAATCCAAGAGTGTTGGAATGTGAGCCTTAGTGAGGTGGTATATGGGTCCTGGGGACAGAGCCCTCATGAATTAATGCCTTTCTCTCTGCGGAGAGGGGGCCGGATTAATTCTCATGGGACCGGAGGCTGCTCCTGCTGTCCAGCCTCTTTTATGTGTGCTCACTTACTCTTTTGCTTCCTGTTACGAGTTCAAGCAGCTATAGGCCTTAGAAGCTGAGCAGATGCCAGGACAGTGCTCTCAGACTTCACAGCTTCCAGAACCAGGAGCCAAGACAAACCTCTTTCCTGATAAATTATAGTCTCAGCTATTCTCTAGCAGCAACAGAAAATGAAGTAAGAATGCTCTCCTTATCCCCTTGCCCAAACTGCCTATCCTTCCTAACCTTTTCCCTCCTGCATTTCTATCTTGTACAGATCTTGGTACTTTCCAACCCTGCTTAGAATGCACTATGCTTTCCCACTCTACTGAGGACTTCACTCAGAAGCTGCCAAGTAACTAGAACAGACCACAGTGGGTACAGAAATTCATTTGAAGACTCATATTTTGTCCTTAAAACATATACATGTTTATCCATTCTAATCTATAATTCATATCTGTTGGATTTAATAAAAATATTATGGTTGGATTGTCTCCTTTTATAGGAAAATGGGCTCTGGCAAGGTGGGATTACAGGTTTACAAAACCCATGGCATGCTACTTCCTCATGGCCCCTGAAACGATGACACTTAGATACAGCCCTGGGAAAAATGGAATGACAGAGCACTCAAGGTATCTTACACCCTAGCACCTCCTACCAGAGAAAAATATTTTTAATTTATTTATTTATTTATTTATTTATTTATTTATTTATTTATTTATTTATATGAATGTACTGTCTGCATGCAGGTCTGTGTACCCGTGTCATGCAATGCCGCGGAGGTCAGAAGAGGGTCTCAGATTCCCCTGGAACTGGAGTTCTCTTGGAATTGGAGTTACAGACGGTTCTCAGCCTCCATGTGGGTGCTGGAGATCGAAGCCGGGTCCTCTGCAAGAGCAGTTGGCGCTCTTAACCACTAAACCATTTCTCCAGCCCCAGAGAAAAATCTTAAGATATTTTTTAGAAATACAGACTAGCAAAAGGGTTGGCAAAACTACCTGTAGTTTGGTTAATATTTTTGGAATTTCTCAATAAACAAAACCATATTAAATTTTCTGAGAAACCTTGCATCCAAACCTGAAGCAAATATCAACAAAGGAAAGATTCCATGGAAACACTGTTTCAAGTGGAGAGAAGGCCTGTTGGAGGTATGTCTCCTCCACTGCACTCGCAACAGTTCCTCGCTCTGTTTCCATTACCAGGAAACTGGTCTCACTTTTTCCAACTGGAAAAGTCTTACTCCCTTTTAGAAGTCCAACCTGCAGCTAGGCCCAGTGGCCCACAACTTTAATTCCAGCACTTGGGAGGCAGAGGCAGGTAGATCTCTAAGGTTGAGCCAAGTCTGGTCTATATAGTGAGTTCCAGACCAGTTGGGACTCCAGAAAGACCATGTCTAAAAAAAAAAAAAAAGATCAAACAAAAAAGAAAACGAAAGGGACGCAAAAAAAGGGAGGGGGGGAGGGAAGGATGAGAGGCGTGGGAGGGAGGAGGGATGGGGGGAGGGAGGAAGGAGGAAGAAGGAAGGAAGGAAGTGAAGGGAAGGAGATAGGAAGGAAGGAACGAAGGCGAAGGACAAGAAGCCAATCTTCTGCTCTTTAAGAACACCGCACTCACTGTCTTGGAAATAAATGTTTTCCATATGCAGATCTGCACCCCTCAGACTAGATACTTATATTGAATTCTCTCACAGGTGGAAATATTAGATTTACTTCTTAATCTCCCTAGTCAGATCATGTGACCTCTAATTGTAGAGATCATCTCTTATTCATCTGGAAACTCTCAGAACATAGCAAGGCTAACACTAGGAAACCAATAAACATGGGAGAATAAACTAATGGAGCAATCTTTCATGAAAAAGAAAAGTATGGAAGGGAAGAGGGAAGTATATACAAGGAACCATGGGGGTAAAGAGAAAGAAAAATCTCAACAGAGGGGGTGATAATAGGAGATATGTATTCATCTAGGGGAAAATGGGAGTACTTAAAATGGGGAAGGAGGAGGGAGGCTAGACAGAGAGAGAGAGAAGGGAGATAAATAAAAAGCCAGAGGGAGGGCTGGAGAGATGGCCTAGCAGTTGAGAGCGCCGACCACTCTTACAGAGTACCCGGGTTCGATCCCCAGCACCCACATGGCGGCCAAGAACCGTCTGAAACTCCAATTCCAGGAGAACTCCAGTTCCAGGGGAATCCGACACCCTCTTCTGACCTCCGCGGCATTGCACGACACGGGTGCACAGACTTGCATGCAGACAGTACATTCATACACATACAGAAATAAAAATTTAAAAAAATTAAAAAAACAAAAAAAAACAGAAAAGCCAGAGGGAAATGTATTTCCTTAAACCCCCCTGAAAAATACATACACAATATCCGAACATGTGTGCATGTGTATACATACCTGAAGACTAGATAACAAAGAATACAGTGCCAGGCAGAGGGAAACTTCCCTTTGAGTTGTTGCTCAGGGTAGTCCAAGAGACTCCTAAAATAGTACAGGCTATTGTCACAGCCCTTGATTACCTCCCAACACTTGAAAGTAAGACCCTTTTGCCAAAGACAGGACATCATTCAGACACAGGACTTGGAGCAATGGAGCTGGAACTGACCTGGAAGTCTCTCTGAAGAATAGCTCTCATAGCCTAGGGGATGCTAGGAGAGCTGCTAAAGGGGAAAATCAATCCGTAGTCCAACCCAGCTGTAAAATCTAATAACCACAGTGACTGGCAAAACAAATTATTTCTATTGGTGCAGTAGTAGCACTTTTATCTGGGGGTAATCTACAGCTGTCTAACTGGACTTAAAGCCCTCTCCATCAAAAAGAACTCATGAGTGGCACTGTAAACACTCTCCATGGCTGGAGAGGTAGTAGATTCTAGAAAAAAACCCTATCTCTGTCAATCTCTAGGCAAATGAATTTTTTTACAGTATGCTAAATATGGATCCTTATATTTACAGACAAATATATTTATACACCATTCATCAAAGCTTCTTTTTGCAACAGATAGCGGCTATTACAGAGTTCCACAACTGGTCACGAACAAAGAATATATGTCTGAGAAATGTCCAGCCCCAAGTGATACATCATGAGTGAACCCTCAACACCTAAGGCACATGGAACACAGTGGGACAGGGGATAAGAGAGAACACCAATACATCCCTCAACTCTCACCAGCAAAGCTTCCTCACACTACAGAGTGTTATGCAAATAAAAGGCCGCATCTGGCCAAGTTTAGAGAATAAGAGATTGCAGTTTGTGTGTTGCTGGATAGGACTTTTATATTGAACCTCACCCACTCATGCCTTGGGGATCATTATGGAAAAGGGAGCAGAAAGACTGTAAGGAGCAGGGTTGGCACATGAACATAAGGAAGTAGAGGCTTTCAGGCCTCTGGGAACTTACTCATATAAACTTGTAACAATGGTGACAAGACCCATGCAGACTCAATCAGACGAAAACCTAGCATACAACTGGGGAAATAGGAAGCAAGCCCCAACCCTGGCCAAAGAAACTATTGGCAACTGATTACTGAGTAGATTTTCTTTAAAAGAGTGACTCTAGCTAGACTGATTAGACTCCATTGGATGAACTTGCATTGAAGGACATTTGGGTGCAAATGCTTGACTGGACAGAACTTAACATGCATGGCACAATGCATGAAATCCAGTGTAGGGAGGAGGGATTTGGATGGGGGAGGGGGTCTAAATTTGCTTAAGATCTATTATAGGAAATGCACAAAACTCAATAAAATGTTTACAAAAGAAAAAAAATAGGGCTGGAGAGATGGCTCAATGGTTAAGAGCACTGGCTGTTCCTGCACAGGACCTGGGTTCAATTCCCAGCACCCAGGTGGTGGCTAACAACCATCTGTAACTCCAGTCCAGGAGACCTGATACCCTCTTCTGAGCCTATGGGCACTGCATGACTCAGGTGCACTTTCATACATGCAACCAGTACACTCATACACATATAATAAAAACAAGTAAAATATTTTTTAAAATTAAAAAGAAAGTTTGTAGTACCATACACCATCTTGCTGGCACTACAGGCAGGAAATCCATGCTAGAAAAAAGAGGGGGATCAATACCGTGATTTGTAGAATGGCAATTCTGAATGAGCAAAATGGCCCCTAGCACTGAATTTGTAAAGAGATTGTACTGGCCAAGACTGCCACCAGCATAGCCCTCAGAAGAATTGGTGTCTCTGTCCGGAGTGCTGAGATTCCAGCAAGAACGACCTGGCTCCATTTTAAAACCAGGCAAAGCCAAGTAGGGATAGAATTCAAATGTTTGCATATTTCTGTATGCCTGCCATAAAAACTTTCTTATCGCCCAGGAACTTATGATAGTCACATTCCATAAGCTACAGCTCACCCATTTTAAGTCGACTGAGACAACTCTATTCTGGAAAAGAAGTTATCAAGTCCAAATCTGGCAGCAGCTGGCCACAAATCATTAATTCCAGGACTCCAGAGGCAGAGGCAAACAGATCTCTGTAAATTCCAGGCTAGCCTGGTCTACATAGGGAGACCAATATCAACCAGGGTTACATAGAAGGACCCTGTCACACACAGAACGAGGAGGAGGAGGAGGAGGAGGAGGAGAGCAGGGACAGATTCAGACAGCACCAAATCTCTGAGGAACTTTGTACAGGTGACCACACCTTAAAGGCATGGATTTCCTGACATCTGAGAGCAGTCACTACATAATTAAATGGAGCAAGTCTTCAGTGGATCATCAGTGTGTGGCAAGCACTTCTTTTTAATCCTCTTGAAACCACATGAAGTGGATTTGACTGTCCTCATTTTACACACGAGAAAGCAGGGCTGAGAAAGGTAAAGCAGCTTTCTCGAGGCCACTCCACAAACATGAAAGACTGCCTGGTGGGGAAGTTCATTGTGTTCACAGCTCAATCCAGGTCCACGATGAGACCAAGACTTCCTTCCACCCTGGCCTCCCTTTAACCCCTGGCTGCTCATGGCCCTCTTGCATGTATTTTTCTAACAGGGAAATAGCAATGATGCAAAGGCTTATGATTTGTTTTGTTTTGTTTTTTCTAATTTTCTAAAATTTTATGATGTAAGTTTTGTCCACATCATTTATCTTAGCTTATGCCTTAACAACCCTTAACATACTAATCAGATTCCCTAAGAGTCTTCAATGGCCTTAGAAGGCCCCATATACCATCAAGCTTACTACCCGGTCAGTGGCTGCTGGGTAGTGAGGTTGGCTGGCCAGAGCAGACCAGGGCTTGATAGAGGCAAAGTAAGTCACTTCCCTATCTAGCTTAACCACTTGACACTTGTGGAATGTGTCAGCCCAGCTGCCTGGTCCTTCCTAGTGCACTTTTTACATGCAAATGACCACCACCCTGTATCTGGCTTTGGGATATCTTGAAGTTTCTATTGTCTGTAGCTTATCACAATTACACATGCACTTTGACTTCTTGTTAGTGGAATATCCATTCCACTAACAAGAAGTCAAAACCCATGATGTTTAAGAAACTTACCTCAAATCAACAATCCAGAGACCAGCAAAGCCAAAAGCCACAAAACCCCAACATCTCCTGCACTACTTAAACAGAGGAGCTGCTCTATAAATTTCTACCCCACCCCAAACACCCAGGAACCTTCTGCTCCACAGCCTCCTTTTTCCAATTCTCTCTGACCCATGTCATTCTCCATGACAAAACCTTTTTCATTGTTGCCCCAACTCAAAACTCCCATGCCTTTACCTTTCTGTAGTCTATGCTCTGTAAACAGCAATTGGTTTAGAAAACAATAGTCCTTGTGACCAAAGCTGTCTTCTACATCTCTCATGATAAATTCCTCACAGTATCACACAAACATTTAATAAAGCAGGATTCTGTTTGTAGGAGAAAATGCAGATTTAACAGGGATAATAAGGAAACATTGCCATTCATCAGGGAAAACTTTAAGTAGATTAGCCACACAGCATGCATCAATTAGCCTTGGAGTGAAGATAATTCCAACTGTGGGAATTGCACCAGCCACCGCGCTTTACCTAAATCCCTTCGGGGGCTTTCTCCACTTTCTACCTGGAGTTGTGATCGCTCTCACATATTGTTCCTAATTACCCCTTGACTCCACCTTCATCCAACCTGTGTCTTACATAGAACAGATACTTTCGTTAAATACTAATATTGTATGAAGGCTCCCTCTATGAAAAATAGTAAAATAGTAAAAGTAGCCTAACAGAGAAAAAGACAAGTTGGCACAGATTATGCTGCACGGGTGTGGCAACTGACTGAGTTGCTCTGCTTCAGGGATCTGGGGGAACTGCTATCAAACTGCCTAAAGGATCAAAGTCTCCCGTGGTGTGGAACCTGGAATCCGACAAAAAACATGTCCATCACCGTATTCAGTGGGAGAGTCTAGACACCAGCTGGCCCTGTGCATGGTCGGATTCACAGCTGAAAAGCCAAGCTCCCCCAAGGAATCGCACAGTTAAGGAGACAGAAAAGCCTGTAAGTAGCTAAACTGACACCAAACGCCAGACAGTATTACTCTTCCTTAAAAGAATAGAAGTGTGCATGGCCCCTTGAGCTTTTGTCCAAGTAGTTGGGAGTGATGCACATTGGAAACAACAACAACAACAACAGAAAGGACTGCATCAAAGAACTGACTGAAACAGTGAACTTCTGCTCAAAACAGTCAACTTCCACATGGAGTATTTTGAGAAAGACTGAGAAGGAGATGAAAAGCATGTTTGGTAGAATGCATGAGCTCTGGTGCGGTGGGGAGGATAGAGTGGGGGACACGGGTCTAGATTTGATAATCTTGTACAAGTATATATATAATATATATATAATATATAATATATATATATATATATGTACACACACATATAAAGACTAGAATGTGACCATTGCACGCGGTTCCTGCTACTCATTCCCAGCTCGGGATACTTTTGCACTGAGTTTCTAAGCTGAGAGAAAGGAGCGACCCAGGTCCCCACGCACAGGTGGCTGCAGAGGGCGCAGTCCCCGCTCCGCAGGCGGGAGACCTAGGCACCCATCCCAAACCAGGCTGGGGTGTAGGTCGAGAGCTCGCCGCCCAACCGGGATCAGGGTGCCAGAGATCTGCCAGGATGCCTGGGGAGCCCGCGGCTGCGAGAAGGCAGAGCTGTGGCCGGCGCGCGACTCACCACGTCCATGATTTGCAGGAGGCTCAGGGAGAAGTAGACGGTGAGTGGCAGCGAGTCGTTGGCCACGGGCCTCTCCAAGGGGTTGTAGTTCTTGATCAGCTCCTTGTAGAGCTTCCTCTGGAATTCGCCTTGCTTTGACACTTAGGGAGCAGAGAGCCAAGCAGGCTGCTCAGCGCAGGCCGGCGGGGAGAGTCCCACGCGCTTCCCCCCAACCCCTTGCCGGCCCCGCAGCCCCAAGGCACCCCGGAACCCCCCCCCCTCCCCGGCACACACACACATCTTGCCCTGCCCCGCGCCTTGCTCCCGGGACGCGTTCCTGATCCCGCCTAGGAGAGAAGGACCCAGAGCCGCGGCTTAGTTACCGTGCAGCAGCGACGCGGCCAGCACCAGCCAGACGCCTCCCGGCGAGCTACGCATGTTGCCCAGGAGCCGCAAGCAGCGAGTCCTGTCCGACCCGGCCTGCGCCTGCGGCCGAGACTCAGCTCCTGCCGCCTGCGCGCCTTTAAAGGGCCGAGCGCGTCCCCGCCTCGCCCGCGCGCCGCCGCACGTGACAAGCCCCGCCTCTCCCAGAGCTCCCCCGGGCTCGCGCGGCTCCGCGGCCACCCCGGGAACTGCAGCCGTGGGCATCGCCGCGACATCCAGCCTGGTGCGGATGGGGCTCAAGACTCCTGGCCCAGCGCCCAGAGCATCCCTGCGCTGCTCGCCTCACCGCCTCCGCCCCGGTGTCCTCTGACCCCATGCTGCCACCTCCAGCTCTCTGCTGGCACACAGCTGGGACAATTCTGGGATCCAGTCCTCCAGCACTTCCTCCCCTATGCCAGCCTCTGGGTGACAGAAGCAAAGAAGCAGGCTCCTTCTGAAGTTTCTCCAGCCAGATAAGGTAGACCAGGGAGGAAGTAACCCTGTATGTCCCCCTTAAGATCTGGGTGTTTTCGGGGATCAGTTGCGTGTGTGCTCTGTTCCAGGGGCATTCTACGGGAGGGGAAGCTCTAATGAACCCCATGACATTCCCAGCAGAAAGCCTGATTTAGTCTCATTTTATTTTAAAAGAGACTCAGAAAACGGAAAAGAACTCCAACCCCTTGTTGAAAGGACAAGCCAAAACTTGATTATTATGTAGGACTTTTTATGAAAGAACTTTTTTTTAATTTAATTTTTATTGATGCTTTGTGCATTTCGTACATCATTTTCCAATTCAGATCAGGCATATTTCCCTTCCCCCCACCCCCACCCCATCCCAGATCATGTATTCTGACTGTCCTGCATCTTTCTCTCAGCTTTTTCTTTCAATTTTTAGCTATAAGTGATAATCCATGAGTATAAGCATCCTTCGTGCAAAACCAATCTACAGACTGTTGTGCCCAAACCCCCACAGTCCCACCATTCAGTGGGAGGTGACAGGTTGTTTGTTCAATCAAGTTGATCAAATGAGTGTCCAGACTACATCGCTGTAGTTTCACCGTTCACCCCAATCGCAGCCTTTACATTCTACCACGCCCCCTCTTCCGCAGATTGTTCCCTAGGCTCAGAAAAGGGGCACAGGTGGATGAGAAGTAAAACTGTCCTCTCTCTCTGGAGCTGTTGACTTGAACTTTTTGTGAAAGTTAATGAGCAACGAACAAGGTCACCAGCCACAGAAACCCTGCTTCAGGGGAGTCTTCCTTGTTGAGGAAGTGTGGTTCTGGACAGCAAGGAGGAAGGACTTCAAAAGAGCGTAGGACTGTGGCCCCCTTTGCTTGCAGAAATGTGGTTCAGAAAGCCAGTCAAATAGAGTGCCCCCTGCCGCCCAGCTGCTCACAGACTCCAGAGCATATGAACCGTAGTTCCTTCTAATGGGCCAGACAGCAGTAGCAAAGCTCTTGTTTCTGAAGAGACAGGACTCTCAAGATGACACTAAGAACCAAGGACAGGCTCAACAAAAGATAAACTGATCTGGAAGGTACCCCAAGAGTAGGAATGGGATACTGAGTCTAGTCATTTGGTTTGCAATAACAGTGACATATAATGCACTTTCGATGAAGTGTCTTGAAGCAGATCCATGCCTGTCTATTGATATATGCATACACAATGGGGATAAGTTTTGACGGCTGCAGTGTAAGGGCCTAGAAGAAGGATTGCTGATTTTGGAGAAGGGCTCATAAAAGACAGGATAATCGACCAGGGTTCCCCTCAAAGGAGAACCTGCATTCCACAATGGGAACAGGGCTAAACAGATGAGTTTAGTATAAGCCTACTAAGTATTCCCCAGTGTTATCTCCAGCAGTGGGACCATCACAGAGTGGGCACTTGGTGAAGGAGTGAGCTGCAAAGAGCTGCTGGCAGAAAAGGAGTTAGGGAAGGAAAATAAAACCAAGCACAGAAAGGGAAGTATCCCACATCCAGCGGCAGCTGGCAGCTTCTCACTGGATGTGGGACTGCAGGGCACACTCTCCTGCACACACCCTGCAAGTGTCTTGCCCAACACTATAGAGGGGTGAGTGTAGAGAATTTCCTTCTGGCCCAGCACCCAGAGCATCCCTGTGCAGCTTGCCTCACATTATGGCCACATTATGAAACCACAACTGCATCCTTACAGAGTTTAGGGTCACATTCAAGATCCAGAACCACAACACTATGTGTTGTATCCTATAACATCAGAAACCTACAAATAAACCGACTTTGAGGTCAATAACTCATTTATGCCCTGTAGTCTACCAGACGTGTGGAGGATCTGCAGGCACAACAACTAGGTTGCTGCTCAAATCGGATGTGTCAGTCTCCCTCACGACAATAAGTAGGGCTGTAAGTCTGGCTATATTTAGTCTTCTCAGTGGGACTTGGTTATTTTCATATGCAGGTTGTAGGCAATTCTGAGCATGGAACCAACTGGGCTATATAGCCTTCCCCACTCCCATCAGCATAAAGAAATGGTAAAGAGACATAACAGAAAATTAGTATATGTCTGAGTTTATAAAGACAGGAACTAGAAACAAACTTCAAGAATCTACCTGAAGCTGATGTTGTTGTCAGAGCCCCAGGGAGGGGAAGAACAGGGATACAGACTCAAGGATAAAAGTCTAAACTGAAGCAGAACTTTGAACAGATAAAAGATGGGGAACTAGAATGGAGATATCCTTATAAATCTACAGGCTGAAAACTTTCCCCTTCTCAGTAAAAGAGAACAGAAAACCTTAATTGTATCCTGGGGGAAAGAAGCATATTTCCTGCATGGACTCTGGACAGAGGAAAGGGTAGTCACATAACCAACCACAGTGCATCAGGCTTAGGGAAGGGTCCAGATGTGAAGTGCCCAGACTGTACAGTCAAGGATTTGAATGGGCAGCAGTGGGGAGGGGCAGTGGTGTGCAGACTTCTATAGCTTCCCAAGCAGGACTCCAATGGAAAATCACAGTGCTCATGAAAATGACTTTAAATTACAAAATGTAAAGCATCCAAGGGAATAGGCCACACACGTGAAGGGGCCAAGGTCAACATTAGGCCACGTCCACAGCAACATAAACAGGAAAACATTCCCACAATTTGAGATAATGGTATGATATTTTAAAAACCTATAAAATATTTTTTAAATGCTGGTGTTGCTGGTATAATGTCAACAGCAGTTGTAGTGGAAAAATTGGAGTGATTTTCCTGAGTGGGTGTACTCCTCTCTGGATCTTTTAAAGATGAAAGATTCTGCCATTACCCAGAGAGTGAATATAAGAGGCAAAAGAAACATCCAAGAACAAAATTCTGAGAACTTTTCAATATTGATGAGAGATATCAAACCACAGACTCCCTTGATCATGAATTTGACTACTACTGAATTTGTTAGTGGGTTTTAGAGGATTTTTAAAACTATACCTATGAGAAAGATCATGTATAATTTTTATTTCTTATAAAGATATTACATAATTCTAGTTAAGAATTATGCTAGACTGAGTAATTTGGGAGGTACCCCCATCCTCCATGTTCTGTAATTGCTTAGAGATGCTACTCTTTCTTCTTTAAATGTTGATAAGGTCAACAGGTAAAGTTTTATGCCTAAAGTTTTCGTGAAATTTTAAAATTTTTAAATAGTGTGTATATGTATGATGTGTGCAGGTGTGTGTGTGTGTGTGTGTGTGTGTGCGTGTGTGTGTGTGTGTGTTTGTGTGTGTGTGTGTATGCAGGTGCATATGTACCATGGCACACATGTAGAGGTCAGGTGATGACTTTGTGGAGCCAGTTCTCTTCTTCCACCTTGATGTGAGTTCCAGGAACTGAACTCATGTTCTCAGACTTCTGCAACCTTTACCTGCTGAGCCATCTCACCAGCCCTCCATGAAAAATAAGTAATAAATAAAATAACATCAAACTTTAATTGCTATACTACAAATCAGAGTTTCTATTTCTTCTTGGAAAGGTTTTACTAATTTGTAATGTGAGGAGAATCTATTTAAGTAATCATATTTTTGCATATTCTAATATTTCTGCATTGCCTAGTTCTGTCTGCAAACTATGTAACAATAGCTCCTTTCTGTTCCTGATTCAAGTAATTTGTTTCCTCATTTTTGTTCTTCATTACTCTTGCTAGAGTTAATCAACATTATTCATCTTTCCAGAGAATGTTTGCTTTGTTAATTTCCTCACCTTTTTTCTTTTATTGGTTTTTGTTCCTGCTCATTATTGCACTTCTCACTATGGGTTTAATTTGCTTATCTTACAGATTTCTTAATGAATAAACAGATCATTGATCTTAGATTTCTTTTCCAATGTGACTAAAGATGCAAATTTCCATCTGAGTGCTGCCTTGGGTGCCTCCTCCTGAGTTTGATATTCTATATTCATTACTTGTAATTCAAAATATTTTCTAATTTCCTTGTGATTTTGTCTCTGACCAAGGTTTGTTTCAGTGTGCTATTCTACTTCCCAGCTTCTCCTCAAAGTGTAAAACACGTGTATTTCTAATCTATATCATTGTGCTCATAGCACATTCTGTTTGATTTCAACCCTTTTTACATAATTGACTTATTTTTTTATCTGACATATGGTAAATGTTCTATCTTAGTAAACATCCTATATACTCTTGAAAAGAATATATATTCTGAATTTCTCGATGGTAGTGGCCTATAAACCTCAATTAGACACTCTGGTAAGAATAATTATTCTGTATCTTTACTGATTTTTAAATTTTAAAAAGTATCTTTGATGATAATTCTAATTCTCCCCACAGTTCATGTGTTTTGAATTTGGGGTGTGTGTGTGTCTGTGTCTCTGTGTGTGTGTACGTGTGTGTGTGTGTGTGTCTGTGTGTGTATTAATAGTGAACTGGCCAGTTTTATATTGTGATATAATCCTCTTTAACTCTGATATTACTCCCAAGCTTGAATGCTCTTTGATATTAATAAATCCAAATCAAATCAGCTTCCTTTTTTGTCTGTTGTTTGCATGGGATATCATTTTTAATATATATGCAACTCATGATTTCATATTTAAACTATACCTAAAAGATTGCATAGAGTTGATTTCTTCTGGTCTGAATATCTCAGATATTATTTAGTGCTTAGTCCACTCACATACGGTGTATCATTGACTTGTAAGTTTAGCATTTTTATATGGATTCTGTAGTTGTCCCATCCATCTTAATAACTTTACTCCTACTGTGCTGTCTTTTGTCACTGTTTTTGGTAATCAAAGTTTTATGTACTTAGGTTGGTAAAATAACTCAGCAGGTATGAGTGCTTGCCACAAAGCCTGATGGGTTGAGTTTAATCTCCAGGGCCCACATGGTGGAAAGAATCAACTCCCACAGATTTTCTTCTTCCTTCCACACATGCATGTTGTAGTACATGCATACACTCACACACAGATAAATATGAATAAATAAATAATAAATAAAATATAATTCTTAAATTATATATTTCATTTAATATTCTTTTTCTTTATTTATTTTTTTTAATTTTATTTATTTTTGTATGTGTATGAATGTACTGTTTGCATGTAGGTCTGTGCACCCATGTCGTGCAATGCTGCGGAGGTCAGAAGAGGGTCTCGGATTCCCCTGGAACTGGAGTTCTCCTGGAATTGGAGTTACAGATGGTTCTTAGCTGCCATGTGGGTGCTGGGGATCAAACCTGGGTCCTCTGCAAGAGCAGTCGGTGCTCTTTTTTTTTTTTTTTTTTTTTTTTTTTTTAGGTCTTTTTTTTTGGTCTCCCTGTAGCCCCAAGCTGTCCTGGAACTCATTCTGTACACCAGGCTGGCCCTTGAACTCACAAAGATTCACACTGTGCTCGCCGCCCAAGTCGCTAGGCTATCTCTCCAGCCCCTCTTTATTTTTTTTAAATTTTTATGTTATGTGTTGCAGTGTATGAATGTACTGTCTGCACATAGGTCTATAATATTCTCTTTTTCTTTTTTCTTACATATTTTCTAAGTGGTTGCTCTGTGGATTTCAATACACATCTTTTATTCACCCATTTGCCATGGTCACTATAGTACTGAATTCTGGAAACTGTTGCTAATACTTTGTAACAACAACTACTTTTCCAACCCTTGTCCAATTATCATCACATATGTTTTAATTACTTAGATAGCAAACTATATTGCCAATATTACTACTTTTTATTTAAGCCATGATGGTGAATTTAAAAAATAAAACTAGGGGTGGGAGAGGTGGCTCAGTGGTTAAGAACACTGGCTGCTCTTTCAGAGGACGTGGCTTTGTTCCCCAGGACCTACATGGTGGCCAACAGCCATCTCTATCTCCAGTTCCACCTGATCCTACACCCTCTTCTGACCTCCACCAGCATTGTATAACAAAGGTGTGTGTACATGCATGCAGGCAAAACACTCTTACACAATAAAAATAAATACTAAAACTAGGGACTGGAGAGTAGCCTAGCAGTTACGAGCCCCCAACCGCTAACTTAGCGCCAGGCGAGAGCACTGGGTTCGATCCCGCACCCACATGACACTAGACCCGTCGAATCCATTCCAGGGAACTACAGTTCCAGGGAATCAGCCCCTTCGGAGACTACCGCGGCATTGCACGACCACGGTGGGCACAAACCTGACAGGCGACCGTTCAGGCAATAACATGGGACACAAAAAGATGTGTGGTTTTCATTTTTTATTGATGCTTTGTTGGATTTCATACAGCAGTTTCCAATTAGGTTCAGGCATATTCCCTTTCCCTTCCCCCCAACCCCACCCCACCCCATCCCAGATCATGCCATTCTGCCATAACTGTCCTGCATCTTTCTCTCAGCTCCAGTTTTTTTTTTCATTTTTAGCAATAAGTGTGAATTTATGAGTACAAGCATCCTTCATGGTTACAAACCAATTTGCCAAGCAGTTTTTGCCCAAACCCACACAGCATGGGCAGGCCTAACGCCCACTCGGATCCCAGCCGTCAGGCGCAGTGGGGCTTGTATATTCTCAGATCCTGATCAAATGGATTGGTCCAGCAGGTATATTCTGTAGTTTCACCATTCACACCAATCCACAGCCCTTACATTCTACCATGCCCCCTCCTCCCGCGATTGTTCCCTGGGCTTAGGAAAGGGCACAGGTGGATGAGAAGCAAAACAGTCTGCTTTCATGGAGCTGTTTGTCTTGGACTCCGGTTCAATTCTGGCTGTTTCCCTTTCATGGCTGACAGTTTGTCCAGGAATAACCTTTGCTACTAATGAAGCACAAGCAATTAAGATATATAGGTATTTAAACAGTACTAATTGTTTGGTAGGCTTTTCTTTTTTTTTTTTCAACTTTGGTAAGCACAGATGTTGGGATGCATGTTAATCCATGACTACCTTTTTTCTGTTAAATATGACAGGGTCTTCCTGTGGCTTATAACATCTCTAACCATTAGAGGATGTAAGTTTGTGGCATCAGCCATGGGTTATTCCTCCAAGGAGAGAGCCAATAGCCAATTAGATTTGGGATATACAGGCATATGGCTGCCTCTGCTGCACAGTATTTCCAGGCAGGTGAGGTGTAGCTGGTGCTGACGGAGGAGTCTTGCTTGACTCAAGGAGACCCATATTTGTTTTATTGGTTTAGTGGCCTTTGGTAACACTCTGGTATTCCAGAGACCATCTGTACACTTGCATGTGTGGTCTCGATACAAAAATAAAATTTTTTAAAAAGATTTAAAAAAATAAAACTAATAAAAAAGATATAAAATGTGTCCTCATTCATACATGGAATTACTCATAGTTTCTGACATCCAAATTTCCATCTTATATATCTGACCATAAGGTACTTCTGAGTATAGACCAATTTATCAACACTTCAAACCACATCTGCACTTTACCTGTATGGTTTATATCTCTTTACCTACCCCCAAGGACATGAAGAAATCATCCTGTGTTTTCTTCTAACAGCTTTATTATTTTACCTTCCACATTGAGTATCTGTAACTAACATTTGTACATTCTTTTAAAAATATTTTTTATTTTTTATGTGTATGTGTGTATTGCGTGCATGTGTGTAAGTGCATCCATGTTGTGCAGTGCCCACATAGGTCAGAAGAAGGTGTCAGATCCCCTGGAACTGGAGTTAAAGATAGTTGTTAGTCATCATGTGGGTGCTGGGAAGTGAACCCGAGTCCTCTGCAAGAGAAGCCAATGCTTTTAACCACTTAGCCATGTCTCCAGTCTCAACATTTATGCATTCTATAAACCATGATTAGGAATAAGATTCACTGTTTTCTGTGGCTATTCAATTGACCTAGTTCATTGATTGAAAAGGGGATCTTTTTCTCCCTGATTGTTATGTCACCTTTGTGTATCAGATGACAGTCTGGCAGTCTGGGTTCAGGTCTATTCTGTTTGCTTACACTTGGACAAATATCATATTCTCAACTCTAATCAATTCATTACAATAGGACCCCCATATCTGGTAGTGTGAGTGTCCCATCATTTTTATTTCTTCAAAATTGTCTTAGATATTTCGACCTTTTTATTTTAATGTAAGTATAAAACAATCCATTTCTTTAAAATTTTATGGAAATTCTATTGAATCTCGGTACTAAATAAGGCATAATCATTGTCTTTTTAACTGAGTCATCCATCCATAAAGATTTCCTACATTTTTTTTCAAGAATTTTCTTTAGTTTTAGTAGAGACATTTTAGGAAGATTTCATAAGAATTATTCATAAATGGTTACTGTGTTTCATTTGATGTTTCATTTGATATATTTAAATTTTTCATTTATAAATGCTACATTGCCAGTGTGTATTTGATATTGCACACTAATGCTATATCCTGTGAAAAGTTCTAAATTCTCTAGTTAATTTTAATAATTTTTAGTAGATTATTCTTAAAAATCCTTGTTGCTCCACTTCTACTTCTTGGCCTAATTCACTGGCTCTGACTCTGGCTCTGACTCTAGCTCATATCATCAAATTCACATAAGCAGAGATGATTGCACATTGCATTGTTTCATTCCATTGTCAAGAAGAAGGTGTTTTACCACCATGTACATTTCCTAGCTCTTCCACAATAGAGTAACAAAAATGTGGTCACTTAAAATATGCAGTACTGGCTGTTCTTCAGAGGAACCAGGTTGGATTCCTACCACCTATGTGGTGGCTAATGACCATCCTTAACTCCAGTTACAGAGGATCCAATGCCCTCTTCTGACCTCCACCAGCATTGCATGACAAAGGTGTATATACACACATGCAGGCAATACACACATACACATGAAATTTTTTTTTAAAAAATTAAAAACAAAAAAATTTAAAAAGACAGATTTATGGCCCCACAGTTGTAGAGCCTAGGAATCTGAAATCAAGGTGTCGCCGTGCTCCCTGTGAGACTGACCCTGCTCCCAGTGAGTCTATGTGGCCTCCCTCCTCCCAATTATTTATGGCAAGCAGTGCTTGGTGTCTTTTGACTTGCAGGTGCTTCATCCTAGTCTCTGTTCCATCAGTCAAAAGTTCTGCTGCAGGTCTCTGTTCACAATCCTCTCTTCTTATAAACCGTGTCATGTTAGAACACACCTTCACATCTTTCTTTTACCTTTATTACATTTGCAAAGACTCTACTTCGCCATAATATCACATTCAGACGTGCTGGTAGTTAGGCTTTCAATGTATTTCCTTGGAAGAAACATAATTCAACTCACAGCAACGAAATTGGAAAAAAATATTAGTTGTAGTTTTTCATTGTTCTAGTTGCCTCTGTTTTTTCAATTGTTTATACAAATTCCGGGTTGGAGAGATAGTTCAGTGGTTAAGAAAAGCACTAGCTGCTCTTGCAGAGGACCTGCATTCAGTTTCCAACACCCACATGGTGGCTAACAATCCTCTGTAATTCCAGTTCCAGGGGATCAAATACCCTCTTCTCATCTCTGAGGGCATTGCACAACATGGGTTCACTTTTCACACATTCACTTATACATATAAAATCAAAATAAGAAATGAAATATTTTAAAAAGCAACATTCCCTTTTAGGAATTGGAAAATGTTCAGTTGGTAAAGTGCCTACCATGCATTCATTAGGATCTGGGTTTGGATTCCCCAGTATCCATATATGAGCCAGGCATGATGGTGCACATCTGGAACCCCAGTACTGGCAAGGTTTGGGGTGGGGTTTACACTGACAGATGGAACCCAGGAGCTTATTGGCCAGGCAGCCTAGCCAAACCAATGAGCTCCAGGTTCAGTGACAGATCAAGTCTCAAAAAAATAATAAGGCAAGCTCTGGTCTAGAGAGAGAGAGACAGAGAGAGAGAGAGAGAGAGAGAGAGAGAGAGAGGAGAGAGAGAGAGAGAGATGTTCAGACACCACACAATTTAATTTTTTAATTAAAAAAGAAATTCCCTTCTATTCTTTTATTTATGAGAGAGGGTCTCCCTGTAGCCCCAGCTGGCCTGGAACTCAGTATGTATACTAGGCTGTCCTGGATATCAACCTGCCTCTGCCTCCCAACTGCTGTGCAGCTGAAGGCATGTGCCACCATGCTAGGCTTCACTTCTATTCTTTTTTGGACATGAATTTTTTACTAAATTTTTAAAATATTAGTGAACATGGAATATTTTAAACATATATTAAGACATTATTGGCTTTTCCTATTATCCATTAACATTTGAGCTACAATTATGTTTTATTGTGAGATTAACCTTAACATTACAAAGACCCATGTTATCAGTGAGACCTGTAATATGTGGCACTGAGGCTTTCTGATGATTAGGGAAGGTTGCAAATCCAGAGCAGCACCTGTGCCACACCATCTTTGGGGAGCCCCAATCTGTTCAGACTTGGTCTCTTTTTCCTCCTCAAGTGAACCCTGCCTTCACAGTGATGGGTAATAATTGCACAGGGACAAGTTAGCATAGGTAAGCAGCTGAATTTGGATGTCCCTCGGCTTTTACTTCCTGCAAGTCTGATGGCACAGTATTGCCTACATAAATAACTTCTGTTATACCTCACAGATCTACAGCACAGGAACTGAAAGTCTGTTACCAGTGAACATTATGGACAAGTTGAGCAGAATGTCCTAAGAGAGACCAGGAGACAGCGGTTGGTGCTGAGCAACACTTGTTTATCTTATTTATTGCATACCTGGTAAATGCTGTTGGCCATCTTCACTAAAAGTTGTTTTTATTTAAATTTTAAAATCAATTTTACTTTTAATTAGTGTGTGTGTGTGTGTGTGTGTGAGTGTGTGCTCATGAGTACAGGTGCCCATGAAGGCCAAAAGAGAGCACTGGGTCACCTGGATCTGGAGTTATAGGTTGTGAGTCTCCTGGCATGAGTGCTGGAACTGAATGTCAATGTTCTGCAAGAGCAGCATGACTCTCGTTGGCTTGCTATCTCCCTAGACCTGGGCTAGAAGTTTTGATCAGGATTAAAACTATCTCTGAGAACAAGAGACTACAACCTGCTCATCCCTGAATAGGGCACCTATATAAAATTCTCCCTTTCAAAGCTCAGGGATCACTGAAGAAGTGGGTCGGGGAAGAGACAGAGATGGATGACCACAAGGAAACAGACTTCCAGACAGCTGGTCAGTTACACATATGAACTCACAGCAATGGTGACAGCATGAACAAGTCCGATGCAAGCTCAAGCCAGACCAAATGCCAGAATAAACATGAAGAAGTGAGAAAGAAACCCCAACCCAACCTAAGGAAATAGTGGCAACTGATGGCTTCTGGGTGGAGCACAGTCTCTTTCAAGCATGAAACTCCTTGTATCTTGATAGTTTAACCAGGCTCCAGCGGATGGACCCATATTGAAGGACATTTGAAGTCAGTAATTAGACTCTATAGGCATAGATAGATAGATAGATGATAGATAGATAGTAGATAGATAGATAGATATAGATAGATAGATGATTGATGATAGATAGATAGTAGATAGATAGATGATAGATAGATAGACAGACAGACAGACAGACAGACAGACAGACAGACAGATAGATAGATAGATAGATAGATAGATAGATAGATAGATAGATAGAGAAACTACATTAAATTGGTCAAGGGGCAATAACAGGGAGGTGTGGACTCCCAGGAGGAGCTCTAAATACCATTAATTTTTGTTGTAAGTGAATCAAAAAGTCAATAAATTAATAATAAATAAAATCAAACTATCTCTAAGGAACAGGAATGCATTAGAGACATGCTACTTACCACCCCCTTTCCTGGTAATGCTGAAAAACAACTCATTATGTTTCAGACTATCATTACTTTTTAATGTAATGTTTATATTTTGCAAATGTTTTCATTAGAACATTACATCCATATTTCTCAAAAGGAGCACAGAAGCTTTGATATCAAGATCGTGTTGGCCTCATAAAATGAGTTGGGAATTCTTCAGCATTTTCTAAAGTCCGAAAGACTTTGTATAAGCTTTGTGTTTTGTGTGTTATTTCCTGAAATCATGAGGAAAATTTCCTGCTAAAACCATCTAGACTGCTCTTTCCTTTGTAAGAAGGGATCATTTTATGACTTTTTCATAGAAACCTAGCATAAAAATAGAAAAGTCATAAATCTATAATACTCAGATTAACAACCAGAAAATGAATACTGCCAGCACCCTGTAAAGCTCCTTTTCTGCCTCATCCTGGTTTCTACTCTTCCAAGCTAGTGTGCTCTTACTAATATTGCAGATGGTTCTTCTGATTATTGACTTGCATAGATGGAACTCTGCAACCTATTCTTTTTGTGCCAGCCAATTTTGCTCAAATTGAGGTTTGTGGTATTGCCCCACATTGTTTTTATAGTTTATCCTATTGACTCCTTACTGTATACTGTTCCCTGGTGTGAATATAACAAATACCATCTACCTCCTATGAGCACTAGGGTGAGCTCCAGTTTGGAGCAATTTATAAGGATGCTGCTATGACCACACTTAGTCTTTATTTTTTGGTGAATGTAGGTATTTCTGTTGAATATGATTACTCTGTGTCCTTATGAACATGTCATCTCGCAACTTTATTTTAAATATTTGGAGAGGTATTGGCAGTGTTAACGGTTTCCCTAATAATTGATTGTATTCAAGAACTCTGTCCCCCCACACACAGAAAAACCCCCGAGAGACCCCTGAGGATCAGATCCTCAACTGACCACAACAAAACAAAACCTTGGTTAATCTGGGCTATCTGTATGGCCTTAAGCATCCAGAAGGAAAGTACAACCAGAAATAAATAATAAGACCAGAGAATGTGTAATGCAAACACAAAACTTGAGATCTTAGTAAAAAGACAAAAAGAAAAGAAGAAGAAAAAAAAGAGAGAGCACCATTGTTTGGCCTGTCTACAATTCTCACAGGCAGGCGCATATGTTCTGTAGATGCCACTGTTTTAGGCACTCCTCAAAGACATGAGATACAGCTTTTTTATTTTTTTACCTTTTAGCCTTCCAATGTGGACTGTGGACTGCTGAGATACTCAGCTTGTGAACTAAGCAGCTAATAGAAATTCAGCCTCCTCAGAAGATGGACTGACATTGTTGGATTACCTCAGCAGTATCACGGAGGCCAATGCAGGGGGATCATGACAAGACGTGTGCTGACAGGACGTGTGCTTAGTGGACTTCATTTGGGGGCACAATATTTAAAGCAGAAGCACATCAGTAAGGGTTTCCTTCTGCATAAGTTTGTTATAATGTAATGTCTTAATCATAATCTACCATCAAATATTTTAGGAATATCTTTAATGTTTAGATAGTATATTAAAAGCATGCAATAATTACATCATAGGTTCTCAAGCAGAGGCAATCTATTGCAAGGTCCTTCTCTGGTGCCAGTTATCATAGGCTGTTTAAGTTAGAAAACTGAGTAGAAACACTGACCATTGTAGAAATGCACTTTGCCCAGTAATACTTGAGTTGTTGTAATATTAGACTATCCATTTGGTTGGTACAGAAAATCCTTAACTGTAATTGATGGTTGTTGCCATAACAGTATATTGCCCTGTATTTCTACCTCTATGGGCTTTATGTGCTAGATTTCAATATCCTTGATCCTGGGCAAGTGCACAGTCTCTTTGAAAAGAAACATGGTTTACTTGCACAAAACCGATCAGATGTGAGAGATCGTTAATGCCCTTGAAATGGTTTTTGTGGGTGTGAAACAAATGGTGAGAATTTGAACTGTTCCCTTATTATAGTATTGAAATTAAGTCTACTTAATCTATTAAATCATGTTCATACCCTGATTTTATGTACTTGTATCTAGCAATAAACATTGCGAAAAAAAAGAAAGAAAAAAAAGAACTTTCTGTATACTTACTGACTGTTATTATCTTCTCTTATGAAACATCTACTCTTTTTCCTTTTTATTGCATATGCTTTTATCATACTTATTTATATGAGTTCCTGTGTATTCTGGATCTGTGTCCTTTATAGATCTGTATACTACAATTTCCTTCTTCACCTTAGCTTTCTTTTTGCTCTGAGTGATTTTTTTTATGAAAGTCACTAATCATTATATAACCCTGCTTATATATTTTCCATTTCTGGTTAGTGCTCCTTGTGACTTTTTTAAGAGATATTTTCTTTCTCCAGTGTCAGCAAGATATCCTGGTATGTTTCTTCTAGGAAATTTACTATTTCATCTGTTTCATTTGCTTGCATAAACTCATCTGTATTTCATTTTTGCATATGTCCTAAAATAAGATAGGATTCAAATAATTGTCTTGGCATCATTTATTGAAAAGATAATTGAATTACAGTTTCATTTGGTCACACATCAAGTGACAGTCTTTACCTGTGAGGGTCTGTTCTGTGCTGTATTTTCCTGTTTCACCTTTGTGTTATACGCTTTTGCCTTTCCATATAAATTTCAGAAGCAGCTTGTTATGCCACAAACATTAAGACTTTATCATTTGCTTTTTTCTTTTTATTATATTTTATTTTTATTGTGTATATATGCTTGTGTATGCATGTGCACACACCACAAAAAACATGTAGATAAGAGGACAATATATAAAGTTCAGTTCTCTTCCATCATATGGATCCCAAGGATAAAACTGAGGTAATCAGACTTGGCAGCAAGCACCTTTACCCATTGAGCCACTTCACCAGGCCTGGTGCTTTTTATATTTCTCCATGTAATCTTTAAAATAAAGTAATTGAGGCTGCAGAGATGGCCTAGCAGTTAAGAGCACCGACTGCTCTTGCAGAGGACCCAGGTTCGATTCCCAGCACCCACATGGCGCCTAAAAACCATCTTTAACTCCAGTTCCTGGGGAATCCGACGCCCTCTTCTGATCTCTGTGGCATTGCATGATGCGGGTGCACAAACCTGCATGAAGACAGTACATTCATACACATAAAAAATAAATAAAATTTAAAAAATAAAATAAAGTCATGATAATCCTATATCATAAAGTGAAGAAATAATTCACCTCTAGGGTAAAGAACTCCATTTTTTCCGGGCATGGTGGTGAACGCTTTAATCCCAGAACTTGAGAAGCAGAGGCAGGTGGATCTCTGTGAGTTCAAGGCCAGCCTGGTCTACACACTGAGTTCCAGACCGGCTGGGGATAGAGGGGGACCCTGACTCAAAAAGACAAAAAAGAATGCCATTTTCATGCACTTATTCATGAGAATATTTTTATTATAACGCCACAATCTTTTCTTCTAGGTAGTTTAAAAATATATCTCTTCCTCTCATATTGTAGTTTCTGATAAGTCAATTATGATACAAATCATTGCTTTAAAGGTACTTTGTGATTTTTTTTCCCTGTGGCTGTTTTCAAGATTTTGTTTGTTTTTAGTTTCCTGCAATTTAATTATGGTGCTTCTGGACATGGATTTATTTGAGTTTATCCCATTTGAAAATTTTACCTTCTTAAATCTGTAGCTTTACAGTTTGTGATCATGTTTTGTTTGGGTTTTGTTTTTGCCAAACTGAGAATCTTCTGGCTACTTGTTCTTCCAGTGTTGCATCACATCCTTCCTTAGACTCTGATGTGAACAGGTCTGCTGTTGCTATTCTGCACCTCCTCTGGCTCTGTCTCTTAGGCTCTGTTAGTTTTTCCCCTGAGTGTGGCTCAACGTGGACCATCTCTATTGCTGTATCTTTATCCTCCTTTATCCTTTCCTTTGTCATCTTCATTCAACTACCAAAACATTACAAGAAGTTTTATTTCAGTTATTGAATTTGTAGCTTGAAATTTTCCTTTTGAATGCTGGTGAGACAATGTCAACCCCTGTTCATTGATACCTGCTGATTATATTGTAATGAAATTGGAGGTTTTTGTGCTTCTTCCTAGGAAGAATAATTTTGGGGTTTTAGCCTATACATTTTGAGTATCTGGTTGTATGACCCTGTGTCTTGTTTAAATCCTGTGAAGAAGGTTAATATTCAGGTTTTAGCCATAGAGAGTCTCTGGTTCTAGGATCACTCCGGTTTCCTAAGCCTGTGAATGGCATGCAAATTTGTTCTGGACCTCGTCCCCACAGTGGTCTTCCAGAGACCTCTACCCAGGTCTACAGCTTTTCTCTGTTCTCTGTACCACAGTGCTTAATTCCAGTTTTCTGACTGCATCAAATTCAGGCTACAAACTATGCAAGGGTGAAAAGTGTGAAACTCACCAGAATTCCACCAATACCTTGTGTTCTTGTGCTTTGTCTGGTCTCGTCATTAATACTTACTTTTCAGTGTTCTGGAGTTGATGCCATGACTTCTGTTCAGGTGCTCTGGCTGTGTTCTATGAGTTAGGCAAGTTAGAACCTAGTTTTCCAGAATTAATGTTTATGGATCCTACTTAGAGAAAGTTACCAACATAATTTCGATATGCAATATTTAATTTTTAATATTTTAAGTACTTAATTAAATCACTCCTTTCTATACTTGCTCTTCTTGTGGACATACATCATTAGTGTTTGTGTCTTTCTAAGCTAAATTGTCTGTTAGTATATGGTTATAAATGTCTGCTTTATAGTCATAATTTAAATTTTTATCAATACAGGAAATTATTTACCCCAACTCACCACTTGAAGAGATATGTTAAAGTAAATGTCCTTTTAATCTCCACTATAAATGAGAAAGTGTGTGGCAGCCCTGGAAGGCTCAGTGCCCTCAAACAAAAGTGACTTCCATTCTAGATTTTATGGGGATACCCTTATGGCTTTTCATTATTCCTTCATTATCCAGCTGAGGGAGCCTAAACAGCACAGAGTATCTTAGCATGATTTTTAGCACATCTCCCATCACTCTGTATCTTTTTAACCTCAGCGTTTTTTGTTGAAGAAACCAATCTGTAGAGTGAAGATTCTGCTGACTGTGTTCAGTGGTAAAGTTTGACATTTCCATTTGCCCTCTACGTTTCCTTAAAGTTAGTATTTGAATCCATAAACTTTTCTATTTCTCTTGGAGAGGAAGATTGGTTGCTGCTACCGTATTCATTGTCAGGAGGCTCATAATGTCTACATATCTTTCTTTTTGTGACCGGCAGTTATAAGTTCTTGGCTGGCAGTACTTGGATTTTTAATTTGTAGATGCTAAAAAATGATGATGCTCCAACTCCAAAATTCCTCCTTTTAAATGTATCCTCACATCTCCCATTTAGAATGTCATTGGTAGTTTTCATTTTATTTACAAAATTTCAAAACATTAAACTTATTCCTTAGTATCCTATAAAGTTAGCTAATTAGGTATGTATATGGGGTGTGTGTGTGTGTGTGTGTGTGTGTGTGTGTGTGTGTACACAAGGAGACCTCTAACCTTCAGGTAACAATTTAACAAGAGATCTAGCTACCAACGATGAAATCCATCTCTCCGTTTGAGCTGCAACCTTGATATCTTGTTTCATATTTCAGAAGATGCTGAACTCTCCTGACAACCAACTTTGGCTGAACGTCTCCCCAAGTCTCTGAAGCTTTCTCTGGAAGGCTAGGACAGGACTCTTTTATTCAACTTTTCCTCCCTCTCTTTCTTACATACAGGCATACATTGAGACCTGGTAGCTCTCCCAAACCTCTGATTCACTCCCCATTTTCTCCTACTTAGTCATTTCTTTCAGCCCTTGCAAATTTAATCCTGTGTTCGCAGATCTGTATTAATACAGAGCATGAATATGAACTCGGAGATTTGTGCCTCTGTGATGTTTGATTACTGTCATTATCTTTACCACTGTTCAGATTACACAGTCTTTGATGAGTGAATGAATCTTCAGGTAGCCTCTCAAGTCCTTTTAACATGGCCTTTTTGTCAATGCCCTTACCCTCTGATTATTAGAAGATGAAATTCTGAGCTTATCTGTTCATTATGTACTTTTCTTGCCCTAGAACAGAAATCAGACATTTCAACCATCTCTTTAAAATTCTAGTTTCCCTTAGCTATCCATAGATGCTATTTTTAGAACTCTTTGGTGAATAGATTGAAGATGATCTATCTCCCCAACTTTTCATCGACCTACATGTCCATCTATCTTGATGAGGTACCTCATGAGATCAAATGCAGGACTAAAGATTTCTTAAGGTTTTTAATCTTAAACTCACAGCTCCTACAAGTCCTGGTTCTCAGAGAACATGGATAATCAAATTGCTTAATACACACATTGCCTATGGACTTTATCAACTTTATCTCATATTCCAAACAAAGCATAGCCCAACTAGGAACAGCAATGCATCACCAACATGATTACTGATAGGTATTTAAATGTGTTTTTTAATATTTATTATTTTTATTTTATGTTTATGAGTGTGTTGCATGCATGCATGTAAGTGCATCCATATCATGCAATGCCTGCAGAGGTCAGAGAGGGCATTGGATTCCCCTGAAAATGGAGGGGTTTTTTTGGTTGTTGTTGTTGTTGTTTGGTCTTTTTGAGACAGGGTCTCCCTGTAACCCTGGCTGTCCTGGAATTCACTCTGTAGACTAGGCTGGCTTTGAACTCACAGAGATCCACCTGCCTCTGCCTCCCAAGTACTAGGATTAAAAGCGTGCACCACCACACCCAGTGGAAATGGAATTATAGATGGTTGTTAGTGACCTTATGTGTGCTAGGAATAGAACCTGGGTCCTGTTGAGGTGCTCTTAACCACTGAAAAATCTCTTCAGCCCCTTAAATGAGATTTTTAATATTGTTTTCCATTTTTTTTTCTTTTTTTATTGTAGAACATTTGCTGGCTTACCCATTTTCAAAGCATCGAGCTATTGCTCACTATACCATTCCCTCATATCTCCCTCCTAATCTTCTCTAGGGAGAAAGATACATTTCATGGCTTGCCACCAGTCTTTGTACAATGTCTCTCAAGTAATCTTATTATGTAGGGCTTTTTCTTAGTCCATTCATACAAGAGAGTTCTTGGAAAATGTTCCCTAAGTCTTTGCACACTGGTGACTGTTTGGTCCCTCTCTACTTAAACATCACTTTGCCCAGAGGTAAAAAACATTGGCTCTCTTATTTAAAAACTTAGTATCTTGAAATATATTATTCATTTCCTTCTGCCATGAAGTGTATCTCTTGAAAAGTCTGGTGGTACTCTAATTCCATTTTTTTCATTTTTTTCAATTTTATAGTCTTTTTTTTCCGGGGTACTCAAAGGACACTTTTCTTTTACTTTAAAGTCAAATACTAAATCTGCATGTCCTGAAGCTAGGTACTCATTCAAGGGTTTCAAGCCTTCTGGTTGTGAAGATAGAGATAGAGATAGAGATAGAGATGATAGAGATAGAGATAGAGTTATATAGAGATAGAGATAGAGAGAGAGATAGAGAGAGACCTCCATCAGCACCAGCTACACCTCACCTGCCTGGAAATACTGTGCAGCAGTGGCAGCCATATGCCCATATATCCCAAATCTAATTGGCTATTAGCTCTCTCCTTGGAGGAATAACCCATGGCTGATGCCACAAGCTTACTTCCTCTAGTGGTTAGGAGATGAAATATCTGTGTCTATACCAAAGTAACCTACCATAACAATTAGTACTGTTTAAATACCTATATATCTAAATGCCTGTGCTTCATTAGTAGGACTGAAAGGTTATTCCTGGACAAACAGTCAGCCTGTGAAAAGAAACAGACAGAATTGACCAGAGTCCAAAACGACAGCTCCAGAGAAAATTCTGCTTCTCATCCACCCGTGCCCCTTTTCTAAGCCTAGGGAACAATCCGAGGAAGAGGGGGCATGGTAGAATGTAAGGGCTGCGATTGGGGTGAATGGTGAAACTACAGCAATATAGACTAGACACTTATTTGATCAACTTGATTGAACATACGAGCCCCCCAGCTGGATGGAGGGACCCTTGGGCTGTGTGGGTTTGGCCACAACTGCTTGCAAATTGGTTTTACATGAAGGATGCTTGTACTCATAAATTATTACTTATTGTTAAAAAATGAAAAAAATAAATAAAATATTTTTAAATAAAAAAAGAGATAGAGAGTTAGAGATAGAGATAGAGGGGCTGGAGAGATAGCCTAGCAGTTAAGAGCACCAACTGCTCTTGCAGAGGATCTGGGTTCAATCCCCAGCACCCACATGGCGGCTAAGAACCATCTGTAACTCCAATTCCAGGAGAACTCCAGTTTCAGGGGAATCTGAGACCCTCTTCTGACCTCCGCAGCATTGCACATGGGTGCACAAGCCTACATGCAGGCAGTACATTCATACACATACAAAAATAAATAAAATTAATTTAAAAATTTTTTTAAAAGAGATAGAGATAGAACTCCTTCCCGTTTATTTTATTCTGATTTCCTGGATGTGTATGTTTCTTTTTTCTTTTCTTGTTTTACTGCTGGTGTGGGCAGGATTTTTTTCACATTATCAAACTTTCTCTAACTCTATGTCTTCTATAAAAATATGTTTTTCTGGGCTGGAGAGATGGCCTAGCGGTTAAGAGCACCGACCGCTCTTACAGAGGACCCGAGTTCGATCCCCAGCACCCACATGGTGGCCGAGAACCTTCTGAAACTCCAATTCCAGGAGAACTCCAGTTCCGGAAGAATCCGACGCCCTCTTCTGACCTCTGCGGCATTGCATGACACGTGTGGGTGCACACACTTGCATGCAGACAGTACATTCATACACATACAGAAATAAATTTAAAAATTAAAAAAATATATATGTTTTTCTACTAGGAAGTTGCCTAATGTAGTTACTTATATTGGTCCTATGTTTAATGATAAACAATATTTCTTCTACAGTTCTCTTATATCTAAGTCCTACCACCTAATTTATGTTATTCTATCATCATCTTTTATATATAATTTCATACACTGCTTTCCTCAGAACCTCTTCAGCATCCTCAATGTCTGTCTAAGCTTGAGTTTAACTCTATGACAAGAGTGACAGCTTCTGTAGGATGCAGATGCCACCAAGGCTCAAATCTGACATAGATCTCCATCCAAACACACAGACACCCACTCCTGAGTTCCAGATTGTTCTTGCACATTTTCACTGAGCAGACAGGTTCCTCTCCTGACTGCTGCCAAGTTCCAGGGAAGGGCACACACTTACTCATCAGTGGTTCTTTTCATGATTGGAATCTTGACAGCTATTGTTTCTGAGACCTGATAGAAACTTTGCATCTAGCTTTCTGTAAGATTCTGATTATGTTTCTGTTCTTTCTTAGTCTGTTTTCTTTATTTATTTATTTTATTTTTTAATAATAAGTAATAAGTAACGAATACAAGCATCCTTCGTGTAAAACCAGTTTGCAAGCAGCTATGCCCAAACTTATAAAGCCAAAGACCCCCATTGTCCAGCTGGAAGGGCTTGTATATACAAGCGTGTTGATCACATAAGAGTCCAGTCTATATTGCTGTAGTTTCACAATTCACCCCAATTGCAGCCCTTACATTCTACCATGCCCCCTCTTCTGTAGATTGTTCTCTAGGCTTTAGAAAAGGGGAACAAGTAGGCGGGAAGTAAAACAGTCTACTTTCTCTGGAGATGTCGTTTTGGACTCTGATCAGTTCAAGCTATTTTCTTTCCTACTGATGAAGCACAAGCAATTAGATATACAGGCATTTAAACAGTACTAATTATTATGGTAGGTTACGTTGTTATAGACACAGATGTTTGGATGGTATGCTAATCCATGAACTATAGCTTTTCTGTAAAAGATGACAAGGTCTTACTGTGGCTTATAACATCTCCTAACCACTAGAGGATGTAAGCTTGTGGCATCAGCCGTGAATTATTCCTCCAAGGAGAGAACTAATAGCCAATTAGATTTGGGATACACAGACATATGGCTGCCACTGCTGCACAGTATTTCCAGGCAGGTGAGGTGTAGCTGATGCTGATGGAGGAGTCTTGCTTGACTCAAGGAGACCAATATTTGCTTTATTGATTTAGTGGCCTTTGGTGACACTCTTTGGCATTCCAGAGACCAATTGTACTCTTGCAAGTGTGGTATAAATACATCGTTCCCATACTTACACCAGGTCTTTGACAGCAGGGCCTTACCGCCTCTCTTCTTGCAGGTATCTCAGTTTACAGGCAAAAAGCCTTTACGTTTTTTGAGGCTTGGATCCCCTAGCCAACATCTTTTTGGCAGAATAACCCATTGCTGATATCAGAGCTCTGTATTAATATATTTTGCTTAATTACACAGCTTATAAAGACTTTAGTATTATATTTGGCTCTGAATAGAGAATTATCCTTTCGCAGTTCCTATGTCTATTAGTCAATTAAAGAAAGCAGTTATATCAGTTTTATAAGAGATTACCCCTGGGCTGGAGAGATGGCCTAGCGGTTAAGAACGCCGACCACTCTTACAGAGTATCCGGGTTCTATCCCCAGCACCCACATGGTGGCCGAGAACCATCTGAAACTCCAATTCCAGGAGAACTCCAGTTCCAGGGGAATCCAAAACCCTCTTCTGACCTCCGTGGCATTGCATGACACAGGTGCACAGACTTGTGTACATTCATACACATACAGAAATAAAAATTTAAAAAAAAAAAGAGATTACCTCTATAACAGTCAGCTCTAATTTACATTTAGGGAATGACTTCATTACCATCATGTTTTTCTTTCTAGGTAAAGGAGGTAAGAAAATCTCTCATATTAAAACTTTGAGGCACCTGGAAGTTAAAGATCATTAGGACTCATTATAAACAGTTTTAACAAATAGGATCCAGAAATGTTTGATGCCTGTAGCAGTCTGAGGCTTTTCTTCCTTTTAATGTTTAGATGGGCCAACTTCTCTGCTGGTATTTCTTGGTACATCCTGCACAATGCAAAGCTTTATCTTTTCTTTCTCAGTCATAAAGTTGGTGACGTTTTGACCTATGGGAACATGCAAGTCTTTTCCCATAGTTAGTTTTAAGATTTAAATTGAAAAATTTGACAAAAGGTTTGATATATAACTGAATCCCCCCCTTTTTTATTTTAGGTTTTTATTTTTTGACCCATGAATCTCAAAAAGGCAGTTGTAGTACACATACCTATAGGCAGGAATCAAGATGTAAATTTTCATTAAATTTACCCAAGCTGTTTATCATTGACTGTATGTTGTTAATTTGGGAAGCAAACTTAATTCCTTAATTTAAATTATCCTACAAGTAAAAGAAAATGTTACAAGATGATACCATACAACACAAAAATTATAGAGAACATTTGTATACATTAACCCCAAAGTTATTGTTATACAAATTATAAGTAAAACAAATGTGGACAACAATTTATATTTCCAATTAGCTTAAATGTATTACTGTTTTTATTAAAACCTTTTAACCAATGTTGTTTAATATGGACATTTTTAACTTTTACTAAGTCCTAAAATACCACATAATATGTAGACAAAGTTTGGGCAAATTCGGATACCTGTTAAACTCACATCAATTAAATATACATTAATTGAATCTAGACCCGTGTCCCCCTCCCAACCCTCCCACCCCACCAGATTCAACATTTCAGTCAGTTCTTTGATACAGTCTTTTCTGTTGTTGGTGTTGTTGTTGTTCTTTCCAATATGCATCACTCCCCACAAGAAATGTTTACAATTGGATTATTGGTGCGAGCATCCACAGATGAGGGATGCCATTCATCATTTGTTTTTCTGGGACTGTGTTACTTCACTTAACATAATATCTTCTAGTTCCATCCATTTACCTGCAAAGTTCATGATGTTGTCTTTTTTTACTGCTGCACAGAACTCCATTGTGTAGATGTACCACATTTTCTCTATCTGCTCATCAGTTGAGAGACATATGGGCTGGTTCCAGCTTTTTGCTATTGTGAACAGAGATGCAATAAATATAGCTGTGCATGTATCTCTGCAGTAAGATGAGTCTTGTGGGTATATACACAGGAGTGGTATGACTGGGTCAGGTGGCAAGCTCATTTTGAGTCTTCCAAGGGTTCTTCACACTGCTTTCCATAGTGGCTGTACAAGTTTACATTCCCACCAGCAACTGGTGAGTGTTCCCCTTTCCCCACAACCTCTCCAATACTTGGTATCATTTGTTTTCTTGATCCTAGCCAGTCTTATCAGAGTGAGATGATATCTTAAAGTGGTTTTCATTTGCATTTCCCTAATTATTAGTGATGTTGAGCACTTTTTAAGATGTTTCTCAGCCATCTCGAATTCCTCACTTGTGAAGTCTCTGTTCAGCTCTTTGCTCCATCTTCTGAGTGATGCATTTGTTTTCTTTCTTCTTTGTTTTTTGAGTAGTTTATATACTCTGGAAATCAATGCTTTGTCAGATGTATCTGTGGTGAAAGTTTCCTCCCACTCTGTGGATTTTCTCTTCACTTCCTTGATTGTTTCTTTTGATGTACAGAAGCTTTTGAGTTTAATGAGTTCCCATTTGTCAATTGTCGATCTTAATTCTTATATGGCTGCTGTCTGATTTAGGAATTCTTTTCCTACACCTATGTTTTGTAGTCTGCTGCCAACTATTTCTTCTATCACCTCCAGAGTTTGGGGTTTCACAATTGTAGCGTCTCTTGTCCATTTGGAGTTGCATTTTTGTACGTGAGAGTCAGGTGAGAGGTAGGTTGTGTTCAATTTCATTCTTTTTCTTTTTTTCAATTTTAATTTTATTTATTTCTTTATCTGTGTATAATGTACGTCTGCTCAGAGATCTGTCACTCTGTGTCGTGCAACTGCCCTGCAGAGGTCAGAAGAGGGTGGTCGGATTCCCCTGGAACTAGAGTTCTCCTGGAAATTGAGTAGATAAGTTTCTCAGCCGCCATGGGTAAGTGTGGGATCAATACCCGGAATCATCTGTAAGGATGGGTCGGCATGCTCTTAACCACAGGCCATCTCTCCAGCCCCTTAATTTCATTCCTTCATACAAGTGGTGTCCGTTTTCGCCAACACGCACTTGACTGAACCATACCTGTCTTTCTTATCTGTACTTCTTGACCCCACTTGTCAAATATGAGGTGTGCTGAATTGTTTGTGCTCAGTTTGGTCTTCTGTTTTGATTGCCATTTGCTCCAATCCGGTCTTTTTTGTGCAGTAACAAGACTGTTCTTTATGACTATAGCCTGGTAGTGTAGTAATTAATCTGGTTAGATAGAGATTCCCCCCTGTATTGCTTCTTTTCACATTCCGGGTTGCTTTAGCTATTCAGGGCTTTTTTTTCCAAAGTGAAATATTAAGGATTTGTTTTTTCCACCAGTTCCTTGGTAGAAGAAATCTCTTGGGGATTTAATTGGAATTGCATTAAATCTTGTACAAGCGAGTTTCGGATACAATGGACATTTTTCCTATATTAATTTTCCCCGAATTCTATTGAGCATGGGGAGGTTTTCCATCTTCTGAGTCTTCTTCCAATTTCTTTCTTCGGGGTTTTCAAAATTTTTTAAGAGTGCGTCTGGTGTCCTTGGTTAGTTTGCTTCCTAGGTATATTTATTGTTTTTGAGGCTATTGTGAGGAATAGGTCTCTGGTGAATTGGCCTCCTTCAGTTGTCGTTTGCTGGTTTCAGAAGAAAGGTACTGTATTTCTAGGTTAATTTTGATTTATCGCTCCATTTTACTGAGCCTTAATTCATTTTCTAGGAAGTTTTCTGTGGAGTTCTTACCATACCTTAAAATAGAAATCATATTAAGCACAAAAAGGGTAGTGTTGACCTTCCTCTTTTTCCAAATTAGAAACTCCTTTAATTTCCTTTTCTTGTTCTTATTGCCCAGCAATGTTTAAACATACTATTAACTGAAAGGGAGTGGTGACAGGGGAAGGCCTTGCTGAGTTCTACTTTAAAGGAATGCTTCTGTCAATTTCCCCATTTTGGATGATATTGGCGCTGGGTTTCCTGTTGTAGTGGCTTTAATTACATTGAGGAAGACCCTCCAATCCAATTCCCCTCTAGGCACTTTAAGCATGAGATGCGGAAGTTTTTGTTCCAAAGGCTTTTTCAGCATCATGAGATGACATGGGTGTGGTTTTGTCTTTCATTCCTCTTTTTATGTTGTTTATGATGTTTATTGATTTTCATATGTTGAACCACCCTGCATCTCTGGTGCAATCCAACTTTGTCATGATGATGACTCTTGATGTGGGGTCTGTTTGTGACGTGCCCAGTATCCTGTTTAGGTAATTTTGGCATCTGTGTTCATTAGGAGATGGTCTATAATTCTCCTTTTTAGTTTACTTTGCCTGGTTTTGGTATTAGACTAATGCTGGGCATTTTCAGAGTAAGAAATTTGCTGGAGAATTCCTCTTGTTTGATATCCTTCTAAAAACAACTTTGATAATAATGGTTGTAAGTCTTTGTTTGAAACTGTTTTAAGAATTCTCTCCGTTGAAAAACTCTGGGCGCTGGGCTTGTTTTTTTCTTAGTTGGGAGGTTTCCTTATATTACCTTTCATTTAGTCATCAAGTATTATGGGTCTGGTTTAAGCTTGTCGATTCTACTTCTTGGTTGAGCTTTGGTGCTCCTCCCAGGACTTTCAGGTTTCATTCATTTCTTCTAGGTTTCAAGACTGTGTAGACGTAAGTTTATTGAATTATTCTTGAAATGATCTTTTTCCTGTCTGTTGTGATATATCCCTTTCATCACGATTGTGATGATTGGTGGGTTGTTTGTCCTTTCTTTTTTTGGTTAACTTGGGGCTAGAAAAGTCTGTCTATTTGTTTCTATCTCTCAACGACACCAAACTTTTGTGATTCATGTTTTTTTATGGTGTTTTCTGTTTCATTTCAATAGATTTCTCTCCTTATTTTTGTTGTTCTTTTCTTCCGTCTGATGTGCGTTTAGGGTTCATTGTTGTTGTTATCTCGTTAAGTGGTTTTTAGCTGCAAGTGTAATGCTTGTTCACATTGTGCATCCTCCTGTTTTTGTGTTATGTATTGTGTTGTTTGTCTTGTTTGTTTTGTGTTTTTTGATGTAGCGCTACCGCAGGCTATAACTTCCTCTTAAGGACTGCTTTTACAGGTTCCCATAGGTTTTGTTGTGTTGTTTATCATGCCCATCAGGTTCCAGGAAGGTTTGATTCCTGTCTTTTATTCTTTTTCCTTGAACCCATTCATTCATTCAGGAGATGTGATTTAGTTCCATGGTTTTCTTCTAGGTTTAGGGCTTATTGTGGTCGTTGCATATTGACGCTTTTATTGTAACGTGGATCTGGCATAGAATTGCATGAATATTGTCAATCTTTTTGTATTGTTGATTTTTTTTCCTGTGGTCCCAGTATGTGTCTATTTTGGAGAATGTTTCCATGGTGCTGAGGAGGAAAGTGTATTCGTCTTGTGTGGGCTAATATTGGTCAGATTGTCTGTGAGGTCCATTTGGTGTATTGAGGCCAATTCAGTTCAGCTGTTTCTCGTCGTTTATACTTTGTCCTGTTGATCTGATAAAGGCCTTAGTGGGATATTGAAGTCCCCTACTATATAGTGTGGAGTGCAGTTAATTGGCCATGAAATTCTAAAAAAGGAACAGGAAATTTTAATAAAGTATGACAGTCAGTTGGTGCATATATATTTCAATGATGTGGAAGTCTTCTGTCATGTACGATTATTCCTTTGTGGGACGTAATGGCCCTCTTTGTTCTTTGATTTAGTTTTACTTCTTCAAAGTCTATTTTGTTCTGATATAACAAAGAAGCATAACAACGTACTTTTCTTTCTTGGTACCATTTCTTGGAATATTTTTTTCCTGACTTTCACCTTAAGTTGGGCCGTATCCTTGAGATTGAGATGAGGTTTCTTGTGACAGCGTATAGGATGGATTTTGTTTCCCTAACCATATCTCCCAGTCTATGACTCTTCAATTGGGGAGTTAGTCCATTAATCATTTTAAAGGTATCAGGCCTTGGAGAGATGGCCTAGGCATTTAAGAGCACTAAACTTGCTCTTTGCAGGGCTACCAGTGATCGATCCCACACAACTCACACAGGTAGGCCCCTGGGAGAGAAACCCGGTCTATATACTCCAATTCCAGGAGCATCTCCAGTTCAGGGGATGCCCAACACCAATCTTCTGACCTCTCGTAGCATCGCATGACATCAGGTCACCAAACCTCAACATGCATGCCAGTACATTCCTACCTTTAAATACTAAAATAATTGAAAAATTTAAAATATTTAACGGTTATAGATTGAAAGATGGATGTTGCGTCCTTTCACCTTAGTTATCTCTTGCACATTTTTTGTTCGTTTCTCCTTCTGCAGTTATGTTTTTTATTAGTTTCTCTTTCTAGGTGCTTGGGTTAGTTGCTCCTCTCTTCTGTCCTTTGAATTACTTCAAGTATTTTCTGAAGGGGTTGTTTTCTTTGGACATGTTATTTATCATTGTTATGTATCATTGGAGATTATTTCTCTCTTCCTTCAACTATAATCAACATTTTTGCTGGGTATAGTAACCTGGGTTGGCATCACAGTCCTTAACACTGGTGGATGCTTGGCTCCATGTTCTTCTTGTTTCATGGTTTGCGCCGAGAAGTCAAGTTGTAATTCTCATGGGTTTTCCCTTATATGTTGATTTGTTGTTTTTCTTTTTGGCTTTCAGAATATTGTCTTGTTTTGGGCATCTAGCATTTTAACTATGATATGGCATTGGGGATTTCTTTTCTGATCTTGTCTGTTTGAGTTCTATGTGCTTCTTGTATTTGTATGGGTTTGTCTTGTTTTAGTTTGGGAAATTTTCATCTATTATTCTGTTGAAGTCTGATCAATACTCTTCTTGAGATTTCTTCTCCCTCTATTCCTATGATGTGGGTTTTGATCTTTTCATAGTGTCCCATATTTCCTGGTTGTGTCATCTTTTTTTTTTTTTAAAATTTTTTTCATAATCTTTATTTGAGCTTTTTAGTTGCTCTGTGTTATCTTCCAGGTCTGATATTCTTTGTTCTGCTTCCTCCATTATATTTCTGAGGCTTTTTCCATTCCTTTCCTCTTGATTGGATGAGTGTTCTATTTCCTTTTTCATTTCATCCTGTGATTTCTTTAGTATTTCCACTTCCTTTTGGAATTTCTCAATCTCTTCTTGGTGGTCCTTACTTCTCTGGTTGGCTTCCTTTTTCAGTGTTTCCACTTCCTTCTGGAGTTTGTCATTTTCTCCCTCTAGTTCTTTCTGGAGTTTGTCATTGTTCTAGTTTGTCTTCCATTGCTGTGACAAAACACTCTGACCAACCCCTTGAAAGGGTTTATTCAGCTTATATCTCCTAGGTCACAGTTCATCACTTAGGGAGCCCAAGGCAGGAGCTCAGGGCAGGAACCTGGAGGCAGGAACTGAAGCACAAGCTATGGAGGAATGCTGTTCACTTGCTTGCTCCCCTGGCTCATGCCCAGCCTGCCTTCTTTATATTGTACACAACAACCTGCCCAGGGTGGCACTACTCATTGTGGGCTGGGCCCTCCCACATTGCCTGACAATCAAGACAATATTCCACAGACATGGCCACAGGCCAATCCAATGGAGCCAATTCCTCAATTGGGGCTCCCTCAACCCAGGTGTGTCAAGTTGACACTAAAGCTATCCAGCACAGTCATCCTCTCCCTTTAGTTCTTTTGAAGTTTGTCACTGACTCCCTCTAGGTCCTTCTTTTGTTTTTCATTCTCTCTCCTTAGTTATCTGACTTGTTCTTTATATTCTTTAATTTCTCTGACTAGGTCTGAAATTGTTCCTCTAAGATCTGTGCCTTGGGTCACCTCCAGGGGGATCCCATTGTAGCAATCTCCTACAGGGTTGGTAGAGCTTGGTGTGGCATTATCCTGCACCTTTCCCATGTTGTCCCTTCGTCCTGTCCCTGGCATGTGGGTTTCCCTTTTTTTGCCTGTATTTGATGTGAATCACAAATGTCTTTTCACTGTGTTGAAGGCTTGCTTTACTTGCCTCCTTCAGATGCCTTTTTTTTCTCCTTGTTTATGGAGTGTTAACTTGTCTAGGTTTCAGGCTTTCAATTTTGTTTATATATCAGAAGTCTAATTCACTTTTCCCTTTCTGTTCTGAAGGTTCTCTAAAACAATCCACTTGGACACTCTCTTAGCAATTGCAGTTGGGCGGGGGATTTATGGGGGGGATATGCCTGACTTAGCCTGCACCCCAGCACTCTGTGCTTCAGGTGGTCCTGGCAAGTCCGTGACCTAACCACTGAGCACTCAAGTCTCACGGTGGCAACAGGCCCGCTTTTACTACCAGCTACAAGGGCGACTCCACCTGGACAGCCACACCTCACAAGGGTTTAAGAGGCCCACCTTTGATCCCGGCAAGCAGGGCCACTCCACCCCACCAGCCTCACAAGACAAAGATTTAGCTATCCAACACACCAATGAATCAATTAGTTCAGCAACCCAAGAGTAGAACTATCCTAAAATCTGCCTGGCTGAAGCGCCTAGCTCCTACCTGTGCTTCAGGTGGTCCTGGCAGGTCCCTGACCTAACCACTGCACACTCAAGTCTCACAGTGCTGACAGGCCCACTTTTACTATCTTAGTATGTTTTCTATTGCTACAGTCACTAGCTCATAGACTAGGACAGTTATAAAGAAAACAAGTTTAGTTGACTCATGGTTCTGGAGGTCCAATGTCTGTTTTCCACAATTGGGCATAGTCTGTTTGCAGACAGAGTCCCAGGCAAGTCGGTGCATGGCGATCCAGGGAATGTGTGCATGGTTGCACATGTGTATGTCTTCTGAAGCCACTCACATTCAGTTACGAGGCTCTGCTGATCCTATATAATCCTTTGCATCCCCTAAAGACCCCACTTCAGGGGGACACGGGTCTAGAGTTGTTAAAAAAATAAAAATAAATTTATTAAAAAAAAAGACCCCACTTTGAAGAAACAGTCAGATTAATTACCTCTTCTTTTGTGTGGGGATAATGGGGCTGCATGTGTGTATATGCATACCCGTGTTGGTGGGTGCAGCACCCATGCATGCACAGAGAGGATGGAGCAGGCTGTCAGGCATCATGGTCTGTGCTGGCAGCCAGCAAGTCCCAATGATCCTCCTTTCTCCCTGTCGCAGCACTGGGGTTACAGGACAGGCATGGTCATGTCCAGTATTTACATGGGTGTGCAGATTTGAACTTAGGTCCCCATGCTTGCTCAACAATTGCTCTTACCTACTTGGTTATGTCTCTAGCCCTCTATCCTCCTGATAGTGCACAAAGGAGACTGAATTCCAGCATGAGTTTTAGAGGGGCCAAAGACCTCTCATGTAACACTATACCAGACTTGTTTCTGGTCTCTGTTGTCCCTGTCCAGCTCAGTCCTGTTGTTCACACCAGATTTCCCTTACTGTGGGTTTTGTCCTGGAAGTGAGGTTGATTGTTGATATTGAGATTAGCCCATCAAGATTCTCCTTGCCTTCACTTCATTTTTATTTCCTTTAAAATTGTACTTTATTACTATATTCTTTTTATGTTAATTTTAGTTAGCATACCAAATAACAGGTTTCATTATGACATTTTTGTCATTGTATATTGCTTATATTTACCTTAACCCATCTTTTTTCTGGCCTGTTGAAATCTCCAGAATGTGCCCATCATCAAGTTTGTCATGTAATTTATGGAGCCAAGCACAAAAGGAAAACATAGGATCCTTGTTCAGAAAAGAATGAAACAGAAGCTTTTTCTTCCCTTCTCTGGCCTCTCCCAACATGCCTTCATGAGTTTCATTGTTCAGTGTTGCTCTTGCTTGCAAAGGAATCCTCATGGGGTGGTGTAGATCCTCACAACCCCCTAGAAACCTAACCCATGCTCCATCTAGTGTAGTGTGTGCATCCCATGGCTACGTAGTGCAGGTCCTCCTCCCTGGGTGGCCGTAACTGTTGGATAACTGTGAAGAGAGAGAGGGTGCTGAGAACTCATTCTGTGAAAGCAGAAAGACAGAGCACCACACAGGAACTGTATCTCCAGGCCACTGACAAATCCAAAATTACAATCCTCAGTAGGAGAGGGCTCATCTGGTATGCACAAGGCCCTGTGTTCAACCCCTAGTACCACAAAAATGAAGAAAGAAATCTTGACTGCCATATGGAATCCTCTTCTGAGCACTGGTCAGCTACTGTTGTGTGAGACGTTTCTTGTGAAGACATGGACAAATATCCAGCCATCTCAGGTGGGGAACCACCAAGAGGCCAAAGGAACAATTCCTCTGAAGTCCAACTTGACAAACCAATAGGTCTGTTGGCATTACTACAGAAATTTGGGGAAAGGTGTTACTTAAAACCAACATCACTAAAGAGGTCACCCCAGCCTGGGTGCTGACTTATGAAACCTGTGGCCCTGGAGCTCTCTGTGCAGTTATGAGCAGCTCAACAGGTCAGAGAGTCTCCTCCGGACAGCTCGGTAGGTCAGAGTCTCCTTCCAGCAGTTGTTAATGATTCTAGAATCTTTGGCAGGGGCCTTGGAATCTTGGAAATTTCAGCTTCCCAGTGTTTTAGAGGTTTATTTCCTGAGTCTCATGAGCTTCTCTCCTCCTTCTAAGAGGGAATTTTTCAATTCAGAAAAAAAGTACTTCAAACACCTAACCATGAAATTGTACCTGCCTTAATTCCCTGTTTTCCCTTCCCAGTGCTAGGGATCCAACCAGGGGCCTGTCACATGCTACACACATGGTCTACCACTGAGGCACATCTCCAGCCCTCACCTTATAGTTCACAGAATGTCTCAGACCTAGGCATCCATCATGTCCCTCTCCTGAAGCCACACGTGCTTCAGGAGGTCTATGGTTCCTTACATTATGAGATGTCAAGAGTTCCAGGTTGTCAGATTTTATGACTGAGATTGTCTGGAATTGTCCCCTCCCATCTCTGTATATCCATAGGGAATCAGGAGACACTTAAAGGATAATACTGAAATCTGCACAATTCTTCCCTAAATCCTCTGAAACTATACGTAAAATTCTCAGTTTTGGTGATGTCTGTCCCTGGCTGCCCAGCGACTACATTGCCTTGGGTTTATGGCATAGGGCATGATAAGAAGCATTTCAAAGTGTGTGCTCTCCCTACCATTTGCAATTCCATTACACACTCTTAACTGGGTTTGTAGTTTTAAAACTGTCCTTTATTGCTGGTGGGTATATGAAGTGTTGCTCTTCTTTTTGTCTTTTTTGAGACAGAGTCTCCCTGTAGCCACAGCTGTCATGGAACTCATTATGTAGACCAGGCTGTCCTTGAACACACAGAGATCCTCCTGCCTCTGCCGGGATTAAAGGCCTGTACCACCATGCCCAGTGAAATGTTGCTATTACCCTAGAAATATTCTGGAAGTTTCTTTTTTTTTTTTTTTTTTTTTTTTGTTTTTTGCCGTCTTTTCGAGACAGGGTCTCCCTGTAGTCCCAGCTGTCCTGGAACTCACTCTGTAGACCAGGCTGGCTTTGAACTCACAAAGATCCACCTGCCTCTGCCTCCCAAGTGCTAGGATTAAAGGCACGCGCCACCATGCCCGGCTTTTTTTTTTTTTTTCTTTTTTCTTTTTTGGTGGAAGTTTCTTACAAAATAAGCACACATGGGCTGGGGGATTGCTCACCAGCAAAATGCTGGTCTAGAATGCATGTGGCCCTGAAGTTAATCTCCAGCACTGAAAAATAACAAGCATAATCACCAGCAATTGCACCCATGGAGATTTACTCATGATAAATGGAAGCTTATGTTCCCACAATACCCTGTGCATGGAAGTTCATGGAAACTATTTACCATGCTTGGTAAGTGTATTGCCACACTGGAAACAAACAAAATGCCTTTCAGTGAGAAAGTGGTAAAACAAAGTCTTATCTGTCCCATGGACTCAGGTGAAACAAAGGAAAAAATACCTATGATATATACAGTAATTTGGATAGCTCTCAAGGGAGACATGCTGGATGCATGAAAGCCCAGTCACCAAAGGCTATATCTTAGCTAACCCCCTTCATATCCATAGTAGTTACTTCTTTGTTATTGTGATAAAACACCATGACAAAGGTCACTTATAGAAGGAATGGTTTATTTTGCTTATGGTTCCAGAGGGATATCCCACAATGGAGGGGGAGGCATGGCAGCCAGAGGTGGCCTGAGCAGAAAGATGAGTGCCTACATTTTCAGGCATGCACAGGAAGCAGAGTGAGTCAGGCCAGAAATGGGCATGGCTATATACTCTCAAAACCCACCTTCAGAGATGTGCTTTCTTCAGCATGGCCATAACTCCTAAAGGTTCCATAACCCTCCTAAAACAGGTCTCCAAACTGGAGACCAATTGTCCAAATACTTGGAGTCTATGGGGGCCATTCTCATTCGAGTCCTCACAATATCTCATAATTTAAATGACATAAACATGGAAAGGGTGAACAGACCGCTGGATGCAAGTGATGAGGGATTCAGGAGACATGGGGGCCCTGTGGGAAGGCATTGCTGCAAAAGGCAACTTGAGGGCTGTGGCAGGGGTCTGCACCTTCATTGCTGAGGTAGAAATAAGCTTGAACATCTGATAAAACTGCAAAAGAGCAAACACACTCCTCAGGGGCACAAATGACTAGACATACACATACACACACACACACACACACACACACACACACACACACACAAACTGGGGAGATCCACATCAGGTAAGTTATTGATGTCTCCTTCTTTGCTATGGTAACACAGTTAGTGAAGGTTGCCAAAGATTAAAGATTATGCAGAATGTTTTTTTACAACTTCATTGGAATCCAGAAGGTCTTTAAAAATTAATTTAAAAGCTAGCTCTTTTCTAGAGGTATTTTTTCCATGCAGATCTCATGAATGGTTTTTGTTAGGTTATCCTAAATATTTTACAGATTTGGTTTCTACTGTAAACTAAATCTTGTTCTTATATTTTCTCAGTACTTATTATTGGCTTGGAGGAATGTAATTTATTCTTATAGCTTAGTCTTCTCTTTGGCAATTTTGCTAGATTCACTTATTTACTCCTGTAGATTACTTTTTCCCAGGGGTTTTATAAGGCACATAACATTGACTGGTTAATATGAATTTTACGAATATACTGAGAAAACCAAGTGAATTTCTTCTTTCTGTCCATTCAAGCTGTACATTACACTGGGATATTTCCCGATAATGAAAGAAACTGATGTGGGGTATTTCCAGATGTGTCCCTGCATTCCTGGACTAGACTGTGTAATCATTGTGTTTCATTAATTTAAAATTACACTATTGGGTTTAATTAGCTAGCACTCTATCTCTGATTTCTGAATGTATGTTCACCCGTGAAATCAGTCTGTCATTTTCTTTGCTTGTAATTTACTTGCTCTGTTTGGGCACCAAGGTTATTAATTCATAAAATGAGTTTGGAAACTTATTTTCAAGTTCTGTTTTCTATAACTTGCATAAAGTAGGAGCAACAGACTTGCTGGGAGTTTGGCAAAATTTTCTCACTTGATATCATCCGGGTCTGCAGCATCTTGGTCTGCAGCATCCACAGTGAAAGAAGAATTTGATCAATGTTTCCACTGTCAATGAATTTTAAATTTAGTGTCTTCATGAATCTATCAAATAAATGTTTCACTTTTGTCTTGGTCAGGTTTCCATCATTGTGGCAAACAAGCACCCTAAGATGATCCACATAGAGGAAGAAAAGCTTGTTTTATCACATGGATTCAGTCAGTAGTCACCTGGCCCTACTGCTTTGGGCCTCAGGCAGCACACTCTGGCTGAGATCATCGGGAAAGAGGCCTGTTCACCTCCTATAAGGCTATAAGCAAGGAGAGGAAAAGGAGCACTAGGAATTCCAATGTCTCTTTCAGGGCACACCCATAATGACCTAACTTCCTTCTACTGGGCTCTACCTCTGGAAGGCTCTGCCAACTGCCAAGATAACCACAGGCTGGAGAAGAAGCCTTCAATGGCTTTTAGGGGACACTCAGATTCAAGGTACGGACACTCTTTCAGAAAGAAAGGTAATATCACAATGCTTCCACACTCTAAGAACTTCTCATTCCCTTAAGACTCGTCCCCTGGAAACTCTGATCTTCATACATCAGCCTTGCCTGATATCTAAGGGCCATCTTGTGGTTTTCTATTTTCATTCACCTAAAAACTATTTTTCCTTCTTTTGTGAATTTTTGTCTCATTCATACTTCTCTTTAGTTGTATATTATTATTAATATTGTTTATCTTTTAGTAAATAAACAACATTGGTTAACCACATATTTTGAAACTTTATTATCTAAAAATAATTTAGAGCAATTATGTTATATAGGTCTAATTGGAAATACTCTTTTTTTAGGAAATTGAGGGAATAATTTCTTGCCTGTCGACATTTACTGGCTCGTCTTTTGAATCATCATTTTTATACTTTTTTTTTGGCCTTTCCCTAGAGTGTTTTGGAATATCACAGTAGTTAATTTTAGGTAATTCCCTTCTTATATTGTGTCAGGTTTGAAACAGGATCTTTTAATCTGAGGAATCATGCTAAAAAACAATAAGAATCTTTCTAATGTTATATAATTTCTGGTTGTGAGTGTGTGTGTGTGTGTGTGTGTGTGTGTGTGTGTGTGCGTGCGTGCACGTATGTGTGCACCTGTGTGGTATGGTATTGAACTCAGGACCTTAGAAGCCCAGGACTCTGCCAAAGCTACATTCACAAGGCTTCACAATCATTCTTCATCCTTCTTTTTAATCTGCCATCATATTCCAGAACTCCAGTTATTTATGTGTCATCCTCCCAAATTTCAAATTGATCATTTCCCCCTGTACTTCATCTATTTGCTTTTGTTCACTTTTTTGGATGAGATTTACATTTTATCTTCTGCTACTTTTATCATATTTTTATTTTCCCATTATATTTTATTTTTGAAAATGCTTCTTTCTCAATGATTTTTAAAAGCCTCATGTACTCATTCTATGATTGCAATAGCCTCTGTTTATTCTTTGACTTCACTACCAATAGCTGCTTTGCATTCTGGGAACTGGAAATTCAGAGGCTCTTGGCCCCTCTACTATCTCACTTTTAAAATGTTTCAGTGGCTCTTTGTGGACATCAGCACTTTTGCTTAATCCTTTTGCGAGGGTAGCTTGTTTTCCCTCTTTGTTCTGATTTCAGAGGAATGTTACATGTAAATTCAGTCTTCCTTGTCCAAAAGAAAATTCTGTAAATTAAAAAATATAGTATATCTGTGTTAATTCTACTTCACTTTTATCTTATCTAATTGTGTAATTTTAATAATTTTGGAGTAGTCTTGCTACATATTAATATGTCCATTCAGCTTTTCTAATAATTGAGCTTTATTTTTGCAGTAATCTTAGAATTAAGATTAATAGTTTCCAGTTCATAATTTACTAAAGTAGAGACCATCATGGAAGAAGTGTCTGAAAGATTGTAAGATTTGAGCCAGAAGTCTGGGATGAGTAGATCAAACAGTGTCTACTGGATATGACAGACATGGATTCATAAACTCAACAGTGCCTGTGGTTCCCTGTGCAAGATCTTCACTAGAAAAAGCCAGTCAACATTTCAGCATGGAGGAGGTAGGGGCTCAGGAACCCTGACATTGGTGGCTGCCAAGGGAGGGAGAGTCAGTTTTCTTTAAGTGTGTGGCCACTGTTAGGTCAACTATGCTCAAGGGGATGATAGTTACATGAATATATGAGAAGCACAAATGAGAATTAGTGGGCTGTCATACCTGAGTGGCACATCTATGATGCAGCCTCTACACCTAAGGCTCATTGCACATAAAACAAGGGATAAAAAGGACACTGAATAATGTGTACCTATAATCCCAGCATTCAGGCCTGAGGAAGGAGAATCATGAGTTTAAGGCTAGCCTGGGATATATAGTGATATATGGTCTCAAAAATGCCTAAACTGTATGAATGAAATAAATACTGCCAGAACAAAAGCGGTAAAATAGCTCAGACAACCCAGCAGAGTCACATACACTTAGAGACACAAGAGATAACAGTGCTTAGATGACATCACAGAAGTTGTGCTTTGTAAATGTATTGGACAAATGAACTGAGTAAACCTATAAAGACATAAAGCTAGTTCCTACCTCACACATCACAAAAATGTGGTGTCATATAAATTAAAGTCCCATAAGGAAAAATGAATCTTAGCTAGTAAGAAAAGGCACATATTACCTTGTACACTCAAGCAGAGAAGACTTTCTTCACTGTGAACCAAAACTCCAACACTAATGGGAAGGATGGATGGACCTGATTCACTGAAAAGTGGTGATTTCTGCTTTGCAAAGAAAAATAATTAACAGATGACAGATTTAGTTACTTTATGTGTCTAAGCATACAAAGAACTGTAAATCATGAAGGAAAATCCCAGTAACCCAACAGGAAGCAGGTAGGGTACATGAGGCAGCTCTTAAGAATGCTTACCAACTGACAAAACTGGCATAACCTCACTAAAAAGCTGAGATACACAAATAATAGCAGCATATTATCAGAATTACATCAAATTGGCAAAAACTTCAAAAATCTGGTTATCAAAGACCTCAATGTGAATCCTGAAACTCTGAACTTGTTAAAAGAAAATATTGGCAGTAGCCTACAAGATATAGGTTTACCAGTGATACGTCTGTCAGAGGTTTAACATCCAGAATATATAAACTACTCAAAAAACAAAGGTCCAAGAAAATAATTAAAAGATGGGCTAAAGATCTGAACAGAGACTCCTCAAGAGAAGAAGTTAAAATGTCTCAGAAACACCTCAAAAAGTGTTCAACATCATTAGTAATTAAGGAAATGCAAATCAAAACCACATTATGATTTCATCTTACACTGGTTAGATTAGCTATGGTCAACAAAACTAATAATGCCAATTGTTGGAGAGAGTGTGGAGAAAGGGGAACACTTATTCACTGTTGGTGGGATTGCAACTCTTACAGAAAGCAGTGTGGAGAACTCTTAAAAGACTAAAAATGTAGGAGCTGGAGAGATAGCCTAGTGGTTCAGAGCGACAACTACTCTTGCAGAGGACCCGGGTTCTATCCCCAGCACCCACATGGCGGCTGAGAACCCTCTTTAACTCCAGTTCCAGGGGAATCCGACACCCTCTTCTGACCTCTGTGGCATTGCATGACACGGGTGCACAAACCTACATGCAGACAGTACATTCATACACATTAAAAAAAAATAATGTAAAAAAAGACTAAAAATGTGCCTACCATTTGACTCAACTATACCACTCCTAGGTATATACCCAAAAGATGCATTTTATAGCAGAGATATGTGCACAACATGTTTATTGGTGCTCTTTTCACAACAGTGAAGAGCTTGAAGCAACCCAGAGGTCCCTCAGCTTATGAGAGGATAATGAAGATGTACATCTAAACAACGGAGTTCTATGCAGCAGTGAAAAAGGATGACTTCATGGAATTTGTAGGCAAATGGATGGAACTGGAGGCTGTTATGCTGAGTGAGGTGACACAGTCTCAGAAAAATAAAGAATGTATATTATCCCTCATTTGTGGTTTCTAACACTAAATATTTATATGTTAACATGAGTAACTGGTCAGTAAAGATAATATCAAAATGATTGTTAATATTGTAGATTTAGCTTGAAATATATGTCTCTATTTTTTCATATCTAACACTTAAGACGTTTTAAAGTTGAGAACAGTTAAGGGATGAACTAATTTCAACAAAAGCTATTGCTAATTATATCATGGTATGTAATGTCTATATTAAAAGTAACTAATGGGATCAGAAATATATAAAATAAATTTAATGTTCTACTAAGTACATATGGCCTCTCTGTACTTACGGTTTACACTCCTTTGAAACCTGAGGCAATGATTTTGGCAACCTAGTCCTTGATAAATAAATCAGCATGTATGCTAAGACTTTAAATCATAACAGAGTTCCCAATCCTTAAGGATAGCAGTTAATGTAAAGCAATAATTACTTCTCTTCCAGGGTACGATTCATTTCTGCATTTAGATATGTTTTATATGTAAGATATTGGACCACTAAGTAAAACATCTTTGCAGTCAGCAAACAGGCTTTTTACCAAACTTTCATAAAGCATGTCTGAACATTTTGAGAAAATTGGTCCTCTAAAACCTACCCCAAGACTTGTAAGGATATCTCAAATTTTATACTTTATAGTGATATATTTAAAGTAACTATTCCATCTAAATATATGAGAATAAATATTGAATACTTAGTAAATTTTAATAACTAGGGGTAAATCTCTAGGGAAATATTATTGTCTCTTGACATTAACTAAAAACCTTCTGTATAAGATTAAAATGGATGACTATTTCCACAATAGAAAATAGTAACATGCTTAAGCTAATTAGGGATACAGAATTGTTGTTCATTTTTTTTATGTAGGAGAAATATACTACCACTCAACCTCTACTGTAAGGTTGGCAGCCCTGAGAACTCCTTTCTCACTGTAGCATGTATTGTTGTTAATTTTTAATCCACTCCTGACTTGTACTGGATTCCCAGTTACAGCTATTAAATTAAATGGGCACAAATGTTCTTCATGTTTCTCTGTATTGTACAAGTATTAACTCCCACATTTCCTTTGCCAATAACAAGACAATTTGACCCAGGAAAATACAGATTGTACCTCCTTGAACCAGCAGTATGCAGTCCAGAGGAGACAGTCTAAAGGGTGTGGTAAACCCTTTCAACTTGGTTCCTGTCTATAGGTAAGTGATACAACTCCTGCCTTCTGGAAAACTATAAATCAGGATATGGAGGTCTGGGAAACAAGAGAGGCTGTTCTGATTGTAGTGACAGCTACAAAAATAGAGGGGGAAGGAATACACCTCCGCCCTCCAGGATGCAATTTTGCCCTATAGTTAAATAAAAAGTGTTGGTAGATAATGGCTTCAATGCTAGCTATGGGCTACCCTACCAGGAGCTGTTGGCTAGGGAGGCTTCAATAGCTCCCCCCCAAATAAAGACCATTTGCCTATAACTTTGGGCACACACAAGAAATGGACAGTAAGACCCTCTTGCTATAGATACAGTGTGATACGAGCATGAGAAAAAAACTATGCTGAGACTCTGCACAGCAGATCAACAGCTGACCTTCATGGTGCCAGAGAACACTATGCAAACTTCTGGAAAGAAATGGTCTCTGAAGTTGTATTACAGACCTCACGTGCTGCACGTTTACATGCCAAAGAAGATGGAGTACATGTACATCCAGAAAAAAGAAAATACATGTGGGGCGTGGTGGCACATGCACACCTTTAATCCTAGCACTCAGGAGGCAGAGGCAGGCAGATCTTTGTGAGTTCAAGGTCAGCCTGGTCTACAGAGTGAGTTCTAGGACAGTTGGGGCTACAGGGGGACCCTGTCTTGAAAAGACCAAAAAAAAAATCCCAATTCAATCCATGGCCTGCTCCACTCCCTTGGTGGGGGCAGGGGAGGGCATCGTGGGGTGAAGGACACATAACTGATACTGCAGTCCTCACTCCCCCTAGTGTCAGGAGACTTTATAGGTCACATTAGAAAGTTATTGTCAGCCGTGGGTTACTCCTCCAAGGAGAGAGCCAATAGCCAATTAGATTTGGGATATACAGGCATATGGCTGCCTCTGCTGCACAGTATTTCCAGGCAGGTGAGGTGTAGCTGGTGCTGATGGAGGAGTCTTGCTTGACTCAAGGAGACCCATATTTGCTTTATTGGTATAGTGACCTTTGGTAACACTCTCTGGTATTCCAGAGACCATCTGTACACTTGCATGTGTTGGTCTCAATACATCTTCCCATGTTAACATCAGGTGCTTTGACAGCAAGGGCCTTATCGCTCTCTTCTTTGCAAGTATATCTCCAGTTTTAGAGGCAAGGGAGCTTTTACCTTTTGTGGGGCTTGTATCCCTTGGCCAACATCTCCTTGGTAGAGATCAATCCATTGGTTTGATGTCAGAGCTCCTGCTATTAATATTTTTGCTTAAGTCATAGCTTAAGGAGAGCTTTAGTAATTTATATTTGGTTGCTGATAGAGAATATCCTTTTCACAGTTCCTATGTCTACATAACAATTCAAGAAGACAGTTTTACCGGTTTTTATAGAATTACCTCTATGATAGTTGTTCCAATTTACAGTTGGAAAACGACATCATCATTCATCCATTTTTCTCCTTCTTCTATGGGGGGTGGTAACACAAGCTTGCACCCTCTAATGGTCAGAGAATGTTTATAAGCCACAGTAAGACCCCTGTATATTCAACAGGAAAATGTATTCATGTAGATTAACATACCATGCAAACATCTGTGTCTATACCAGAGTAACCTACTAACATAACAATTGTACTGTTTAAATAGCCTGTATATCTAATTGCTTGTGCTTCATTAGTAGGATCTAAAGGGTTATTCCTGGACACAAACTGTCAGCCATGAAGAGAAACAGCCAGAATTGAACCAGAGTCCAAGACAACAGCTCCAGAGAAAGTAGGTACTGCTGTTTAGCTTCTCTCATCCATCTGTGCCACTTGTCTAAGCCAGGGAAAATCTGAGCGGAAAGAGGGGGTGTGGTAGATGTTGAAGGGCTGTGATTGGGGTGAATGGTGAACCCACAGCAATATAGCTGGACACTCATATTGATCAACTTGTTGAAAAAAGACCCCCTGCTGGAATGGTGGGACCAAGAGGTGGTGTTGTGTGGTGTTTGGGCACAAACTGCTTGCAATTGGTTTTACATGAGGATTTTGTACTCATAAATTATCACTATATGCTAAAAAAAATCGGGAAAAAACTGAGAGAAAGATGCAGGACAGTTTAGTGGACAGAATGCTGATCTGGGATGGGGTGGGGTGGGATGGGGGGGAAGGGAAAGGGAAATATGCCTGAACTGAACATGGAAATACACAAAGTCAATCAGCCACCAGCATCAAAAAAAAGAAAAAAAAAAAAAAGAAAGCTATTGTCAAAGAGTTATAATGCTCTGCATTTGTGTTTGTGCCTATAGTGTAACTTGTTATAATGGTAATTATTTGTTACTATTTGTGTTTTATTACTAGGATTAAAAGTAGACTTCTAAATGAGCCACCAGTCCATTCCAAACAGAAGTTGGGCAGACACAAGTTTTTGATGTGTCCCCTCAGAGAAAGAAATAGATCTTCTTTCTCTTTCTCCCTCCCCTCCAAAGCCCAAGGACTCTTGTGTAAGAAGTGGGTCTGTTAGGTTATAAGAGCCAAGGAAGGGAGGTGAATTGTGAGATCATAGCAAAAATGGACTGGACTTTTATTTGATCAGCATGTTTGGGTAATCAAACCTCTTCGATTGGACTTGGGGACCCTGGGTTGTACAGAAACTGGACTTAGATAATTGATAATTTGGTTTCATGGGTTTACATGGATACTCCTTATGTTTATTACCTATGTGTACTAGCTGGTCAAATAAAAAATTAAGAAAGAAAAATCTAGTTATGTTAAATGTTAGCATAAATGTGGGAAAATCAGACTCTTTGGGAATTGAAAAAAAAGTAAAAAAAGGGGACTCTTTAAAGGGGGAGGCATAGAAGGAGGGTTAGACAGGGAAGGAGAGAAGGGAGAGATAAATAGTGCAAAAAAAGTAAAAAAAAAAAAAAAAGAGAGAATCCTATTATTCTAACAACCTGATGACAAATTACATATACAATATTTCTACATGAGTCCATGTGCATAGCTGATGGCTACATAACACGTGCCAGACAAGAGAAATCTTTTCCTTTGAGTTGTTGGCCAGGTAGTCCAAGAGACTCCCAAAATTACACAGGCTGTTACCACATCCCTTGATTGCCTCCCAGAACTTGAAGGTAAGACCCTATTGCTAAAGACAGGATATGCTTAAGAGACTGGATTTGAAGCAAAGGAGCTGGAACTGATGAGGAAAACATTTCTCCTAAAGGCTAGCTCTCATAGCTTTGGAGAACACTATCCAACTGCTAAGGGAGATCATTGATGGTTCAACACCAACTTCAATACCAAATAATCACATCAATGACCAGCACAGCATACAGTATTGATGCAGTAGTGACATTTTTTTCTTGGGAGTAATCAGTGGCTACCTAATTGGACTTAATGACCACTCAGAGGGAGGAACCTCATGTGTGGCACTGTAAACATATCCAAATAGACATGGATGGAGAGGTCATAGATCTTAGAGAAATATTCAAGGATTTCACATCCCTAAGCTAATATAACTTCTTACTAAGTAAAAAAATATAGTTACCTCCCATCAAAGAAGCTTCTTTTGCAACAGAGAAAAACTATTACAGAGTACCACAACTGGTCACACACAGACATCATCTTTGAATTACCCAAATCTAAGTGGCACATCTACAATGCAACCTCTACACTTAAGATTCATGCAACATAAAAACAGGGGGTAAAGAGGACACTAATGAATTTCTCAGCGATCATTAATGAAGCTCCCTCCTGCAACAGAGGGCCCAAAACACAATAGGTCGCAAGTGGCTCAAACATCAGATTAGGAGTCTGCAGAGTGTGGGTCCCTGGACAGGTCCCCATATTAAACTCCACCCACCCAGGACTTATGGACCATTGCCAAAGGGGGTGCAAGTAGATTGTAAGAGCCATGGAGGAGATGTATGACCATATGGAAATCTTACAAGAATCTTACAAGCTCCTGGGACCCAGCTTATATGGTTTCAGCATGCACAAGATCCATGAAAATTCATGCAGACAAAATCCCAGCATGGAACTGGGGAAATGGGAAGCAAACCCCAATCTTAACTGAAGAAATTTTGGCAGCCGATTACTATTGGGGGAGGAAAAACTGATCTTCTTAAAGCAAGAGACTCTAGATAGGCTGATTAGACCAAAGTCTAATGAACGTGTACTGAGGAAAGTTCCGGAACACTAAATTCACAAATAGGCCTTAACTCAAATGACAGAGCGTATAAACTCCAGTTGGCAGGGGGGACTGTGGGAGGGTTCCAGTGGGGAAGAGGGTATAAAGGCAATTAATATTAATTGAGATGTTCTGTGTAAAATACACAAAATTCAATTAAAAAGTAAAAATAATTAGCATTTAATTACAGCATTATTTTATATATTATATATGCACATAATTCAATATCACATATATATATATATGTATATAATGATGAATCTAGAAAAATAATGTGAGGGGCTAGAGGGATGGCTCTGCAGTTAAGAGCACTGGCTGTTCTTACAGAAAACCCAAGTTCAAATCCCAGTACCCACATGGCAACTAACAACTGTCCAACTGTCCATAACTCCAGTTCCAGGGAAACCAACACTTTCTTCTTTCCTTCGTGGAGATTCCACAACATGGTTGCACTTATAAACATGTAAGCAATGCACAAACAAAAATAAAAATACTAAATAAAAAGAAAAATAGTTTTAAAGGCTTTCTGTAGATGTAACCTGCACCCTGTGAAGATCAGGGTGGAGAATAGAATGGAGAATTGGATGATAGATGAAGGGCAAAACTGGTAATTAACATGAAGAGTGGATAGATGGATAGACGGAAAGATGAAACAGCACAAATTCCACTGTAATGATTGAAAGTGACTTTGCCATAAACTGAGGGATATGTTAATTTTGTTAATCTGTGGTTCAAAAAGACAAAAGTTGTCAAAATTTGATGCCAGTGATTGAAGTGGTCTCTGGGGAATCTCATGCCCTAGCTGGAGCACTGGGAAACACAGCTATAGAGAGATGGCTATTATTCTCAAAAGGACAGTAATCTCTCCACCCAGCAGAACATTAGTATATAATATGACAGAAAATCTATCTGGGGAAAACAAGACTGTGACCTTTTAGTGATCTTCCAGAGGAAAGCGTTTTCTATATTCCATTAGCATTGAGATTGATGATTTGGGTTTAAGGTATAAGATCTTTGAGCATGTGCTGGTCTTATATATGAGACTTGAGATTGATGGAAGGCTGCTAGGGGCCCAGATCCAAGAAGTTTGCACTCCATCCAAAGCAGAACCAATTGCTGAGCCCAGCTCAGGCTGTATCATGGTGTTTTATGACATTTGAGGACAAAGAGACAAGAGAATGAAGTGCCTAAGTCTCCAGTGGAAACCAGTAGCTATAAAGGCTCTGCTGGGTGCCAGGTGCTTATGAAGGCTACAGAAATTAATCTTCATGACAATGCCAAAAAAACAAGTTTTCTCACTTTACATTGTACAGGCAAGAGAGATAATACAGATTTCACAAGGTCAATCGGGAAGACAAGATCAAGTTCAAGCCATCTTATTCTGTTTTTCTCATTATATAGAATTTATCTTTATTTCTAAAATGCTAGAGCTGTGTTTCATTATCTACATGGATCCTTCTAGTTCTAAAGTTTTATTCTCTTTGTTGCTATGCCAATCATGAGGTTTCTCATCAGTCTGAAAACCTGCTGTGCCTGCTGCCTTTTCCAGAAGGGTAGCCATGTCATGATCCCTGTTCTCAGTGCACAGCAGACTTACTAGATGTCAGCAGTGACATCAAGGGGACCATAAACATTCAGGGGCCTACTGTGTGCTCTGTGATAAAAGATTTTTTTGTTAGCAGGTGTTACAGGTTTCAAATGAGCAAGGTAGGCTCTACCTCTTGGGAATTTAGAGTGGAAGGTTTAGTTTCCTTGGTAGACAAAGGGAAACTGTAGCCAATCAGAATGGAACCAGTGGACATCATTTAACTGAGTGACCCCAGCAGAACCTAGAGAAGAGGTCATTAAGTTCCTGATTCTTAGGAAGCCCAAAAATGAACATTCACACCGAGTGTATGTCAGGTTAAGAATTCTTTTGAGGAGCACTCTTACATGAGATATTGTGAGAAAAGCTATTTTATAAAGAAAAGATCCCAAAAGAATCATTGGTTTGATTTTTTTTAATTTCCTATTTTTACTTTTGAGAATTTCATACAAGAGTTTTATCTTTATTTCATACAAGAGTTTCATACAAGAGTTTTATCTTTTTTTTCCAACCCTCTCAGTCTCCCACCAACTCTTCATGTGTCCCAACTCCCCTTTCAATTTCCTGTTTCTACCCCTTGCTCTCAATTTCTTGTCCTTTTTATTTATTATTATTGTTACATATGTAATGTATATTACACTGAGTCCATTAACTGGTATTCATGGGTATCTGTGTTTAAGTCTGTCCATTTGGGATTAAATAACCTCCCAGGGAGCTAATCCCTAAAGAAACCTGATGCTCTCTCCTACAGCATCCACTGATAGCCTGTAGCTCTTCATTGTGAGTAGGGACCCTGTGACATTCCCCCTGTACACTTTGGCATGTCAACTGGTTTTATCATTTTGTATGCATATAACCTCAACTGGTTTTATCATTATGTATGCATATAACCTCCACCAAACTGTGGAGGTTTCTTGATGCAGTTTCCCCAACATGTCTAGAATGCATTAACTAGCAGTTTCCCTAACATGTCAAGAATGCATGAACTAGCTCTTACATCTTTCTATCCTGTCTTCCACAACGTTTCCTGAGCGTTAAGTGTAGAAGTTGCATTGTAGATGGATCACTTAGGGATGGACACTTACAGGTGTGGTTCATGTAAGCTGGGTCCCAGGAACTTGTAAGATTCTTGTAAGATTTCCATATGGTCATACATCTCTTCCCTGGCTCTTACAATCTAATTAACCCCTCTTTGGTAATGGTCCATAGTCCTGGGTGGGTGGAGTTTAATATGGGGACCTGTCCAGGAACTCACACTCTACAGACTCCTAATCTGATGCTTGAGTCACTTTCGACCTGTAGTGTTTTGGGCCCTCTGTTGCATGAGGGCTCCCTTGGCAGCCTGCATAGTATTTTCTGCTACCGTGAGAGCTAGTCTTCAGGAAGAAGGCTTCCAGGTCAGTTTGAGCTCAGTTGCTCCAAGTCCTGCCTATGTTTGAGTTATGTCATATCTTTAGCAATAGAGACTTATCTTAAAAGTTCTGGGAGGTAATCCCGGACTATGGCAATAGCCTGCATTATTTTGAGAGTCTCTTCAACTATCTTGCCTGACAAAGGGAGGTTTCCCATGTCTGGCACTAAGATTTGGGGTAAATAGATATCATCTATACACATGCACTCACACTTATATATGTATTTTTATATCAGGCTTATTAACTGCTACACTTTGGTTTTTCACATCACTTAAGTATTATGTATCTGTCTTTCCTCTCTCAGCCCATATTCCTCTCCTCCCACTCTAAAGTAACCCCCATTTCTCCCTTGATATCTCCTGGTTTCTACTGTCCTCTCTCTTGAGTTCCTTCCTCATCTTTCTTCCTTTGGTCTCTTTCCATTTTCCTGACTCCTGTGTTCATATCAGGATATATACTCACATCTAGGGATTTGGAGCTAGGAGCCACAAATGAGAAAGAACATGCATGACTTATTTCTCTGAGTCTTAAGTCTTTTATTGAGTTACCTCAATAAAACAGTTTCTAGTTCTATCCATTTACCTGAGATTTTCATGGTTTTGTTTTTCATTACCACTGAATAGAACTCCCTGGTGGAAATGTACCACACTCTCATTATCCACTCTTAAGTTGAGAAAGATTTAAGTTATTTACATTTCCTAACTATTGTGAAAAGAGAAGCAACAAATATGGCTGAGCAAGTATCTCTGCAGTAGGATATTGAGTCTGAATATATGGCAAGGAATGGTATATCTGGATCATATGGTAAACCTATTGTTAGTTTTTAAGATTTCTCCACACTGATTTCCACAGTGGCTGCACCAGTTTGTAATGCCACCATTTGGTGTTATTTGTTTTCTTGATCCTAGATATTCTCACTGGGATAAGATGAAATCTTAAAGTAATTTTAATTTGTGTTCCCCTAATTGCTAAGGGTCTTGAACACTATTAAGATATATCTTAGCTATTTTTTAATTGGATATGTTTCATATTTTTTTAGTTCTTTGAATATGCTGGATATTAATCCTCCATCATATGTATAGTTGCCAAAGATTCATTTCCAGTCTGTGGGTTTCTGCTTCACTTGATTGTTTCTTTTGCTGTACAGAAGCTGTTTATTTTAGTGAGGTTTCATTTGTAAATTGTTGACCTTATTCCTGAATGAAAAAAGTCTGATTTTAAAAAGTTTTTTTTTTCTAAGATGCAGGACAGGTATGGCAGAATGCAGGGACTCTGGTGGGGTGGGGAGCACGGAAAAGGAAGGGACCCTAGATTTGATTCAGAAATGATGCATGATTTATGGAAAAAGTTTAATAACAATCAAAAATAAATTAAAAAGAAAGGGTTTTTTCTACATCTATATTTTATAGGACACTGCCTATGTTTTCTTCTTCTACCAGTTTCAGCATTTCAGGTTTCTCACTGAGGTCTCTGAACCATTTGGAATTTATTTTTGTGCCGAGTAATACATGGGGTCTAATTTCATTCTTTGATGTGGGGAGATCTAGTTTCCGAAGCATCATTTGTTTAAAAATTCTATCTTTGCTCCAGTGTGTATTCTTGGCACTTTGTCAAATATCAGGTCAGTGAAATGGCCCACATTCATATTTGTTGTGCTTTTTTCCATTGATGTACGTGTTTGGTTTTTGTGCCCGATTAATGCTGTTTCTATTCTTATATGTCTGTAATATAGTTTGAAATCTGACATCATAATCCCTCCAACATTGCTCTTTTTTCTCAGGATGACTTTGGCTATCTGGAATCTTTTGTGATTCCATGTAAATTTTAGATTTTTTTCTTTATTGTTGTGAAAAGAATCATGGAGATTTTTATTTGGAATGCATCGAATCTGTAAATTGCTTTTGGTAGGATGGTCATTTTCAAAATAGTAAATCTACCTGTCTATTAGCACAGGTAGTTATTCAATTTTCTAGTGTCTTCAACCTCTTTTTTTTTTTTTTTTTTTTTTGGGTCTTTTTGAGACAAAGGGGCTCCCTGTAGCAGCCCCAGCTGTCCTGGAACTCCATCGTTAGACCAGGCTGGCCGTGAACTCACAAAGATCCACCTGCCTCCGCCTCCCAGTGCTAGGATTAAAGGCGTGCGCACCCACACCCCGGCTCAACCTCTTCTTCAAAGATCACATATAGCCTCAAAATATCTAGGAAAAACCACCCCCAAAATAAGATTAAAGATCTCCACAATGAAAACTGAATCAACCTCTTTCTTCAAAGATTCAGTTGTTTTTCATTGTGGAGATCTTTAATATATTTGGGGGGGTTTATTCCCTAGATATTTTTTGAGGCTAATGTGAATATGAATATATATAATATATAATAGATATATATATATGCATATGAATATATATATAGGATATATATTCCATACATACCCCATAGCCCCAGCTGGCCTGGAACTCACTACATAGACCAGGCTGGCCTTGAACTTACAGAGATCTGCCACAGATTGTTCCTATGTTCTTTTTCTCTGAGTGCTTGTTATTGGTATATAAAAAGGCTAGTGATTTTTGCAAGTTTATTTTGTGCCCTACTACTCTGCCTAATGTGTTGATCATTTCTTGTGGGGACCCACACCAAGACTGACCCACCCCTGGCTCCCAAGGAGCCATAGCCAGAATTTTGCTCGGTCAGACAGGTTCAGTTCATCTCACAACACTATAGTTTGTGTTGTGGCCTTTCATCAACATTATCAACATTGTGAGTGGATTTCTTTCTTTTTAAATTGTTACTAATGATACTCTGTACCTAGATCCATTACCTGATTGACCATTACAAAATGCCAATATATGCATGCTATCATTTTGTTTTTATTATCTTAACCGTGTTAAATAAATGTTCGATGGCCAGAAAATATGATCTATCTTGGTGAAGATAGTATTCTTACATAGTATTCTTACAGAAGTGTTCTGTGTTGAATGAAGTATTCTACAAATGTCACCTATATCTAGTTGATTGATGGTGTTGTTCAGTTCATCTGTGCCCTCACTGCCAGATCTATTACTGACACAATATTATAGTCTCCAACCATAATAGTAGACTCATCTCTTTCTCCATGAACTATGGTCAACTTTTGTTTCATGTATGGTGTCAATGTTTTTAAATACATATACAGTAAAAATTGGGATACTTTCTTGGTAAATTAGCCCCTTTATAATGATATAATGCTCTGTTTATGCCTGATTATTTTCTGAGTTCTAAGGTTGGCTTGGTCTGAAATTAATATAGCTACTCAGTCTTTCTTTAGACTGCTGTTAGCATGAAATGTGTTTCTTTCTTATATATAATCTGTGTTTTAATAGTTAAAATGAGCTGAAATTTTTGTTGTTTGCTTGCTTGCTTTTTTGAGGGAAAAAAAATCTCACTATGTTGCACTATATAGACTGGAACTTGCTATGAAGAACAAGCTGGGCTTGAACTCAGAGATCAGATTTATTCTGCCTGCCTAGAGCTAGTGGATGCCACCACACCTGTCCAAAATGAAGTTTTGATTAACAACCTATGGTTCATTTCCCTGGCTACACTATGGGCCCTTGACTGATTGAGTTGCAATTAGATTTGTGCTCAACACCACCATTGCCACAACTTCAGATGAGCAAACTTCCCTACATTCATGGAGCAACCCTGGCTCTTACAATCTTTCTGCCCCCTCCTCTGCAATGGTCCCTGAGCCATGGCCAGGTGAGTTTTAATCTAAGAGTCCTATTCAGGGACACGCACTCTGCCATCTTTTATTCTCTAAAACTTGGCCAGGTGTGGTATGCATCACACTCTATTTTATAAGGAAGCTTCACTTGTTAGAGTTGAGTGATGATGCACTAGTTTTCTCTCTTTCCCATGTCTTCTATGTTCCATGATCCCTAGGTGTACGGGTTCCACTGTGGATATGCCACCCAGGACCCAGCATGTCTTAGACATATATTCACTGTATGTGGTCCATTATTGAACTCTGCAGTAGCTTCCAATTAGATCCCCCCCATATAAAAGCACCACTACATTTCACCAATAGAGCTAGTTTGCTGTGCCAGACTGTTATGGTTATTAAGCTTTAGGGCTGGGTTACACCATTAATTAATTTTCTCCATAAGCAGCTTGCATAGTATCATCTAGAATTATGAGAGTTTAAAATAGAAGGATTCCAGGTCACTTTCTGCTATATTGTTCCGAGTCCTGTGTCTAAAGTATGTCCTGTCTTCAGCAGTAAGGCCTTATCTTCAAGTTCTGAGGGATAACCAACAGCTCTGGTAGTAGCCTGTGCTATTTGGGGAGTCTCTTAGACTACTCTGACTGATAACTGCAGTGGAGGCCTCTCGCTGTGCTCTTTGCCATCCAGCCCCCAGGCTTGGTAATACAACAATGTTCAGACAATGTATTTGCATTTCTCAGAGAGCTACAGTGCCAATATATTTTCCTCTGGCTTCTAGGCCCCCAAGTTCCATTCATCTCTCCTCTCTACCCCTGTCCAACCTCCCCAGTCCAAGCACCCCCATTTTCTTCACATTATGGCTGATCACAAGCACCTCCCACCATCCCTCTCTCCTGGGTTCTCTCCTCCCTGATCACCATGGACCCCTACATATACCTCCTTCCTCCCCTCTCAGCCAAACACTTCCAACTTTCCGACCCTCCCCCCAGTAAAACATTTGTTCCTTGCCATCCTCTCTCCCTTTCAAGCTCTTTCTTTCCATTTACCTCCATGTATGCTTTCCAATTTCTTGGCTCCTGGTATCAGGATACGTACACATGTAAGGGGATCAGTGCTACCATTCGCAAGTGAGGGAGAACATGCATCAACTGGTTTTCTGGCTTTGTGTTACTTTACTCAGAATAACATTCTCTAGTTCCATCCCTTTACCTGAAAATTTCATAATTTCATCTTTTAAAAAAAATTTTTTTTTTATTTTTGTATGTGTATGAATGTACTGTCTGCATGTAGGTTTGTGCACCCGTGTCGTGCAATGTCGCGGAGGTCAGAAGAGTGTGTCGAATTCTCCTGGAACTGGAGTTCTCCTGGAATTGGAGTTACAGACGGTTCTCAGCCGCCATGTGGGTGCTGGGGATCGAACCCGGGTCCTCTGCAAGAGCAGTCGGTGCTCTTAACCGCTAGGCTATCTCTCCAGCCCAATTTCATCTTTTCTTACTGCTGAGTAGTACTCCATTGGGTAAATGGACCACATTTTCATTACCATTCATCAGTTATGAGAAATTCTTTTGCTATTGTGAAAGAACAGCAACAAACATGGATATACAGTATCTTTACAGCATGATGAGCCCTTTGGGTGTATGCCAATGAACGGTATAACTGTGTCCTATGGTAGATTCACATTAAGTTTTCTAAGAATTCCCCACACTGCCTTCATAGTGGCTAAACTAGTGTGCATTCCCACCAACAATGAATGAGTGTTCCCCTTTCTCCACACCCGTGCCAGCATCTTGTGCCCTTCATTCTTGAGATCTTAGCCAGTCTGACCTGGGTAAGATGGACTCTTGAACACTTTTAAGGATGTTTCTTACCCATTTTTATTTCTGCATTTGAGAACTCTCTGCTCAGGTCTCTAGCCCATCTTTATATTGGGCAGATTGTTTTCTCATTTCTTTGGGGATTTTCGTTGTTGCTCATTATATATTCTGGATATTAATCCTCTGTCAGATGTATACTTGGTAAAGATATTCTCCCACTCAGTGGGTTTTTCTCTTCACTTTCTTGGTTGTTTCTTTTACTGTACAGATGCTTTGTAGTTCACTAAGGTCTCACTTGTTGATTGTATGCTTTAATGCCTGAGCACTCCAACTTAGAAAGCCCTTTTCTATACCTATATCTTGTAGGGTACTACTTATGTTTTCCTCTAGCAGTTTCAGAGTTTCAGGTTTTATACTAAGATCATTGATCATTTGAGTCAACTTTTGTGCAAGGTGAAACATAATGGTCCAATGTCATTGGTAGAAGATCCAATTTTGCCAGCATCATTGATTGAACATACTGTGTTTCCTCCATTGTGAGTTCTTGCTATCTTTGTCAAATATCAGGTGAATGAAATTCCATGTACTCATGTTTTTGTCTTCTATTGGGTTCCATTGACCTATTTCTCTATTTTTGTGCCAGTACCATGCTGATTTTATGACTTTACCTCTATAACATAATCTGAGATCTGGTATAGTGATCCCCCCCCCCCGCATTGTTCTTTATGCCCAAAACTGCTTTGGGTATCCTGGGTCTTTTGTGATTCCATTTGAATTTTAGAATGTTTTTTTTCTAGCTCTATGAAGAATATCATGGGTGCTTTGTTGGCATTGCATTGAATCTATAGATTTCTTTTAGTAAGATGGTCATTTTTACAGTATTAATTCTACCAGTCCACAAGCATAGTAGGTGTTTCCATCTCCTAGAATCTTCCTCTATCTCTTTCTTCAAAGATTTAAATTTTTCTTTATTTATTAAAGTTGATTTTTATTGAGCACATTTTATACAACATTTTTAAATCAAATTTAGACTCATTCCCCCATCCATGCCCCCCTCACGAACACCCCTCCCTACCTCCCCGCCAGAGCAGGGATTCTTCCATGTATGTTACGTCCTGTCTTGCATCATTTTCTCAGTCTCTTTTTTTTTCCTCCTTTAGATGCAGAAGTTTACTGTTTTGGTCAGTTCTTTGAACAGGTTTTTCTCTCTTTTTTCCTCCCTTTAATTTTATATTACTCCAAAATATGCATATATACACTCCACACATAAATCGGAATTACAAAGTCTGAAAATAAGCTATAGGTTAATTCCAAATCATGTTTAGGGATTCACATTTTAACAATAAAGTTGCATGCAGGTAAAACGAAATATAACTTTACATTCTAAATTACATGTAAGTTTTAATGTAATTTTTTGAAGGTTCTATAAGAATTTAATGTAAATTTTACAATCAGTTTACAACGTAAACTATAGATTATTGTGATATTTCAATAACTCAGGGATTATACTGAAATTATTCTATAAAGCTATCAATACTTTTTTATTTTGTATTATTCCAAAATATGCATATATACACTCTGCACATAAGGCAAAATTAAAAATTCTGTAATTAAACTGTAGGTTGATTCCTAAATACATTTAGAGATTCACATTTTAACAGTAAATTTGCAAGCAGGTATAAAGTCATGTAACTATACATTCTTTGTTTAGAATATGACTACAATGTGTGAGTATAAATGGTAAGACAATTCTAGAGCCCATTTATAGATTCACATTGTAATAGCACAGTTGCTTTTAGATACAATGAAATATAATAATAAAGTTGCTCAGTTTGCATACCAACTAGGGATTTGGTGTTAGCATCCACAAATGAGGGAAACCATTCACCTTTTTTTCTGGGACTTTCTTACTTCACTTAGTATAATTGCTTCAAGTTCCATCCATTTACCAGCAAAACTCATGATGTCATCTTTCTTTACCGCTGCATAGAACTCCATTGTGTATATGTACCACATTTTTGTTATCCAGTCATCTGTTGAGGGGCATTTGGGTTGGTTTCAGCTCTTTGCTATTGTGAAAAGAGCTGCAATAAACATAGCTGTGCATGTATCTTTGCGGTAGGATGCGTCCTGTGGGTATATACCCAGGAGTGGTATGCCTGGGTCAGGTGGTAGGCTCATTTTGAGTTTTTTAAGGGTTCTCCACACTGCTTCCCACAGTGGTTGTACCAGTTTACATTCCCATCAGCAGCAAATGAGTGTTCCCGTTTCCCCACAACCTCTCCAACATTTGGTGTCTTTTGTTTTCTTGATCTTGGCTAGTCTTATTGGAGTGAGGTGATAACTTAATGTGGTTTTAATTTGCATTTCCTTAATTATTAATGATGTTGAACACTTTTTAAGATGTTTCTCAGCCGTCTTTACTTCCTTACTGGTGAAGTCTCTGTTCAGCTCTTTACTCTGTCTTTTGAGTAGGTTATTTGTTTTCTTACTTCTTTGCTTTTTAAGCAGCTTATATATTCTGGATGTTAATGCTGTGTCTGATGTATCCATGGTGAAAGTTTCCTGCCACCTGTGGGTTTTCTCTTCACTTCCTTGATTGTTTCTTTTTCTGTACAAAAGCTTTTGAGTTTGATGAGGTCCCACTTGTCAGTTGTTGTCCTTATTTCCGGTGCAGCTGCTGTTTGATTTAGAAAGTCTTTTCCTACACCTATGTCTTGTAGGTTGCTGCCGACTTTTTCTTCTAACACCTTCAGGGTTTTAGGTTTTAGGTTGAGATCTTTGATCCACTTGGAGTTTATTTTTGTACAGGGTGAGAGGTAGGGGTTTAATTTTGTTCTTCTACAAATGGTGATCCAGTTTTGCCAACACCATTTGTTGAAGATGCTCTTTCCTCCATTGAGTTTTTTTGGCCCCTTTGTCAAATATGAGGCGGCTGAAGTTATATGAGCTCAAGTCTGGGCCTTCAGTTTTGTTCCATTGGTCAATGGTTCTTTTTTTTGCCAGTACCAAGCTGTCTTTATGACTGTAGCCCTGTAATATAGCTTGAAGTCTGGTAATGTAATCACCCCAGTATTGCACTTTTCACTCAGGGTTGCTTTAGCTATTCAGGGTCTTTTGTTTTTCCATATGAATTTAAGGATTTTTTTTTTCTAAGTCTGTGAAAAAGCTCATGGGGATTTTGATTGGCATTGCATTGAATCTGTGTATTAATTTGGGTAGAATGGACATTGTAAAAAGATTTTAATGTCTTTGATTAGGTTTATTGTTAATATTTTATGTTATTATGAATGGGAAGTTTTCCTTGAGTGCTTTTTCTCTTTTCTCATTGGTTTATAGACAAACTACTGATTTCTGTAGGTTTACTTTATAAACTGCCACTTTGCTGAAAGTATTAATCATTTCTCACAGTTTTCTGCTGGGCTTTTGGAGATCTCTTTTTTTATACCCTGGCATTTCAGTTTCCCCATCTCTAAAGAATTGGTTGAATGACCATATGACATAACCGACTACATAAAAACAGAGGCATCTTCATTGTCCAAACCAATCCTAAAATGTTTTATATAACACTTTTATTGATGTTTTGTGTATTTCAGACATCATTTTTCAGTTCAGTTTAAACATGTTCCCCTTTCCCTTCCCCCCAACATATTCCAGATCATACATTCTCCCATAAATATCCTGCATCTTTCTCTCAGTCTTTTTTATGTTTAGGAATTCACATCTTCCTCCTTTAATTTTATATTACTCTAAAATATGAATACATACCTTCCACCCATATACAGTAATTACGGAGTCTGAAATAAGTGGCAGGTTGATTCTAGAGCCTTCGTTAAGAGATTTACATTATAACAACATAGTTGCTTTCAGATAAAAAGAGATATAGCAATAATATTGTTCAGCTTGCCTTTCAACTGGTGATTTGGTACTAGCATCTACAAATCAGGGAAACCATTCACCACTTGTTTTTTTGGGACTGTGTTACTTCACTTAGCATAATGGCTTTGAATTCCATCCATTTACCTCAAGGTTCATGATGTCATCTTTCTTTACTGCTGCATAGAACACCATTGTGTAGATGTACCACATTTTTGTCATCTACTCATCTGTTGAGGGGCATTTGGGTTGGTTCCATCTCTGTGCTATTGTGAAGAGAGCTGCAGAAAACATGGATCTGCATGTATCTTTGTTGTAGAATGAGTCTTGTGGGTATATACCCAGGAGCGGTATGACTGGGTCAGGTGGTAGGCTCATTTTGAGTCTTTTAAGAGTTCTCCACACTGCTTTCCATAGTGGTTGTATGAGTTTACATTCCCACCAGCAGTGGATGAGTGTTCCCCTTTCCCCACAACCTTTCCACCATTTGGTGTCTTTTGTTTTCTTGATCTTAGCCAGTCGTATCAGAGTGAGATGATGCATCAAATCATCCACAAAAAGTGATAATTTGACTTTTTTCTCTTTTCCAATTAGTACTCCTTTAATTTCCTTCTCTCGTCTTTATGGCTCTAGCAAGAGTCTCAAGCATTATACTGAAAAGAAGTACAGATAGTGGACAAGCTAGTAAGTTACTGTTTTTAATAAGAATGATTTCAGGTTAACTCCATTTAGAATGGTGCTGGCTATGAGTTCATCATAAGTAGCTGTAAATATGTTGAGGTATATTTCATGCAGTTCATTTCCTGCAAGGACTTTTAACATGAATGCATGCTGGTATTTGAGAAAGGTCTTTTTAGTATCTATTGAGATTACCCTGTGATTTTTGTTTTTAAATCCATTTATATATTTTATTACATTTATTGACGTATGTATATTGAACCATTCCTGAATTTTGGAATAAAGCCTAGTTGACTGTGGTAGATGATTTTTTGATGGTCTATACATGATTTATGAGTATTTTCTTGAGAATCTTTGCATCTATGTTCATTAAGGATATGGGCCTATAGTTTTCTTTTTTGTTGTGTCTTTACCTGGTTTTGGTATTGTATTGAAACTCTCTTCACAGAAGGAATGTTCTCCCTTTATCTCTATCTTTTTGAATAATTTAAGTAGTATTGGTTGTGGGTCTTCTTTGAATGTCTTGTAGAATTCTGCCATGAATTCATCTTGGTCTTGGCATTTTTAATTGGAAAGTTTGTATTACTGTTACTGTTTCAATTTATTTGCCTGTTATGAGCCTATTTAAGCTGCTCTCTTCTTTGTTTAATTTTGGTGCTACCCATGACTTTAGAAATTCATCCATTTCTTAGCCAGGCATGGTTGTGCACGCCTTTAATCCCAACACATGGAAGGCAGAGGCAGATAGATCTCTGTGAGTTCAAGTCCAGCCTGGTCTACAAAGTAAGTTACAGGCCAGCCAGAGCTACAGGGAGACACTCTCAAAAGTAGAAAAAAATGAGAAATTTATTTCCTTTACATGTTCAAATTTAATGGAGTATAGGTTTTTAAAGCAACCCTTTACAATGTTCTGGAAGTGTTTGGTGTCTGTTATGATGTTTCACCTTTCAACTCTGATTTTGCTAATTTTTGTTTGCTCTTTATTTCTTTTGGTTAACTGGACTAAGAGTTTGTTGCATTCAACTTTTCAAAGAAGCAACTCTTAAATTCATTAATTCTTTTTGTATCATTTTCTTTGTTTCTATGTCATTCAATTCTTTTCTGATTTTCATGATTTCTTCTTATCTAGTAGGTTCGGGCTTGGTTTGTTCTTGACTTTCCAGAGTATTGAGTCATTTATATGTGTTCTTTCTAATTTTTAAATGTAGGCACTTAGAGATGGACACTTGTGCCAGAAGTTTTGTTGTGTTTTATTACCCTTTCCATTTAGTTCCAGGAATACTTTTGTTTCTTAATTTATCCATGTGTTCATGTAGCTACTAGAGCTTATTTTGCTGTTCATCATAAGCTTTGCTGCATTGTGGACTGATAGAATAAATAGAATTATTTCAATTACTTTTGTATTTGTTGAGATTTGTTTTGTGTTCTGAAATGTGTTCAGTTTTAGAGAAACTTGCATGGGCTACTGAGTAGAAAGTATATTCTTTTTTGCTTGAGTCAAATACTTTATAAATGTGTTTTAAGACCATTTTATGTAAGATATCATTTAATTCAGATGTCTCTTTTCATTCTTTGTGCAGTTGACTAGAGTGTTGGAGCAAGGGGTATTGAAATCAGCTAATATTACTGAGTTGGAATTAATCTGTTTTATAGTCCTGGAGTGCTGTTTTTATGAAACTGGGTGCAACAGAGGTTGGTGCATATATTTTTAGTATTGTAATATCTTCTTGATCTATTGTTCAACTGATTAGAATTAAATGATCCTCTTTATCTCTTCTGATTAGTTTTAATTTGTCTATTTGGTCAGATATTAGAATTCTAACACCTACTTGCTTCTTACAGCCATTTTCATGGAGTATGTTTTTTCCATCTTTTCACCCTTAAGGTAATGCCTAAGCTTGAAATTGAGATGAGTTTCTTGAAAACAACAAAAAGATTGATTTTCTTTCTTAATCCATTCTGATAGCCTGTGTCTTTTGACAGGGGAGTTGAGGCCATTGATATTTAGTGTTATTATTGAAAGATGTGGGGCTGGAGAGATGGCCTAGCAGTTAAGAGCGCCGACCGCTCTTGCAGAGGACCCGGGTTCGATCCCCAGCACCCACATGGCGGCCGAGAGCCATCTGAAACTCCAATTCCAGGAGAACTCCAGTTCCAGGGGAGTCCGACACCCTCTTCTGACCTCCACGGCGTTGCACGTCACGAGTGCACAGACTTGCATGCAGACAATACATTCATACACATACGGAAATAAATAAAATAATAAAAAAAAGAAAGATGTGTAGTGTTTGCTGTCATTTTAACTTGTGTTTGAGGCCCTGTTTGTGTTTCCATTATTATACCTTTCTTTCTATAACCTCTTGGGGATACTCATTCCTATCTTTGATCCTTTGTATTGCTTTGAGTATTCTCCATAGGGCTGGTTTGGAGGATATGAATTCTTTCTGCTATTCATGTCATGAACAATTTTTCATTTCCCTTCAACTGTTATAGAACATTTTGGTAGATAAAGTATTCAGACTGGGCATCCATGGTCATTTAGAACTGGAAATACTTTAGTTCAGGCTTTTTTTTTTTTTTTTTTTTTTTTGGGCTTTCATTAGTTTGCATGGAAAAGTCAACTGTAATTCTGATAGGTTTTCCTTTATAAGTAACCTGTTGTTTTTCTCTAGCAGCTTTTAGTACCTTCTCTTTGTTTGTACTGTTTTTACTATGATATGCCGTGGGGAGATTCATGTCTAATTGGTGTTCTAAGTGCTTCTTCAATCTGTATAGGTATGTGTTTCCTTAATTTAGGGAAGTTTTCTTCTATAATCCTGTTGAATATTTGGTCAATACAATTGTCCTAAGATTCTTCTCCTTCCTATATGCCTAAGAGGCATAGATTTGGTCACTTCATTTTGTCCCATATGTCCTACATATTTAATTTCCATTGTTTTATTTTACATAGTCTTTGCTTAAGGAGTCCAGATCTTCAACTTTGTCACCTAGACTTGATATTCTGTCTTCTGTTTCATTCATTCTACTTGGGAGGCTTGTTCCTGTTGTTTCTAATTGCCTTATTAAGTTTGTCAATTCCGTGTTCATTTCTGTTTGGGTTTTAATTTCCATTTCTTTGTGAATTCACTTCTCAAGTCCAGAACTGTTTTTGTTACTACATTCAGCTGCATATTTATTTTTCTTGAGCTTCAATCTTGAGCTTCCATGCCTTTCAGTTCTTCGAGATGTATGTCTATGTTTTCATTAAGTTCTTTGATCATATTTATGATCATTCTTTTAAATTCTGCATCCTGAAGCTCCTCAGGCTAGTTCTCATTATATTACACTTATGTAGAACTGGTAGGGTTTGTAGTGGTTTTCATATTATTTGTGTTTTTGTGCTGCCATTTGGTCACATGGATTTTTGATTGTTGGTTTGTGGGTCCCATAAGAAATTCTGTCCTGCCTTTGTTTATTACAATTTTGGTTCCATTATATTATTTATGTAGCTTGGTTGCTATTTGCTCAGGTATTAAAAATTACTTGGAGTGTGCCTCAGGTATTTGTAGGATAGTAGGCTGGTCTGTGTAGTTGATGGGTCAGGGTATTAGGCAGAACAGTCAAGGTAGTAAAAGGGCCGGTCTCTGTTAGGCAAATCCAGAGTCCAGAATGAGGGCTGCTTGTGGAGGGTTTGAACAAAGAAGTTTGGAGGCTTTAGCTAGTCTGGGTAAGGAAGCTAGTCCAGAGATATGGTGCAGAGGAATTGGAGCAGGGTAGAGGAACTGGAGCCAGCCTGGGCCCAAAGCTGGCAGGGAGACAGACTGGGAAGTATTGAGAATGCAGGGGACTGAAACAGATGTGATGGGCAGGCTCTGATTTATTGGGGTAGGATCTGAGTTACCAGGGTTGAAAGTGGGGCAGTCTGTGTGGCAGATCAGGAGCCAGGGAAAATGGAGTGGGGACCACCTTTCCAGGGATTTAGCAACCTATGCAAGAATGTTTAGCTAGTCTGAATAGGAAGCTAGTTAAGAGATCTGAGGCAAAATTGGAGTGGTCCTGGGCCCAGGAGTAGCAGGAGGACAGAGAATAGATAGATTAGAAGTATTGAAGCTACAAGGAAATGAAATAGAGACAAGGTGGGCAGGATCTGACTTACCAGGTTTGAAGGTGGGCCAGTCTATGTCAGGCAAATTAGGAGCTTGTGTAAAATAAGGGTGGGGACCAAATGTGGGGGGATTTAGCAACCTGAACCAGAGGGTTTGGCTAGACTGGATCAGGAAGCTATTTCAGAGATCCAAGGCAGAGGAATTGGAGAGGGTTTGGGCTCAAGGATAACAGGGATCAGGGTGGCCATGGGGCAGATTGGAAGTATTGGGCCTTCAGGGGAATAGACTAGAAATGGCGTGGGCATGATCTGATTTATGAGGGTTTGGGGAAGGCCAATCTGTATAGGGCAGTCAGGAGCCAGGGGAATGTGGGGACAGAGAACACCTGTGGAGGGTCTTAGCAAACCATGCTAGACGGTTTAGCTACTCTAGATTAGAAAACTAGTCCAGAAATCTGCAGAAGAATTGGAAAGTCCCTGGGCCAAAAGGCAGCAGGGGAACAGAGTAGGGATGGGGTAGATTCCTCCTGAGTTATCTTTTAAAAAACAATTTTTATATTTGTTTATTTATATTTCAATGATCTTATAATAGTACTGAAATTCCTCCATACTATCTGGCCTCAAATTGATGTTATTTGTTTTATTTTACTGCATGTTAAAACCACACAATTCATTTTTAAGATTGTTACCTTGAATAGACTATTGCCTATTAGATCAACTAAAAACAAGGAAGAGGTTAGGAGTGTAGATTGACTGACTTTTTAGCTTGAAGTAGCCCCTGCATTCAATGTCCAGCACTACAAAAAAAATAGAAAAAGAAGCAATAAAATGTGAGACTTTATTTTATGTTCCTTTGTTATTTCCTAATGTCTGCTCCTCTTTTTGTTTCTGATACAAGTTTCCAAACTTCAACATTTGCCTTCTTGCTAAAAATAGTCTTTTAATTTTTATTTGTATATGTGTAAGTGTTTTGCTTGCACATATATATATATATATATATATATATATATATATATAACCTCACCCATGTGTGCAATGTTCACAGAGGCCAGAAAATGACATCAGATCCCCTGGAACTCTAATGTTAGATGGTTGTTATCTGCCATGTGGGCATTGGGAACTGAACCTAGGTCTTCTGAAAGAGCATCTAGTTCTCTTACCTGCTGAGCCATTTCTCCAGTCCATTGCTAAGCAGCTCTCTTGACAGTTTTCACAAAGCAAGATTTGTCATTTTTGCCATGAAAGTTATTTATGTCTCCATATTCTAGTTTGTCTTCCATTGCTGTGACAAAACACTCTGACTGACACCAACTTGAGGAGCTTACATCTCCTGGGTCACAGTTCATCACTCAGGGAGCTGAAGGCAGGAACTCAGGGCAGGAACCTGGAGGTAGGAGCTGAAGCACAGGCCATGGAGGAATACTGTTCACTGGCTTGCTCCCCTGGCTCATGCCCAGCCTTCCTTATATGGTACACAACAACCTGCCCAGGGTGGCACCACTCATTGTGGGCTGGGTCCTCCCACACTGCTCGACCATCAAGATAATACTCCACAGATGTGGCCACAGGCCAATCCAATGGAGCCAATTCCCCAGTTGAGGCTCCCTCAACCCAGGTGTGTCAAGTTGACACTAAAGCTATCCAGCATACTCCATAACTTTCGAAAGATAATTAGGCACAGATTTCTAGGATTTATTTTCTCCCTAGTAATACCATAAACATTTCTCTCTACTGTCTTCCTGTGTGCATGGTTGCTAAAGAGAGTCAGGTGGACTTGTCCTTGCTCCTAAATAGGTAAGGTAGCAGCTCCCTGCCTTCACATTTTTCTTTCTTTTGTTTCTATTTGTGTGTACATGTCCTGAGGAGGTTGCACTGTATGGGTGTATGTGTGGAGGCCAGAATATAGACCTGGTTCTGTCCTCCTCAAGCATTCTGCCTTATTATTGATTGAGAAAGGGTTTCTCATTGGCCTGGAGCCTACAAGGTGGAATAGGCTGGCTGGCTAGTGAGCCTTCAAGATCCCCCTGTCTCTTCCTCCCCTGTGCTGAAATTACAAGCATAAACCATCACATCAACTCTTTTTTTTTTTAATTGTGTAACTACTTTTTTTTTAAATTTATCTTTGTATGTGTATGAATGTACTGTCTGCATGCAGGTCTGTGCACCCATGTCGTGCAATGCTGCGGAGGTCAGAAGAGGGTCTCAGATTCCCCTGGAACTGGAGTTCTCCTGGAATTGGAGTTACAGACGGTTCTTAGCCGCCATGTGGGTGCCGGGTCCTCTGCAAGAGCGTCAGTGCTCTTAACCACTAGGCTGTCTCTCCAGCCCCACATCATCTCTTTTGGCATGGGCTCTGGGGTTCAAGATCAGATCCTCATGCTTGCAAGGTAAGCATTTTACCATCCAAGCTGTCTCCCAAATCTCAGTATTTTCATGTTGTCTTTGGTTTATACTATTTAAATTTGATAACCCTAGATGTAGGATTTTTTTGTATTTGTCCTATTGTGTTCTCTGGTCTTCATGGAGCCACAATCTGTTTCCTGGCATCAGTTTAAGAACACTCTCCTCCACTGTCACCTCAAATGTTTCCTCTATTCCTCTGCTCCTCCCCTTTCACATCATGTTATATGAACTCTGCCCTTTCTAATTGTCTCACACTTCAAGAGCATTCTGTTGCATTAGTTTTATTGCATTTAGTTTTTCACTTTAAATTTCTTTTAATTCAATGATTTTTCTCTTTTGACTATGCTTGACATAGTCATAGAACACTGTAAGAGAAATAAAGCTTTCTTTATTTCTCTTACAGTGTTCTTTATTTTTTGCATTTATTTTTCTATTTGTATCTAATTGATGCTTTGGTTCGAGTGCACCCAATCACCTTAGATCCATGTGTTGGAAACTTTGAAGTATGGCAAAGTTAAGATATGGTGGACCTTTAAGAGATAGAGCCTGCTGGAAAGGAATTACTCCATTGGAGGTGCTTCCCTAGGAAAGAATTAGTATGGTCTCTTAGACTATATGAGACCTTGCTTAATGGGTTGTGTTAAGGGTAATCCTAATTTCTAAATCACATTCCAGCTTCTTGTCACAGCATTGGAATTCTTTATACATTACTCAGCCTCAAACAATATGTAGACTTTTGACTAGTGTAGGGATGAGGCCTTGTCTGGCTAGAGCAGGACCCTGCATCCCACCTTCCTGAGAACTTCTTTGAGGAGCCAGGATGGGCAGTGTTCCTGTTTGCTGAACAAAAGCCCCATTTCCTGAGGGCAGATGTCACACCTCCTAACACACCTGGGAGTTCCACTGCTCTGGTAGGAGCCACAGTGGCTTGCACTTCCAAGAGTATCCCCTGAAGAAAAAAATAATAACACTATGTGGCAACAGTGCCTTTTTTAATAAAAGAAAATGGGGGAGCCTGTGGGGAGTCCCTTTGGCAGAAGCACTTAGGAAGTCAGCTGGCAACCCCAGCTGGGCCAGAGTCCTGCTGATTTCCTGCTTGCTTTTGGAACCTGCCTGGTGCCACTGTCTTTGATGCTTTGGGCAAAACATTGTCACATTCCCTGTAGTAATCTGGAGTATATGGTGTAAGATCCTTTATGTCCCAATCCCCAGTCACACCTCACAAGGTCCAGTATAAATACCTCAGTAATAAAAGTAAAGTTGAATAGCGGGGGGAGGCGGGGCAAGTGGTGACACACGCCTTTAATCCTTTAATCCCTAGAGGTAGAGGCAGGCGGATCTTTGTGAGTTCAAGGCCAGTCTGGTCTACAGAGTGAGTTCCAGGACAGCTGGGGCTACAAGGAGACCCTGTCTCGAAAAGACCAAAAAAAAGTAAAGTTGAGTTACTCCCCAGTGAAATTTCTCCTGGCCTCATTCTTGAGACCATCCTTTCCTTGTCCTTTCTTTTCCCCTTCTTTTCAAGCTTCTCAGGCTTCTCAGTACCTTCTCCCTCCCCCTCCTTTCCAGGGCTAGGATCTGGATTCCCTGACCTGCTGGCCAGAGCTAATCCAAGGAACCTGCAGCCTCAGGAATCTGCGGGCTCTGGACAAAGGGGGGAAGCTCTGGACAAAGGGGGGAAGAACATTGAAAGACTATAGACTATTAAAAAAATGTATGTACTTATAGGATACAACAAGTTTTTGATATATGTGTATTCTAAATCAAAGTTATTAACATAAACCACATATTTACTGTTGCTATTATAGTACTTAATATCTATTCTCAGTCATTTTGAAGCATGACATACCAGTATTAACTATAATCACCATCCTTCCTACCTTCTGCCTTCTGCCTTCCTAAAGTTTATATGCTCTGACCAATACTTCCACAACCACTAATAATGACTATTGAACTCTGTGACCATAAGCTGTAGATTTTAGATACTGCATGTGAATAAGACAAGAGATATTTACTTTCCTCTGCCTACCTTCTTCAACCAAGCATTGTTTCTTGGAGGTTCATCCATGTTGTCACTAATAACAAGATTTCTTCTTTTTGTGAGCTACAGACACCATCCTTGCTTCCCTTCTCCATTCATCCATTGATGGACACTTGGGTTAACACCATATATTAGTAACCTGATAATGTGGCAATGAATATGGGGATGCAAATCTCTCTTCAGCATACTTCATTACCCTTGACTATCTGCCTTTGTTTTCTCTTTCACTCTTTTTTTATTAGTATTTTTTAAATATAATACTTTTATTGATGTTTTGTATATTTCATACAGAATTTTTCAGTTCAATTTAAACATATTCCCCTTTCCCTTCCCCCCACCCCACCCCAGTTCATGCATTCTGCAATACATGTCTTGCATCTTTCTCTCAGTCTTTTTAAAGTTTTTCTCTGCAGAGGTTTACTATTTTGGGGAGAATTTAACTGTATCAATCAGTTCTTTGACCCAGTCCTTATGTTGTTGTTGTTCCCTCCCATATGTGTTGCTACAAAATATGCCTATATAAATGTCATATATGTACCAGAATTATGTCCTCTGGGAATAAACTGTATGTTAATTCCAAAATATGTCTAGGAATTCACATTTTTCTCTTTAATTTTATATTACTCTAAACTATGAATACATACCTTCCACCCATATACAGTAATTACAATGTCTGAAAATAAGTGGTAAGTTAATTCTAGGCCTCATTAAGAGATTCACATTATAACAGCACAGTTGCTCTCAGATAAAAAGAAATATAATAATGTTGCTCAGTTTGCCTTTCAACTGGGGGATTTGGTGCTAGCATCCACAAATGAGAGAAACCATTCCCCCATTTGTTGTTCTGGGACTGTGTTACTTCACTTAGCATGATGGCATCAAGTTCCATCCATTTACCTGCAAAGTTCATGATGTCATCTTTCTTTACTACTGCATAGAACTCCATTGTGTAGATATACCACATTTTTGTTATCCACTCTTAAGTTGAGTGGCATTCATGCGGGTTCCAGCTCTTCACTATTGTGAAGAGAGCTGCAATAAACATAGATGTGCATGTATCTTTGTAGTAGGATGAGTCTTGTGGGTACATACCCAGGAGTGGGTATATACCCAGGCTGAGTCAGGTTTTCAGTGTTCCCATCCCCTTGTTTACATGGCCAGAATATATTTTCATGCTGTACACTTTTGCATATGAACCATCCTTGCTTTAGATGACCAGTTTGAAAAGTCCAAAATCTCTACTGTGTGTGAGTCCAGTTCTGACACTTCCTCTGTAACTTCAATGTCTTCCTTTTTTGTAGCATGTCTTATAATTTTTATTTCATTGTTGAAAGTCAGACATGCTGTAAGCAGGCCTTCGGTGTGAGATTCTGTACATATTCAATCAGGCGTTAGCTAAGTTTACATTTGCTAAAGATACCAAAGGCTAAATTTTTTTTTTCACGCCAGGAACATGCTTTACTTCCATGTGAGATTACCAACAAGGGCTGCCTGCAAGGGCGCCCGCAGACATGTGGTGGAACAGAGCAGCATGGCAGGCAGAGAGAGAGAGAGAGAAAGATGGTGTCTGGGGCCCACACAATTATAGCCATGGGGCGGGGCCTCAGGTACAGAGGAAGTGGTCAGAAGATTGACAGCCTCTGGAGGAAGTGGGCGTCTGTGTCCCTTGGGATTCTGAGAAGCCCAGACCTAACCTTCTAGCCTTTTGCTTTTGATAAGGAAATGGGGCGCTGTTCTCTCTTCTGTATCTGCTTCAGAGCTGATGGGAGGGCGAAGTTTTGGGGGAATAGCTTTCACACTGGAGGGGTAGAATCCAGTTTCCCATTTTGGCTGCCCTGGGTGCTCTGCCTGGTGGGTTTGGTCCAGATAGATAGTGGCCAGTACTTAGTGGACATTTTCTCTGCAACTGAAAAGACAAGCTGGTTGAGTCTTATATGAGTGTACCAGTGTAGGGACTTCACAGTACCAAGGTGGGGGTGCTTTGGGGTGCATTAGTAATTGGAGAGTCCCTGTCCAGGGTCTGCAGAGGGAGAGAGGATCTGTACCCTAGTTTGAGGAACTGGAAAAAAGTTTTAGTACACAGAGCTCTAGAATGAGGGCCAGCTTTAGCACACAGGGCTTCAGAATGAGAGCCATAACCATGAGAATATAAAAAGTCATATTTTTTGGCATGGCACATCAAATCTGTCACCTATCTCTGAGATATTTTCTAACTTGGCACAGTAGGTCTCTCACCTATCATTCTGGTAATAAATTATTTCATTTTCTCTCCTTTAGATTACAGCTTAAAACCACAGCTCAGATAAATGAAACTAGTTTTGATGTTAAGGTCAGTTGAGGTTCTGATCCTTAGGGGGTCACTCAGGCCTTGCACCTGGCTCTCTTCACCAGTTCCATCTATGTGAGGACAAAGTCAGGCCTTGCTTGACCAGAGCTTCCTTTTGAAGCGTCAGGAGTTGCTCCTCTATATGGGCTTTCATCCCTTGACTGGACACTGGCCAGATGAAGTCCTTTTACAAAGGCTAAAATTTCTTACAGTTTTTTGTTTCTATTTTCCATTTTGTTCTTGGGTTCTGTATTAGTCACTTTTCTGTTGCTGTGATAAAACCACCATGAGCAAGGGAACTTATAAAAGGAAGAGTTTATTTGAGCTTATGATTGACGGTTCCAGGGAATTAGAGTCCATTGTGGTGGGAGGCATGGTGGCTGGGGCTGGAGCCGCAAGCCGAGGGTCACATCTCACAATGAGCACAGGAAGCAGAGAGCAGAGACTGGAGACCACAAGGCTTGTTAAACTCCCTAAGCCTGCCCCCAGTGATGTACTTCCTCCAGCACAGCCACACCTTCTAAGACCTCCAAGAACAGTGCCACCAACTGGGGACAAAATGTCTGAATACTTAAAGCCTATGGGGGGACACTCTCATTCAAACCACCACAGGTTCCCTAAGGAGTTCTCCTTAAATAAGGTCTGAGATGTGCCTTTCTTCAGTAATAATACGCTGATATCAGACAGGAGTTCTACTGATAGGTTGGCAGGTATTTGGGGAGAGAACACTTCCATAGTTTTATAATTAAGTCTTAGACTTTCCATATTCATGTGTCCCTGTGCTGTGACCTTTGTGTTTCTCAGTTACTTACCCTGTTTCCAACATGAGTAAGGAAGTATGTGACGGATAGAATTGCACACTGCTTTTCTGCTAAGTGAGTTAGTTGCACTGTGATAAAATAGTTTTCATCAAAGGAAACATATGTTAAAGACAAGATAGTCTTGCCCCTAAATGCATGGCTTCTTTATCTCCCTGGTGGAAAGGCAAGCTAGAGAATCTCCTGGTTGTCCATCTATGGAGAAATAGATAAAAAATGTGAAATATCTGTATCTATCTATCTATCTATCTATCTAACTATCTATCTATATATTATCACACAATGGAATACTACTCAGTCACAAAAAGCTAGAATCTTCTTAGAATCTTCTTATTTACAGCAAAATAGACTGGAGATCATCAAATATCACATATTCTTATTTGAGTGTGCTCTCATAGAAGTAGCATGAAGAGTAGTTGTCACTAGAGGCTGGGAGGGTAATTTGGTTCAAAACTACATTCAGATGGGAGTCCTATACTCTAGCAGTACACAGAGTGTACAGGAGAGTGACTATGATTAACTGTAATTTAGTGTATATTTCAAAATATCTCAAAGAAACCATTTGAATATTTTAAAAGATAAATGTTTAAGAATATATATACACCATTTATCCTAATTTACGTAATGATTTATTCATGGATCAAAACATTATACTGTACACTATAAATAATTAATGTGTATCATTTAAAACTAAAAGGGAATTTCTCTTCAATTCTCAGTCAGAAAACCTTGTAAGTATCCTAAAAGTAAAACTCACAAGTGGCGCTTGCTTCTAACTACCCTAAGATTGATCCTTATGGAATTTTAAGTCTCATCCATATTGAGCCCCAACAATTTCCAGATCAAGTTTTTGTGTCCTCACTCTGGCTCCAGCAGCAACTTCTTCTCTGAGAGTGTGGTTCTACATATATGCTTGCCCAGCTCTGCAGTTTAGAGGGCAACAGTTCCCCCTGTGACTTCAGGACCAGATGGATCTAAGAAGGATTGCTGATTTTCATCATGTTCAGCTTATCTCATCTTATGAAAATGGATCTGATGGCTTCTAAGCCCCTTACATGCCAGACAGGATGAAAATAGAATTTTGTTGCATTTATTGTAATGCTTTTTTATAAGGTAACACTTGTCCTCATCTACGTGATTAACCAACGATACAGCTGATACAAGAAAGGCACAATAGGTACTTAGTTACTACTTTGTTCTTACATACTTGAATTTATAGATTCTTAGATTTCCCCCTTATCATCCACATACAATGATATATTAATTTTTAAGAGACTCTTAGAGAAAAGTTGCAAAAATAGTAAAAAGTTACTATATACACACCACTCACCTCTCTTTAAACTAACATCTTATATAATCATAACTTATCAAAGCTAAAGATTTAGCTGTATGGCCTAAGTAGGGGAGCCCCCCACTTCTGTAGGTAACCCTTCCACTCATTGTTCTGTTAGTAAGCCCAATAAAATCCCTGATTTAGTGAAATAGTACCTTGCTTTGTCATTAGGGACCAGGGGCAGATGTTGCTCATACCTCTCAGAAGGAATTTTAGAATGCCTGCCTACCAGGGCAACCCAGGATTTGAGGATTTTCAGGGAAAGTCATCCAAGGAATTCTTATTGAACCCACCTGGAGAAGATGTTTTTCCCCCTAAATGAAGCTTTAGCAGGCAACAAGGCCTTGGGGGCACCAGACAACAGAAGCCAAGGGAATTTATCCCACAACACCTCCAGTCAAAAATCAGCACTGGAAACAGAATCTAGCAGACAAAGCTCGTGTGCTGCCCTAAACAGAAGGGCACTATGCAAACTAAATAATATTAAAAACAGGATTCAGAATCTCCTAATGTATTAGGCAAAATTAACAATACACTGTTAACATTCATGTTGTAATAGGAACTACCTTGATATGAAAAGAAAATCCATGACAACAATAAGAAAAAATATGGAAATTACTTAAGAAGGACTTTTTGAAGGCATTAATTTTTAATCATTCACTAAAAACTACCTTGAAGTAAGTAAAGAAATAAAATAGGAAAGTTCAGCAAACAAATATGTAATAAAAATGATGAAATGAGGCCTCAAGAGATGGCTCAGTGGTTAAGGTCATTGGCCGCTCTTATGAAGGACCTAGGTCTGGTTTCCAGAAGCCACATGGCAGCTAACACTGTCTTAATTCCACCTTCAGGGTATCTGAGGCCCTCTTATGGCCTCTGAATGTATTAGACATATGTATGCAATTACATGCATACAAAGTAGTCATACACCTGCAATTTAAATCAATTGTTAGACTAAGTGAAGTAATACAGACTCAGAAAAACAAATTATGTGTGTTTTCCCTTATTTCTGGATCTTAGCACCAAATCCTTTTATGTGAGTGTATCCTGATGTAACTGCAAGAGCCAGGAAAATGGAAAGGAACCAGGAAGGTAAACAGAAATAAGGAGTCAGAGGGAGAAGAATAGTAGGAGAATGGGTAAAATGGTGGTGTTTATGGGAGAGGAATAATGAGGGTTATACAAGGAACCATGAGGTAAAATGGAAGGAGCTGATTTTTTAAACAATTAACTTATAAAATGACTAGATATAAATTATAGAACTAAAAATTAAGAAAAATCTTGGAAGACGAACTCAGGAAAAAGTGATCAATCAATTCACCTGGTCTGAACAACAGAGAGAAGAGTCCCTGTAGAAAATAAACACAGTCTTAGTGACCTGTAGATCATATAATGATTGTTCTGAATATGTTAGTCAGAGTCCCATGAGAGGAAAGAGACACGGGAGGGAAAAGAAACAACAGGTGAAAATTTCTATAATTTGTAAAAACCTACAAATTTACAGTTCTAAAACTTTGACAAGAGCAGCCTGAAAAGCTCCACTGACTCTCTGACTCTCTCTCTCTCCCTTCTAATATTGGGCCCATGCCTACTGCTGCTCTTCAGCCTCAGATCTCTGAACTAGCTTCCTAACCCAGACAAGCTTAATCTTCTAAGTTTCTCAGACCCTACACAAGCTGCCCCCATGCTCGCTTTGTTCCTGTCCTCCTGATCTGTCTACCTCAGAACTTCCTACCACCCTGACAAATATACTGTATACCGCTAATCAAAGAAGCTTCTTTTTGCAACAGATGGGGACTATTACAGAATCTCACAACTGGTCTCACACAGAGACTATATGTCTGAGAGATGCCCACCCATAGGTGACACATCACTGTAATCTCTACACCTAAGGCTCATGGAACATAGCAGAGCAAGGGGTAGAGAGAATAGTAATATATCCTTCAGCTCTCACCTCACCAGTAAAGCTTCCTCATACAACACAGTGATGCACACAGAAGGCCCAAACTGGCTAAGTTTTAGAGAATGAGAGACTGCAGAGTGTGTGTCTGTATGGGACTCCTATATTAAACTCATTCACTCAAATCTCTGGGACCATTGCAGAAGAGGGAGAAGAAAAATTTTATTATTATTATTATTAAACTTTTTCCATAGGTCATACATCATTTCTCAGTCAAATCTAGAGTCGCTTCCCTTTCCATGCCCCCTACCCCACTGCACTCTGCCATACATGTCCTGCATCTTTTTCCAAGTCTTTCCAGAGATTTTTTTCAGTTCTTTTGTTGTTGTTCTCTCCAACTTGTATTGCTACATTATATACATATATATACATATATATATTTACATAAATACATACATACACATATCACTTGTATTGGAAGGTTTTTTTTAAAATAAAATATGTCATGTTTTCCTTAAGGAAGTGCTTGAAAGTTCCTCCTTGGCAACCCCAAACAACCATCAATCCTGCACTTTTGCTCCACATTTGGGTCTTTCTCTCCCATGGTCCCCCAAAATAAAGTCCAGTAAGCATGTGTCCTGTCTTGATCCCCCTGCACTGGCCTCCATGATACAGCCCAGGTAGTCCAAAAATGGCAGTCTGTACTCTGACTAGGCTGAAATCCCCTTAGCTGCTTAGTCCACAAACTGGGTATCTCAGTAGTCCCCATCTGGCATTGAAGGTTTGGAGGATACTTGGAGAGACACGAGTTCTCAGTCCATATTGGAAGATTAAAAAGATGTGTCTCGTGTCTGTGAGGAGTGCCTTTTAGCACTCCTGGATGGCAGCCACAGAGTAGATGCACTTGCCAGTAAGAATTGGAGATAGGCCAAACAACAGTACTCTCTCTTTATTCTTTTTGTCTTTTTACTAAGATCTCAAGTTCTATATCTGCAGTACAGTTTCTCTGGTCTTACTGATTATTTAGATCTGGTTGTACTTTCCTTTTGGATGCTTAAGGCCATACAGTTAGCCCAGATTAACCAAGGTTTTTGTTTTCTCAAGGTCAGTTGAGGATCTGGTCCTCAGGGGGGGGGTGTCTCTGGGATTTTTTTGTGGGGGGGGAGAGGAGGGTGGGAGCCCCTTGCTCTTTTCAGCTTTTCACTTACCAGTTCCATCCACTCAAGGACAAAGTCAGGTCTTGCTAGACCAGGCTTCCTTTTCTGAAGCCTGAGCAGACTTTCCTCTTTATAGACTGGACACTGGCTGAGGTCCCATCCATGGCTCTCCAAGACCTCCCTGAACAGGAAGACTGGTGACCCACATTTGCAGGACATTTCAAGAGGTGCCCCCATGCATAATCCCCTAAGACTTGGTTGACCTCTGAGGGCAAGGAACAAAGTTATCCCTTAGGTCCTTCAGCCAAATTGGTATGAGCATTATGCACGGTCATTAAGCACCCAGAAAGGCTAAGTTGCACCAGCCTATTACATTGCACCTATATTAAAATTGTATCGTTTGGAAACAAACTGTATGTTATTTCCATATCATATTTCTTGATTCGTGTCTTTCCATTTTAATCCCATAATACTCTAAAAGATGCACACATACCCTCCCTCATGTACCAAAAACCCAAGGTCTGAAAATAAATGTTAGGTCAGCTCTAGAACCTGTTTACGGATTCACAATGCAAGAGCACAGTTGACTTTAGATCATGAGGAATATAACGTTAATATTGCTCAGTTTGTCTTACAACTAGGTACTTGGTACTAGCATCCACAGATAAGGGATATCATTCATCTTTTATTTTTCTGGGATTGTGTTACTTCACTTAACATAAAATCTTTTTTTTCAACTTCTTTTTATTTTTTTTTGTTTGTTTTTCTATTCTTTTTCTATTTTTTTATTGATGCTTTGTGTATTTCATATATTTTCCAATTCAGTTCAGAGATATATCCCCTTCCCTTACCCCCACCCACTCCTACCCATCCCAGATCATGGCATTCGGCCATAAGTTTTCTGCATCTTCTCTGCTTTTTTTTTGTTTTGTTTTCATTTTTAAACATAAGTGATAATCCATGAGTACAAGCATCCTTCATGCAAAACCTATCTGCAGGCTGTTGTGCCCAAACACCTACAGCCCCACCATCCAGTGGGGGGTGACAGGTTGTTTGTTCAATCAAGTTGATCAAATGAGTGTCCAGACTACATTGCTGTAGTTTCACCATTCACCCCAATCGCAGCCCTTACATTCTACCACGCCCCCTCTTCCGCAGATTGTTCCCTAGGCTTAGAAAAGGGGCACAGGTGGATGAGAAGCAAAACAGTCTACTTTCTCTGGAGCTGATGTCTTGGTCTCTAGTCAATTCTGGCTGTTTTCTTTCATGGGCTGCCAGCTTGTCCAGGCATAACCTTTCGATCCTACTAAAGGAGCACATGCAATTAGATATATAGGTATTTAAACAGTATAATATATAGCCTTTCGATTCTACTAATGAAGCACACTCAATTAGATATATAGGTATTTAAACAGTACTAATTGTTATGGTAGGTTACTTTGGTATAGACACAGATGTTTGGATGGTATCCAAACATCTGTGTCTATAACATAAAATCTTATAGTTCCATCCATTTACTTGCAAATTTCATGATGTCATCTTTCTTTACTGCTGCATAGAACTCCATTGTGTAGATGTACCACATTTTCTCTGTCTTCTCATCTGTTGAGGGGCATTTGGGTTGGTTCCAGCTCTTCGCTATTGTGAAGAGAGGGGAGCAGAAAATTTTTAAGAGCTAGGTTTGGTGTATGAACATAAGGAAGCAGGCTTGCATACACTGGAAACTTGTTCATATTTGTAATGATGGTGACAGCATGCACAAGACCCATGCCAAATCAGACAAACACTTAGCATAAAACAATGCAAATGGCCCCTAGTCACCAACCTTAGCTGAGGAGCTAATCGCTACTAATTACTAAGGAGTGAGGGAGACTAGATCTTCTTTAAGGAAATGACACTAGATAGGATGACTAGACTGCAGAAGATGAACTTGCACTGAGGGACATCTGGGTACAAATTCTTGACTGGACAGGACTTAACATATATGACAGAATGCATTAAATCTGGTGAGGAGACTATTGGGGTTGTGGATAGGGGAGGGGGTCTAAATTTGATTAATATATATTGTGTGAAATGCATAAAAACTCCATTAAAGCATTTTTTAAAAAACTTTAAATAGAAAAATAAACTAGAAGAAATAATACCAAGATATATAAAATAGTATGAAGATATAGGTCAGTAGGTACAGTACTCATCTAGCATTCACAAAACCCCAGGTGGGTTCCATTCCCATCACCACATAAATTGGCCATGGTGCCCCACCCCTGCAGACTCAGCACTCTGGAGGTCAGGGCTGGGGGGAGGCAGGATAATGAGAAGCTCAAAGTTGCCCTCTGCTGCATAACGAGTTTTAGACCAGCCTAGAATACATGAGGTCAATTCTCAATAACAAAAAAGATACAGAATAGTGAAGGTTAGAAAACCAAACACAAAGAAACATCTTTTAATTTTTTAGATTTTATTTATTTTTATTTTATGTGTATGAGTATTGACTGCATGTATGTAAGTGCACCCACATCATGCAATGCCTAAGGAAGAGAAAGGGGTGTTGTATACCCTGAAACTAGAGTTCCAGACAGTTGTTAGCTGTTATGTGGGTGCTGGGAACTGAACCTGCTCTTAACCACTGAGCCATTTCCAGCCCCCAAAGAAAAATCTCGAAAGTAGCCAAAGGAAAATAACATATTAACTATATTAACTACAAGGAATCATAGGTTTCAGTATCAACAGAATTCTCATCAGAAACCAAATCACCAGGTTTACTAAATAACCATAGCAATAACCATATTCCATGTTGCTCATTTATAGGAGTTGTGTATACATTCTAGATAAGAATTTTTTCTTCAGAAAAATTTTCTTTTTTAAAAATAGTTTACTATGATGTGTGGAGAGATAGAGAGGTGGCCAGCAAGCCTGACTGCCAGTTCAGATGAAGCAGACCACCTTGAGGCCCTGCCAGGGACCTCCCACTTTGGGTACCAGTGAGAAAAACAGCATGCAAGGAGATAGAGAGGCAGCCAGAAAGCTCAGCAGCCAGGTCAGGTAGGTCAGGTAGGACAGGTGCATGGGCCAAAGGAGCAACCTCCCACATGCGTCCCCCTGCTGAAGCTGCTGGTGCTGTGGTGGGGATGATCCAGCAGGTGCAGTGTTAGTGATTCTAGGCTGCACAGCCAACATTGAGGCACAAGCCAGCAGGAAGCAACGTGAGTGACCAATAAGTCTTCCATATTAACATTTGTAATTAGCACCAGAATCCAAACAAACAAAATGTAAATCCACATGCCAAAGACACAACAACAACAACAACAACAACAACAAAAACACAACAACATGGGAAAAGCTCATAATAAATCCACACCAAACACTACCAGTCATATAGAAGATCCCTACAATGAAATCTCCCTGGAAGGAAACCAAGACACAAGCTTTAGTAGAACAATTGTAGATATATTCAAAGAAATCAAATAATATGAAGAACAAATCAGAGAACAAAGGGGAGATAATGAAAAACTCATGAAGGAGCTACAAGGGAAGAATGATAAACTCTGGAAAGAACTAGAGGGAGAGAATGACAAACTCTGGAAGGAGTGGAAACACTGGAAAGATCCCACCCTGAAATGAAAAAAGAAACTGACCAGTGAATCAGGGAGCTTAAAGAAGAGAATACAAGCTCCAAAAAGAACTGGAAATACTGAAGAAATCACAGGAAAAGGAAATTGAACATTCATCGAATCAACAGGAAAGTATGGGAAAAGACCTCACAAGCAGAATGGATGAAGCAGAAAAAAAATGCCGACTTTCAGGAAAACATGGTACAACTAGAATGCTCAAATGAGGATTATGAAAAACTTAAAAAAAAAAAAAAACCACAAGAGTGGAAAAAACAAGAACTGTGGGACACTATGAAAAAAAAAAAACAAGCCTCCTCATCATAGGGATAGAGGAAGGAGAAAAATCCAAAGAGAGTGGTATTGATCAGATCTTCAACAGAATAATAGAAGAAAATTTCCCCAAACTGAAAAAAGACAAACCCATACAACGACAGGAAGCACAAAACATCAAATAGACAAAATCAGAAAAGAAATTCCTCATGCCATATCATAGTTAAAACACTAGATGCACAAAACAAAGACAAAATTCTGAAAACCACAAGAGAAAAACAAGTTACATATAAGAGGAAACTCATCAGAATCACAGCTGACTTCTCAGTGCAAACTATGAAAGCCAGAAGAACGTGGACCAAAGTATTCCCAGTGCTAAATGACTTTAGATGCCAGCCCAGATTACTATACCCAGCAAAAATGTCAATAATAGTGGAAGAGAAAGAAAATTCTGTCATAACATAAACAAAATGAAAGAATACATGTAAAAAATCACTTTAAAAAATACTTAAAGCAATCCAAGCAACAGACGAAAGGAGAAACTATCCCCAAGCAACTAAAGAGAGGAATTAACAAAAGCCTAACAGAGTAAATAAAAACCTAGACCAAGAATGCAAATAAAAAATAAGGTGAGGGGGCTGGAGAGATGGCCTAGCGGTTAAGAGTGCCGACCGCTCTTACAGAGGACCCGGGTTCGATCCCCAGCACCCACATGGCAGTTGAGAACCGTCTGAAACTCCAATTCCAGGAGAACTCCAGTTCCAGGGGAATCCTAGACCCTCTTCTGACCTCCACAGCATTGCACGACACTGGTGCACAGACTTGCATGCATACACTACATTCATACACATACAGAAATAAATAAAATTAAAAAAAATAAATAAGGTGAGGGGCTGGAGAGATGGCCTAGCGGTTAAGAGTGCCAACTGCTTTTTCAGAGGACCTGGGTTCGATCCCCAACACCCACATGGTGGCTGAGAACCGTCCGTAACTCCAATTCCAGGAGAACTCCAGTTCCAGGGGAATCCGACACCCTCTCTGACCTCTGCGGCATTGCATGACATGGGTGCACAGACCTACATGCAGACAGTACATTCAAATAAATAAATAAATAAATAAATAAATAAATAAATAAATAATAAAATTGAAAAAAGGTGAAAGGAAGCAACAAACATCTCTCAATAATAACCTTGAATATTAATGGTCTCAACTCCCCAATCAAAAGACATAGACTGGGAGAATGGATTAGGAAACAGAGTCCATCTATATGCTGTCTCCAAGAAACACATCTCACCCTCATGTACAGACACTACTTTAGAGTGAAAGGATGGAAAAAATATTACAAGAAAATGGTACCAAAATGCAAGCAGAAGTTGCTATTCTTAAATCAGAAAATATAGACCTCAGAGTATAATTAATCAGAAGACACAAAAAGGGCCATTACATCTTTATGAAAGGAATAATTAACCAGGAAGATTTAATAATCTTAAACATTTATGCACCAAATTCTGGTGCACCAAACTTTATAAACACAATTCTGCAGGACCTCAAGACATAGATTCATCCTAGCACACTAATAGTGGGGTACTTTGATACCCCACTGAGTCCCTTGGACAGATCAATTGAACAAAAAAATAAAGAGAAACTGAACAATACAATACAACAAATGGACTTCACAGGCATCTACAGAATATTCCACCCAAACACTAGAGAACATACATTCTACTGAGCGCCTCACAGAACATTCTCCAAAACTGACCATATACTGGAAACAAAAGAAATCTCAAAAAATACAAAAGGCTTGAAATTATTTCATGCATTCTATCAGAGCACAGTGCATTAAAGCTCAATGTGAACACCAGAATAAGCCCAACTAGCTACAAGAACACATGGAAACTAAACAACACAATTCTGAATGAGTTGGCCAGGGAAGAAATAAAGAACAAAATAAAAAGCATTCAAAGAACTAAACAAAAAAGACAATACAACACAACAGAACGTGTGGCATACGTTAAAAGCATTCCTAACAGAGAAATTTATAGCCCTAAGCGCCCACATAAAAAAAAAAAACAGAAAGGAAATAAACAATCTAGCACTGCAGCTAAAACCACTTGGGAGACAACAAATAAACCCTAAACACACAGACAGGAAGAAATAACAAAAATCAGAGGAGAAATCAATGAAATAGAAACAAAGAAAGCAATACAAAAAAATCAATGAATCCAAAAGCTGGTTCTTTGAAAAGATAAAATGGACAGACCTCTAACTCAGTTAGCCAAAAGAAAGAAAGAGCAACCCCAAATCAATAGCATTTGTGATGAAAGGAGAAACATCACAATAGACAAAGAAAAGATCCAGACAATCATACAAGAATACTTCATAAACCTGTACTCTACTAAATTTGAAAACCTAAGAGAAATTAATGAATAACTGAAATCCTGGGAATCAACAAAGGTTAAACAAGAAGAGATTGACAGTTTAAACAGACTCATAATATTTGAGGAAATTGAAGGTTTAATAAAAAAAAGCATTATGGAAAGCAGTGTGGTGAACCATTAAAAGACTCAAAATGAGCCTACCACCTGACTCAGGCATACCACTCCTGGGTATATACCCACAAGACTCATTGTACTGCAAAGATACATGCATGTCCATGATTATTGGAGCTCTCTTCACAATAACCAAGAGCTGGAACCAACACAAATGCTCCTCAACTGAGGAGTAGATGACAAAAATGTGGTACATCTACACAATGGAGTTCTATGCAGCGGTAAAGAAGGATGACCTCATGAACTTTGCAGGAAAATGGATGGAACTCGAAGCCATTATGCTAAGTGAAATAACACAGTCCCAGAAAAACAAGTGGCAAATGGTCTCCCTCATTTGTGGATGCTAACAACAAATCCCCAGATGAAAGATGAAGAACTGGGGTGCTTGGTTAAGATCATATAGCCAAGAAATAGTAGTGTCAGGCTCAAAGGACTTTAGAATTGAAATATGTTCATGAACTCAAGAGATGGCTCAAAAAGTAAAGGTACTTGCCGCCAAGCCTGATGACCCACATTGTTAAAGGAGAGAAATTGCAACTCCCACAAGTTGTCGTCTGTCCATCACCAGTGATGTGAAATTTATGTGCCAACACATATTAATTAACTAATTAATTAATTAATAAATAATAGTAATTTAAAAGAATAATAGCCCAATTAAAAAGAAAAACATAATCTTGAAAAAAAAAGATATCATCTCACCTTGATAAGACTGGCTAGGATCAAAAAAACAAATGATACCAAATGCTGGAGAAGTTGTGGGGAAAGGGAAACACTCATCCCCTGCTGGTGGGAATGTAAATGCGTACAACCACTATGGAAAGCAGTGTGGAGAACCCTTAAAAGATTCAAAATGAGTCTACCACCTGACCTCATACCACTCCTGGGTATATACCCACAAGGTTCATCCTTGTCACACCAACTCCAGTGTCGCTTGCGTATGAGCTGTGACAAAAGTCATATTCGAGGCAGGCGGGGGAGCAAAGTCCTTCGGGGCCTGACCCCCTGGAGGTCCCTGACAGAGTGCTCGGCCTTGACCATTTCCCGATATGCTCCTAAGATGTCACGCTTCCTTGGTGCTGGGCTTGGCATGCTGTCTTTCTTAGTTACAATATACTTTCTAAATACAACAAAGTCCTCTCTCAAGTTTAATTAAATGTTCCTTATAGACAAAGGACAGAGTTACCTAGATGTTCCGGGAGTTGGCAATAATAGCCAAATACCTCCCCCAGTTCTTGGCCATTCTTGGAGCAGNAAAAAAAAAAAAAAAAACAATACATATTTCAGTCATTATATTATTATATTACTATTTTTATTTTTATGTATATGAGTGTTTTGCCTGCCTGTTTGCATGTGTACCACATGTGTGCCTGGTGTTTTCCAAGGCCTGAAGAATGTACTGCATCTCCTGGACCTAGCATTGTAAATGGATGCCAGAGGCCCAATGAAGGTGCTGGAAACTGAGCCTAGGTTTCTGCAAGAACAGCACATGCTTTTAACTACTGTTCCATCTCTCCAGCACTTGAACTGAAATTCTAAATTGCAGTTAAAAATATTAGATATACATTTGTGTATTGTACTGCTTTCTCTAAAATGAACATGGATCAAAATACAAGATATAAAATATAACAGCTTAATTCTTTGATTTAACATTATTTAAAGTCACCAGCACACACACAAAAACATAGAGGAAGAGTTATTAACTGAGCACCTAGTTCTCTTAAGCCATAAGACCAGGAGGCCGCTAAATGTTCCTGGTACTGAGCCACACAGGGTTATCTGTTTCTTTACAGCGTGTACAGTATGTATACCTCCTTCATACCTACCTATTTCCTCTTGTGTGTTTTAAGCCAACTCTATTAAGAATTTATTTCATAGACTATAAGTCAAAAGATGAATTATGTGCATGTTTCTAAATGGGAGGATTGAAAATTGCACTGTTCTCTTTTAGGAAATCTCTGAAATTTAGATACCTTGAATACAGATAGAGGAAGCATCTAGTCAGTTCTCAGTGTACAGCTAATTGAGCCTTTGTTGGTGAGTCACATAAACACCACCCAGTTTCTATGTGGATACGTTTATAGCTCACTGATGATGTCTCCCACAATGAATACCCAACTTTAAAGGTAGAACTATGGCAATGCAACTCCAGAAATTACCTATGAATAACTGAGCTTTCATGTACACAAAGTCAACTGGAATTTACATAGTTACCAAAAATAAGATATACGATTCAAAGATATATAATGAATTATGAGGCAACAAAAATAATGTTCATCCTCTAATGGTTAGGAGATGTTATAAACCACACGAAGACCCTGCCATACTTGACAGAAGAAAATGTAGATCATGAATTGACATACCATCCAAACATCTGTGCCTATACCAAAGTAACCTACCATAACAATTAGTACTGTTTAAATACCCATATATCTAATTGTGTGTGCTTCATTAGTAGGATCGAAAGGCTATATATTATACTGTTTAAATACCTAAATATCTAATTGCATGTGCTTCATTAGTAGGATCGAAAGGTTAAGCCTGGACAAGCTGGCAGCCCATGAAAGAAAACAGCCAGAACTGACTAGAGACCAAGACATCAGCTCCAGAGAAAGTAGAGTGTTTTGCTTCTCATCCACCTGTGCCCCTTTTCTAAACCTAGGGAACAACAATCTGCGGAAGAGGGGGTGTGTAGAATGTAAGGGCTCCGATGTGGTAATGGTGATGATTTACAAATCTTACAACAATATAGACTGGACACTCATGATCAACTTGATTTAACATACAAGCCCCCACCCCAAGCTGGATGGCGGGACCCTTAGGCTGTGTGGGTTTTGGGCACAAATCCGCTTGCAAATTGGTTTTAATGAAGGATGCTTGTACTCACAAATTATCACCTTATTTAAAAAAAAAAATGAAAACAAGGCTAGCGGCCTGCACCTTAGTGTTCAGACTCGCGCAAGGGATTACGTTGACGACGTATCTGAGGAGCTGGGCACGCATACTGCCGCCTCTGTGCTTCTCTGTGTGAGGACAGCTGGGACGGTGTGGGTGGGACAGTCCTAGTCTCTTTTGTGATGGGACAGAGGGGTCGGTGCTAGCAGCCTCCACCTTGGTGCGGGCAGGGGAGGGATACTAATAGGCGCCAACTACAATGGGGAGAAGCGTATGCAACAATGTGGGCAGGCATCTGCCGCCCTTGCCGAAGTAGGGGGCAGTGGGAGGGACAGTCCTCGTCTCTTTTGTGCTTGACCAGAGTGGTCGTTGCTAGCGGCCTGCAACTTGGTGCGGGGAAAGGAGGAATAGCCACCTTGGCAGGTATCTGCCGCCTCTGCCGCGGTAGGGGGCCGTGGGCGGGACGACAGTCCTAGTCTCTTTTGTGCTGGGACCAGAGGGTTCGGTGCAGCGGCCTGCCTCCACCTTGGTGCGGGCAGGAGTAGCTACCTGGGCAGGCATCTGCTGCCTCTGCGCCAGGTATGGGGGGGCCGTGGGCGGGACTGTCCTAGTCTCTTTTGTGTGGGACCAAGAGGGGTCGGTGCTCGCGGCCTGCACCTTGGGGCGAGCGGGAGTAGTTACCTAGGCAGGCAACTGCCGCCTCTGCCCGCCGGTCGGGGGGCTGTGGGCGGACAGTCCTAGTCTCTTTTGTGTTGGGCCCAGACGGGGTCGTTGTCGCGGCCTGCCCTCTTGGTGGGGCTGCGGGCGTGGGCTCGGTCCGGCCTCCTTCCCCCCCCCGCTTGGTTCGGAATCCCCCGTGGCCCTTTCCTTGGCGCCCCCTTCCGCGCCGCCGCGCCGCGGGTTTGCCCCTCGCCCCTCGCCCCTCACCCCTCACCCCCCGCTGGAAATGCGGGGNAGCACTGACTGCTCTTGCAGAGGAACTAGGTTCAGTTCCCAGCACCCACATGGCAGCTAACAACTGTCCATAACTCCAGGTCCAGGGGATCCAATGCCCACTTCTGATCTCCTCGGGCATTGCATGACACAGGTGCACTTACACACATGCCTGCAATACACTCCCATACATAAGATTAAAATAATAATAAACAAAAGATTTTTAATTTAAAAGATCCTTAACTGAATTACTCCACAAAGACCCTGTGTCTAAGAATGTTAAGATTACATTCATAGGTTCTCATTTAAATTAATGGTTTTGAGGGAAACTACCCAACTTGCTATTTGTGGTTGGCAGAAATCCAGGTAGAAACTATACCACCTTTGAGAATGAATTAATAAGCGGAGAGCTGTGTCTCCACCCCTAATGCCAGATTTATGGGTCAGCAACACCACAAGGGCAGCTGGCTACAGTGGAGATCTCCAAAGATACCCAGAATAGTAGGAAAAGCAGAGACAACATAGAACCATAACAGAGATGGAATCACAGGCCCTGAGGATGTAATGACTCAGGCAAGGCTGCCCATGGGCAGTGGGGCAGTGGCGAGGCACACCAAACATACTGCTGATTCTGGTATTATCCATGTTGTAAACCTACAATATGACTCACTTTTCTCCCAAGACAAAGCCTAGAAGAGCTTTGAGGAAAACATAATGCAGGAGACAGCTAGACACAACTGGCGTGGGAGAAAGTAGAAATGAATGCTGGAGTTCTGCTCCTCTTCCCCCACAGTCACCTTGGGATGAGCCATGCCAGCTGGGCTCTCACAGCTGGGAGGACTCAGGAATCCCCCAAAATGAAGTGAGGGTAGCACAGAGCCCTTGTACTTGTTAGAAACTTGTGTGGAAACAGGTGGAACTAAGTGAAAGCAATACTTCCTTCCCTGCTTAGACGCTCAGAGGAGAGGAGTTATACTACAAAGAATGTTCCCTCCCACTGCAGATTCTCCTCCAGCTGGGCACACAATACAATGGAGGTCTAATAGGAGGAATTATCTGGTAGGGTGGTGTTTCCTTCCAAGAACAAAGGGAGTCACAGGAATGGGGCGAAGCCTCCCCCTTACTCATTTTCTGACACAATTCCCAATTCCTCCAGCAAGGAAAGGTATATATGCCCAAATAATAAGACATCTGAAGGACAAAACCAATGTCTTTGGGACAAGAGCTCATTCTCTCACATTGAGGCCTAAGCTGGCCTTGAATTCCCAGCACACACACACAGCTCCCTCCCCCGCGCCTCAGAGTCCTGGGAATACTGGGATTACAGGTATGAACAACTATGCTCAGCTTTTCCTAAAGCAAAATAATATTGTGTTATTATGTGTCCTAAACTTAGAATTAGAAGAAACAAGTCAATCACATAAATTTATTCTGAACATCTTCAAAAGAAATTTCAAAGAATAATTTTCAAAAACATTACAATATGACTCATACAAACCAGAGTGAACACAGATTTTAATTCAAATGTATTGGATCTGGAAATCTAAGAGGATGGTAAAGTTGGTTTGAATGAGAATGCAAGAAGCAGGTTATGCACAGTTAAATGGAAGAAAAATTGCTGGAATATGATGGCTAAATCAGACACAAATTGGTTGATTTTTTCATCCATTTTTTAATAATAATTAATAAGTAATGAATACAAGCATCCTTCATGTAAAACCAATTTGCAAGTAGCTATGCCCAAACTTAGACAGCCCAAGGTCCCCATTGTCCAGCTGGAGGGGCTTGTATGTACAAGCATGTTGATCAAATAAGAGTCCAGTCTATATTGCTGTAGTTTCACAATTCACCCCAATCACAACCCTTACATTCTACCATGCCCCCTCTTCTGCAGATTCTTCCCTAGGCTTTAGAAAAGGGGCACAAGTGGGCGAGAAGCAAAACAGTCTACTTTATCTAGAGATGTCATTTTGGACTCTCATCAGTTCAGGCTGTTTCCTTTCATGGGTTGGCAGTTTATCCAGGAATAACCTTTTAATCCTACTGATGAAGCACAAGCAATTAGATATACAGGCATTTAAACAGTACTAATTATTATGGTAGGTTACTTTGGTATAGACACAGATGTTTGGATGGTATGTTAATTCATGAACTATAGCTTTTCTGTAAAAGCTGACAAGTCTTACAGTGGCTTATAACATCTCCTAACCACTAGAGGATATAAGCTTGTGGCATCAGCTGTGAATTATTCCTAATAGCCAATTAGATTTGGGATATACAGACATATGGCTGCCACTGCTGCACAGTATTTCCAGGCAGGTGAAGTGTAGCTGATGCTGATGGAGGAGTCTTGCTTGACTCAAGGAGACCAATATTTGGTTTATTGATTTAGTGGTGTTTGGTAACACTCTCTGGCACTCCAGAGACCAACTGTACACTTGCAAGTGTAGTCTCAATACATCTTTCCTGTGCTTACACCAGGTCTTTGACAGCAGGGCCTTACCGCCTCTCTTCTTTCAGGTATCACAGTTTATAGGCAAAAAGCCTTTACCTTTGGGGGGGGCGCTTGGCAGAATAATCCATTGATGATATCAGAGCTCTCCTGTATTAATATATTTTGTTTAATTACCCAGCTTATAAAGACTTTAGTATTATGTTTAGCTCTGAATAGAGAATTATCCTTTCACAGTTCTATGTCTATTAGTCAATTAAAGAAAGCAGTTATACTGGTTTTATAAGAAATTGCCTCTATAACAGTCAGCTCTAATTTACAGTTAGGGAATAACTTCATTACCATCATGTTTTTTTGTTGTTGTTCTATGAAAAGAAGGTAAGAAAGTCTCTCATATTAAAACTCTGTGGCACCTGGAAGGTAAAGTTCATTGGGACACATTATAAACAGTTGTTACAGATAGGATCCACAGAGATGTTTGATGCCTGTAGCAGTCTGAGGCTTTTCTTCCTTTTAACGTTTAGATGGGCCAACTTTTCTGCTGGTATTTCTTGGTACATCCTGCACAATGCAAATCTGTATCTTTTCTTTCTCAGCCATTAAGTTGATGATGTTTTGATCTGTGGGAACCTGAAAATCTTCTCCCATAGTTAAAGATTTAAATTGAAAAATTTGACAAAAGTTTTTTTATCACTTTTTAAAATTTATTCTTCTATGTGTATGAATGTACTGTCTACATGTAGGTTTGTGCGCCTGTGTCATGCAATGCCATGGAGGTCAGAAGAGGGTGCTGGGGATTGAACCCGGGTCCTCTGTAAGAGCAGTCAGCACTCTTAACCACTAGGCCATCTCTCCAGCCCCAGACAAGAGTTTTAATATATAATTGTATCCCCCCCTTTTTTATTTTGGGTTTTTATTTTTTGACCCATGAATCTCAAAAAGGCAGTTGTAGTACACATACCTATAGGCAGGAATCAAGGTGTAAATTTTTCATTAAATTTACCCAAGCTGTTTATCATTGACTGTATGTTGTTAATTTGGGAAGCAAACTTAATTCCTTTAGTTAATTTATCCTACAGGTAAATTAAAATGTTACAAGATGATATTGTACAACACAAAAATTATAGAGAACATTTGTATACATTAACCCCAAAGTTGTTGTTATACAAATTATAAGTAAAACAAATGTGGATAACAATTTATATTTCCAATTAGCTTAAATGTATTACCATTTTTATTAAAACCTTTTTATATATTTTTTATTAATTTTATTTATTTCTGTATGTGTATGAACGTACTGTCTGCATGCAAGTCTGTGCACCTGTGTTGTGCAATTCTGTGGAGGTCAGAAGAGGGTGTCGGATTCCCCTGGAACTGGAGTTCTCCCGGAATTGGAGTTTCAGACAGTTCTCGGCCGCCATGTGGGTGCTGGGGATCGAACCCGGGTCCTCTGCAAGAGCGGTCGGCGCTCTTAACCACTAGGCCATCTTTCCAGCCCATTTTATTAAAACCTTTTAACC
>VZQC01008612.1:1090857-1210954 GCA_009823505.1 Rhizomys pruinosus | reverse complement strand
TATATATATATATGTATATATATTTGTTTCGAAGGGCTGAAGAGAGGTCTCAGTGGTTAAGAGCATTGACTACTCTTGAAGAGGACATGGGTTAGATTCCCAGCACCCACATGGTGGCTAACAACTATCCATATCTTCAGTTCCAGGGGAATCTGATGCCTTCTTCTGACCTCTGAATGCATTGCATGACACGGATACACTTACACACATGCAGACAATACACTCATGCCCATTGAAAATAAAATATTAAATTTAATTTTATGTGTATGAGTATATTGACTATATGTATGCAAATGTACCTGTTTTGTGTATGTGGTTGTTGTGTGTTACATATTTCTGTGTTGGGAGGTCTTATATACTTTAGTATATACTGAAGTTTAACATATATTATATATATGAAATATAGTTTTAACACCATTATAATATTAGATTTTTGTGTAAAGTCCTTAAAATTCTGCTTCTGACTAGAGTTTGTTTAAAGAAACACATTATAAATTTTATAGAACATACAAATTGCTCCTTGACCTAGAAAAGCGTCTTGTCCTAAAAAATGAGGGTTATTGTTAGGTACAATAATAAAAGAATAAACCTAGGGGAAGCTCTTGTCATTTTTTTCAATGTAATCTCTTTTGAAGTAACAAGGCTAGAACAGGAATAAAGAATCTGGGGGAAAATACAATATTTACTCCAGAGGAAGTGTGTGTTAACATCTTGAAATCATACAAAAAACTTGAATCTCCCCAATGGGTACTGCTGAGCATAAGAAAGTCCTGTGCTAGTCCTTATTATAACCTAGGTTCCTTGGAATTAATATTGTCCATACCACAGAGAACACAAGAGCAAAAGGCTATGCTTCTTAAAAGAAAGCAATGGGAAAGACAAAGAAGTGTGAAACATTTGCATGATTCAATACTAAATCCTTATTTCTAAAAGAGAGGTTTTTAAGCTACAGGACGTATCATGTACCAAAAAATTAAAATAAAATACAATGAAAATCATAAAGGGCAAGTTCAGAAAGTAATAAAATGTGAAAAAATAAAAGCACAATGACACATGCTCAGTGTACAGATAGTAATCGACAATGCAGCACAAATGGCCAGAAGTCTCAGAGCTGCAATATTCCTTTGGTGAACACATTAAAAAATATCTGTGACTGACGCTGGTCCATTAAAAGACTGTTACACCTTGTTTATCAGTGTTCATCATGTGGTGTTGGCAAGCCACCCATTTTAACAACAAAGAACAGAATAAAAATCATTCTCTGTGAAGAGCTGACCTAGGGACTTCCTATAGTGTGGCTCAAGTACAAATGGCAAGTTGCTTGTGCAAGGATCTTATAGACCTTTAAAAAGGTCTTCTATTTCGGGCTGGAGAGATGGCCTAGTGGTTAAGAGTACTGATCGCTCTTACAGAGGACCTGGGTTCGATCCCCAGCACCCACATGGCGGCCGAGAACCGTCTGAAACTCCAATTCCAGGAGAACTCCAGTTCCAGGGGAATCCGACACCCTCTTCTTACCTCCGCGGCATTGCACGACATGGGTGCACAAACTTGCATGCAGACAGTACATTCGTACACATACAGAAATAAATTAAAAAAAGGTCTTCTATTTCAAATGATATATTTTTTGTGTTGTTACCAAACTTATGCATTTGATGTGTAAGTTAGTGATGCAAATTTTGTAATTTCATACTTTACTTTTTGACAACTAATGCAGTCATTTAGATGAAAGTAACATTTCCCCCTACACTTTATCACACTGATTTTGGTGGAATTTTTCTATTCTCGTTCAAAGATGAGAATTGTTTCCAAATGTTGTTTCTGTTTCTAAACATATTGCAATTTATTTCTTGCCAGCTTATTTATTTACAGTGTAAAATTCTGTTTCAATTTCATATGATTAAGTAATATAATTTGCACAACAATCTGGAAATTTCATCAAATATCAAAACATTAGATTTCCATATACAGAAACATTTTTTAGTGATTACAATATTATTTTCCTTTTCCAAATACACATAAAGACAAATAAAATCAAATCTTGCAAATTTGAGAAAATTGAACATGTTTTGTAGATTTTTATAGCTAGGCGTAGTAAAAATTTTGAAATGATATTCAGAATTTCAATATAGACAAGCATATTAGAGAGTACAATTAAGATACTAATTTAATGGGGCTGGAGAGATAACTCAGTGGTTGAGAGTGCCAACTGCTCTTGCAGAGGGCCCAGGTTCGATTCCCAGCACCCACAGGGCAGCTAGGAATCATCTTTAACTCCAGTTCCAGGGGAATCTGACAGCCTCTTATGACCTCTATGGCATTGCAAAACACAGGTGCACCAACCTGCATGCAGAAAAAAAAGAAAAAAAATAGAAAAAAGAAGAGACTAATTTAAAAGTATTCATAGTAAAGATTTAAGAAATTTCAGTTGATAAATTATCATTTTCATTTATCACTATATGAAACATACCTTTGAATTGAACGTTGAAATCTGGAACAAAGTGCTTCTTAGAATGCATCCTTACTGGAGTGATATTCTAGGCCCTCCATATATGTCCCCATCTTTAGTCTGTTGACCAAAGTGGTGTAGTTCCATGATATTGTCTAATGTAATTAATTAACAACCACATTTTCAGTTTATCATTACTGACAGAGTCTAAACCAGTCTTCCTTCTTTACCTAAGTGGAGTGTGTAAAACACACCATCTCTTTACCTGGTTTTCTTATTAGAGTGATACTGGCTTCATAAAAGGTGTTTGGGAGTTCTCCCTCTGTTTGTATTCTTGTGAATAATTTAAGCAGTATTGGTTGTTGATCTTCTTTGAATGTTTCCTAGAATTCTTCTGAGTATCCATGTAGGCTAGAACATATTTTAATCTACAGATTTTTGTGTTACTGTTTCAATTTCCTTATTTGTTATGGGCCTGTTTAAGCTATTGATCTCTTCTTGGTTTAACATAGGTTGTGGCCATGATATTAGAAATTCATACATTTCTTTTTTATTTTCCAATTTAATGGTGTATAGATTTGTCAAGTATTGCCTTGCAATGTTCTGATTCTTTTTCTTTTGGTGTCAGTTGTGATGTTTCCTCTTTCATCTCTGATTTTGTTGATTTGGATTTCATCTTTCTTTCAGTTAATTGGGCTGATGGTCTGTATATCTTGTTTAACCTTTCAAAATACAAGCTCTTAGAATCATTGAATTTTTTTTATTGTTTCCTTTGTTTCTACTTCATTAGTTTTTGCTCTGATTTTTGTTATTTCTTCAGGTCTACTAGGTTTGTGTTTGGTTTGTTCTTGCCTTTCCAGAGTCGCTAAGAACTATAAACTTCCCTCTTGGGACTACTTTTAAGGTATTCTGGATGTTCTGTTGTGCTGTATTCTCATTTTCATTTAGTTCCAGGAATACTTTTATTTTTTTTAATTTCTTTGACTCATTCATCATTCAGGAGTGTGCTGCTCAATCTCTAGGTGTTCCTGTAGTTAAAAGATCTTCTTTTACTGATAATTATAAGGCTTATTACACTGTGTTCTAAGAGAATGCAACAAAAAAAAAGAAACTATAAGCCCATACCCTTAATGGAACATAAATATTCAAGAAAGTAACTCACAAGCTTCATACAGACAGATGTCAAAAAGATCATCAATCATGATCAAGTCAGCTTTATTCCAGAGACACAGGGATGGATCAACATACAAGAGTCAATAAAGGTAATAAAACATAGAAATGGACTTACACTTTCAATTCAAGAACTCAAAAGGCAGAGATAGGCAGATCTCTGAGTTAAAGGCCAGCTTGATCTCCCTAGTGAGATTCAGGACAGCAGTGGCTAAAGGGAGAACCTGTCTCAAAGAGAACAACAACAGAAAAGGAAAGAAAATCCTAGAATGAACTAGAAGTAATTGGTATGGAAACAGAGTTCACCACAAATAAAGCTATACACAAAAATACCCCACAGCCAACATCATTATAAATGGAGAAAAACTGGAAGCATTCCCATAAAAGTCGAAACCAGGCAGGGCTGTCCACCATCTCCACTCCTTTTTGATACAGTACTTGAAATTCTTGTAAGAGCAATAAGATAAGAGATTTAAATTAAAGGAGTATTAACTTGAAAAGTGTGGGTCAAATAATCTCTATTTGCAGACAATATACATAAGAGTTCCCAAAAATTCCACTAGAAAGCTATTAGAAATGATTACCACTTTCGGTAATGTGGCAGGTTATAAAATCAACTTACAAAACGTAGTAACCTTTGTATATATCAACAAAGAAAATCAGAAAAAGCATTTAAGGAAACCTACCCATTCATAATAACCTGGGTAGGGCTCTTATATTAAACCTCCCCTTGCTCAGGGTCTATTGGGGAAGAGAGGGCAGAACGACTGTAAAGGCCTGGGCTAGTTCATGAACAGAGGGGAGCAGAGGATTTCAGGCCACTGGAAGAAGCTTCAGCATGTAAACTTGTGGAAGTGGAGGCACGGAACAGAAGATCCACGCCTACTCAATGAAACAAGGGCCTGATGGGAGTAGAACAATGGATGCTGGGCTGTCCCTAGCCTGAGAAATGCTGGAGAGTGATTGCCACTGCATGAGGATAAGTATGCCTAAATTATTATTTCTAGATGGGCTGATTATATGCCAGTGGATAAATTCGCATGAAGAACATTTGGCTACAAATGCTTGACTGGATAGGACTTACATGAGGTCTAGTGGGAGTTGAAGGGGCATGGATGGGGGAGGGGTCTAAACTTATTAAGATTTGTTGCTTGAAATTACAAAAGCTTAATAATTTTTAAAAGATACTGTAAATATGTCATTGTATATTATTGACTAGTTGAACAGATAATTAGAAATGCTATTGCTGTAAGCTACAACAATTACATTGTAATGTTCTGAGTAACTGCAATTGTTCTACACATTGAGAGAATCATGCATTAATGGCTGTAAAGTGACATTTAGAAAGATTTTTCAGTATGATATACACAGTGTTTTATGAGTATCCTTTTTTTTTTTATTAATTTTATTTAGTTCTGTATGTGTGTGAATGTACTGCCTGCATGCAAGTCTGTGCACCCGTGTCGTGCAACGCCGCGGAGGTCAGAAGAGGGTCTCGGATTCCCCTGGAGCTGGAGTTCTTCTGGAATTGGAGTTTCAGACGGCTCTTGGCCGCCATGGGGGTGCTGGGGATCGAACCCGGGTCCTCTGTAAGAGCAGTCGGCGCTCTTAACCGCTAGGCCATCTCTCCAGCCCCTTTATGAGTATCCTTTTACAAACTGAAGTGATATTATTAAGTGCTAATTTAATGAAAAAACATAGTTTCCCATTTCTACAGAACTGATTCTTTATACCATGAGAAATGCTACTCAATAAAGAACTGAAAGTGATTCAAGTACATCATCTATGCCAGATTCTTCCTGGTTGCATTTTGTTTTGTATTTGCTTTAGAAATACTATAAGTGGTACTATAAATTGTAGATCTAATAGGTTACAAAAGTGCTCTCTTCATAGTGCATACATGTGAGCAATTATACAATAATAAACAACTATAATAAATGCTTGAAAACAAACACATTATGTCCGTCATAATCTGTATCTAACTAACAATGTTGTTTCCTTTCTTTTTGGGGGAAGGTTAAAGATAATATTCTCATTAATTATTTGAGAAGTTAATGCAATGTAGACTGATCATATTCATCCCCCATCTGCTCCTATATCTACACCACCTCCCAGATCAACCAAATTCCTATCCTCTTCTTTCTGTTTTAATGGTCATACCATCCCAATTTGTAATGCTTATCAAGTCCCAAATCATCTTTGCTGTGGGTTACTCCCCTAGAACATGGTCAACCTACCCAATGTCTATTTTTCATTTACTACTTTGTTTTGTGGTCTTTTTAAGACAGGGTCTCCCTGTAGCTCCTGCTGTCCTGGAAGTCACTCTGTAGACCAGGGTGGCCTTGAACTGAAAGAGATCTGCCTCCCTCTGCCTCCCAAGTGCTAAGATTAAAGGCATGAGGCACCATGCCTGGCTAATTTACTCCTTATGATCCATAATTTTGCTCTTGGAAACACCTAAAGGAGAGGCCAATCAAGTAACCTTAGACAATGTTGATCTTTCCTTAGTCGGATCAAAAGAAAATGTCATTGACACTTCAGAATACATGCTATCTGTCTAAGATTGGAATTTACTCTTCAGTTATGTATCTGCATCCATGAATGTTTTAGCTTTCTAGTTAACTGTAATACTACATAGTTATACTTGTAGAAACTCAGTACCACAAATCAAATTTCCGAAGGCTTTGTGTTGATGGAGCAAGCATTGTTTTAATTCCTGATATGGCAGTTAGATTGGAGCCAGTTAGCTTAGAATTATAATGGGCTGAAATCCCAATTGGAAGGGCCCACATCATTTGAGAAAATGAAGTTGCAGTTAATCCTCCTCTCATATTTATCCCAATATTATTACATATCCTGATTTACATATGCATATATATGTATCCCAATATATACTTTGAGACATGACCTTACTATATGGCACTGGATGGTAGCCTAAAAATTGCCATGTAGACCTCAAGTTCACAGAGATCTCCATTCTTTTTCTTACCAAGTGCTGAAGTTAAAGTTCTGCATTATCATGGCTGGCTATCCTAATTATATTTTAAGAGGTGATTGTTGTAATATTGGATGGCTATGCTGTATGTTCCTTAGTCAGAAAAATAGATGAATCATGAAACAGAGACAGAGTACAAGATTTCAGAAACATGCCAGTCTGTATAACATCTGTGCATGTTATTTAATGAAACATTCTTTCATAAAGAGAAGTTTAAAGAATTAACAGGAGTTAGTAAGTTGGATCACTGGCTAAGGGCAATTGCTGCCAACACTGACCACTTTATTTCATCTTAGAATCCATATTGTAGAAACAGAACCAACAATTGTGGTTTGTCCTTTGATCTTTGTTTGTTTGCATGTCATGAGCACACACACACATACACATACACACAAACACATACACACATATTTTCTTTGCTGAATACAGTACTGTCGATCAGGAGGCATAAAATTAAAATGATTAGGTCTTCTAAATATTAAGGCAAATCTAGATAACTATTTTAGTTCAGAATATAATAAATATAAATATAATATATAATAAATATACATATAGCTAAGAATAAATGAACTCTGAAGTAAAAGATTGTTTAATTTGAAGCCATGGCCTTATGACAATTATGCTTTTAGACAATTTCTCATATATACATATGAGTACCCACTGTTTTCTCTGCTTCTTCTCAGTCCTCTTTCTATGAGTAACAAATTCCTTTGTCAAATTTATGTACTTATTTTAGAGAAACTTGTTATTGAAAATTGGTTATATTTTAAAATCATAATTGATGTAAAAAATTATAACCTTTCTAATTTTACTAGGTTGCCGGAAGTTTATTTATTTGTTTGTTTGTTTTACTAGTTAGGATGCTGCCTTATTTTTCTCTCTGAAAACTTATTGGTGCCTATACTGTAAGCAAATATCTTGAGAGCAAGTCCAGCCTTGAGGCAGAAACTCTGGCACCAGTGCCCTCTGTGTAGCTAATGGACCATATCATAAAGACACAGATTGCTAGAGAATGAAAACTGACGATTACACAAGTGTTTTCAGCACTGAGGTAGTTTTGGTTCACGAGTATTCTGACCCTAGCCATCTGGGTACAACTTATAAATATTTATATGGATCATTTCTGAATGTAAGTTTTGTTTTGGTGATGATTGTAGATATGTTTCCAGTGGGAAAACTACTGTAATGTGTGCTGTTTGCTTCCCTTAAGCTCTGCCAATTACATTTGCATTTAAGTTGCTTGTATGCAGTCTTGAGCAAGTTATTGTAAAAGTTCCAGAATTTTGATTGATTGAAATTGAAAATAGCTTCAGTGTTATTTGTGGGCTCTTAACGGGTGTGTGTGTGTGTGTGTGTGTGTGTGTGTGTGTGTAAGTTGTGTGCGTGATTTTAAGTGTCATATTCAACCTGAAAATAACTTACTATTTTTATATGAACAATTTGCAGTTAATGTTATTGGGAAGCAGACTGACAATTATATAACAACTGCATACTGTGAATTCTATGACAAAATGAATAAACATTATGCCACATTTTAAAGTTATAGCATAAACAAACACTCTGTTCTCTTAATCGTAATATAAGGAGTATTCATTTTTAACACTGCCACTTTTAAGTTTCACTGAATCCAAACAAAATGACACTTGAGAAGAGGTATTCATTCTGCACAATTGTTAGCATTAGCACAAAAGCTGTGCTTTCCATCACTTTTAAACAAAACTGTCACTTTGCAAAATTAGATTATTAATTTACACAAGGCATGAATCTCAAGTCTCATGATATTGTTTCCATATAATAATTAAGAGAAAGTTCATGAATACCTAATGATAAAGAGGGATTTGCATCATATAAATACCTCCAACCTCCTGTTCTGTATGCAGTGGCTGCAGTACCATCTGGCAAAGGTTTCAGTTGAATGAAGCTGAAGCAATAAATTAATACAGTAAAAGATGCTACCAACAGTTTTAAACCAATTAAAATGCTTGAAGCAGGCTCAATGCATGTTAAAATGTTATGTCTGCTTTTGACAAGAGCCTTGCAAGAAAGCAATATAATGAGCCCACCATGGTTGATGGGAAGTTAGCAGAAGTCAAGGGTGTTTTCCAAGTAGGCATTTATAACAAAGGCTGAAACAATTAAAAAATAAATACTACCATATGCTCACACCCCAAATTGTGACATATCCACCTCCATGTAAGGGAGAAATCTTGCTACTTATGCTTACTGAACTTGCAAACAGAACTCTTTAAAATGACTGAGTTTGGAATTTCAAGTTTTTTGGAAAATACTATAGGTATGTATCATATTAATTTCTAAACTTAATAAAAACAACCATTTCATTGAACACAATATAGAACAGATTTCATAGTTACCATTTATGAGTATAGTCTGAAATTCCCTTCAGTTCCTTCATAGACCTAAATCTCTCTCAAGTTCAGGAAATCTTTCTTTTTGTTATTGATCCTTGTTTCATATAAACCACACTATATATAGTGATTATATACTATCTCTCTCTCTCTCTCTCTCTCTCTCTCTCTCTCTCTTCTCTCTCTTATATATATATATAATATATATCTATATATATATATCTATATAATCAAATATATCACCTCCTGAATAGATTAGTATTGCTCATATGCACATGTGTTTATGAGCAATTGACTACTTGGTACTGTGCATGGTAGCAGGGTCATTGTCCTTAAAATCATTGATGCTTCCCATCTCACCAGTCACTGATTATCTGTAGTTCTTCATCAAGGGGTTTAACCATGTGAAATTTCCTCCACAAACACTAAAATATCACCAGATGTTGACATTAATTATGGAAGTCTTATTTAGTCATATATATGGTGGAGACTTCATCAGCAGAGCTTCTTTTCATGTCTAGAAGACCCTAGCAACAGGTCCAGGTTGGAGCTGGATGTCCCATGGTCACGTAATTTCTACAGTTTGACTAATCTCTGTACCACGTCTTTATAGTATTATTATTAATATATATATATATATATATATATAGAGAGAGAGAGAGAGAGGAGAAAGATAGTATAAAAATATATATATATTTTATATATATTATATATCATATATAATATATATATATTTCGAGCTAAACTTATATTGCTTTAGAAATTTCCAGTAGTATATTCTAGGACATCATCAGTCATTCCTTCAAATTGAGTGAAACTTAAATCCAGTTAGACAGGTGTCATTATACCAGAAATAAAAGTGCCGCTATTCCACAACTGGGAATTTCTTGACAGCTGGTCATCACTGTGGTTTATAGGTTTGCGGCTGGGCAGGACCATTGAGTGTTTTTATTCCCCAGAGCTAGCATTGCAATTTATCATACTATGGATCTGTTCCTCAGGGAGGAGGCTGCCAAGTTCCAGTTTGATTCTTCCAAGTGTCATGTCAAAGGTGTTGATATCTTGAGCAAAAGAATGTTATCTTCAAGTTCTGCAAGGCAGCCAACTATAATGGCAACAGCCTGTGTTGTTTGAAGAGCCTCTTGGATGCACTTGAATGATGGAAGGGAGATTTCCCATTCCCATGCATGTCACTGGAACTTTTGTCAAATTGTCAATGGCTCTTGGATGGAGCATTATTGAACTCTCAATGGGTTGTGTAAACTCATTTGCATATATATATATATATATATATCTTATTAAATAATATGCATGCATCTCTATGGCTTTTTCAGAACATCCTTAGTGTTATATTCTTTACTTTGTCCTCTGAATTATTCTCTAATTCCCATTTTTTGCTATTCTTTTTGCTTCCCATTTTTCCATTTCCCCCTTGACAGCATCTGTGTTCTACTTATTCCCCTCTCTAGAGCTTCTTGTCCTGTCCCCCGCCATGGCCTCTTTCCATTTTTCTGGGTTCTAACATCACTTCAGGGTGTATACTCATACCTACAGGTATAGAGCTGGAATCCACAAATAGGAGACAACATGCAATATTTGTCTTTCACCTCCAAGTGATGAAAGGGTAATGAAGATGTAGTACATATACAGAATGGAATCCTATCCAGCTGTAAAAACATGAAATTTGTAGTGAAATAGTTAAAATTGTATGAATTAAACTAAATGAGGCAATCAAGACCCTTAATAACTTTTGTTAAAGATTTTTTTCGTCTTTGATATATTTATTATTGTTTTATATTTCTTAATAATAGCTTTTGTTTTATAGGCAGATGGTTTTAAAGAAGAGTTTACAAAATTTAATCAGTATGTAAATGATTCCTAAAAGCTCTTTTTATGTATTTATTTATGTACATATTCATTCACATAGTAAATTAAAACAAGTGATTAGGGGATGATTCACTCATTGTAGCATATTGGTAGATATTGATAATAAACTAGAAATTTATAAATATGTTTTTCATCCTAATAAATTTATAATATTTTCATTAAACTACATGAAATTATACATCAATCTTCTATTGCTATGTAAACAGTGTCAACATTAATGTTAAAGACAACAATAATTTTAAGTAATTTGTAAAAGATTAGACAAAAAGTCAGATCCCTTTTTACTTATCTTTTCTCTCTCTCTATAGTATGCTTTCATTTACAATTGATTTTCCTAAAGAAGAGTATTCCCCTAGGAAAATCTTCAACTGTACTGTAGACTAGGTTGAGTTCACCTATACCTACATTCCATTAATTTCTCTCTTCTATCTGCTTTACTCAATGTCAGTAATCAGAATGTGCATTTCATAGAACTTCTTTTTAAAATATAACCATTTTCATGAACTGACATACCATCCAAACATCTGTGTCTATACCAAAGTAACCTACCATAACAATTAGTACTGTTTGAATACCCATATATCTAATTGTGTGTGCTTCATTAGTAGGATCGAAAGGCTATATATTATACTGTTTAAATACCTAAATATCTAATTGCATGTGCTTCATTAGTAGGATCGAAAGGTTAAGCCTGGACAAGCTGGCAGCCCATGAAAGAAAACAGCCAGAACTGACTAGAGACCAAGACATCAGCTCCAGAGAAAGTAGAGTGTTTTGCTTCTCATCCACCTTTGCCCCTTTTCTAAGCCTAGGGAACAGTCTGCGGAAGTGGGGGCATGGTAGAATGTAAGGGCTTCGATTGGGGTTAAAGGTGAAACTACAACAATATAGACTGGACACTCATTTGATCAACTTGATTGAACATACAAGCCCCCCCCTTTCAGGATGGTGGGACCCATGAGCTGTGTGGGTTTGGGCACAACTGCTTGCAAATTGGTTTTACATGAAGGATGCTTGTACTCACAAATTATCACCTATTGTTAAAAAAAAATGAAAACAAAACAAAACAAAAAAGCAGAAAACTTACGGCAGAATACACGATCTGCGATGGGTAGGGGTGGGGTGGGGGGGAAGGGAAGGGGATATATGCCTGAACTGAATTGGAAAATGATGTATGAAATACACAAAGCATCAATAAAAATAAATTAAAAAATAAATAAAATATAACCATTTTTAACCATTTTTATAGGTACATGCCTGTAATCCCAGCACCCAGGAGGCAGAAGTAAGTAGGTCTCTGAATTTGAGGCCAGCCTGTTCTATATACAGACCACCCAGGAGAACATAGAAAGACCTCGTCTCAAGAAATGTGTAACCATTGAAGTTGCACTGATGAACATCTGGAGACATTAACTTGACAAGATATGCACAAATGACGGAATGAATGAATTCCAGCGGGGGCTTGGGAGGGTCTCAGTGGGGAAAGGGGTATTATGATGATTAAGATCAGCTGAGCTTATGAAATACACAAAAATTAATAAAAGTTTATGAAAAATTACTCTGGAACTGTATACAATACACAGATAATAACAGTGAGGGGTCTTGCATTACAATTAATTTAAATCTGAAAATTCTTCAAAGACATCTTTTTAGTGGTATAACCTCAGGCATGGCCTGCTCATCAAATAAAGATTGAGTCAATTATTTTTATTTATTTTAATTTATTATTATTTTTCATGTGTATGAATGTACTGTCTGCATGTAGGTTGGTGCACCCGAGTCCTGCAATGCTGCAGAGGTCAGAAGAGGGCATGGGATTCCCCTGGAACTGGAGTTAAAGACAGCTCTTAGACACCATGTGGGTGCTGGGAATTGAACCCAGGTCCTCTTCAAGAGCAGTCGGTGCTCTTAACTGCTGAGCCATCTCTCCAGCCCTTAGTCAATTATTTTGATGGTGAATTTAAAATACAGTATAGCTGTGTGGAGCATTATTGTAATAGTTTATAACCAATTTATATAATGTCAGTCACTTAAAATTCAATGGAATACTTTCATTTTAAATTAAAATAATCTTTCTGGTATTTCAAAATAAATGTGACTAAACTGTTGAAAGTAGAGGCTTTTGTTCCATTTTGTAAAATTTCTATATGTACTTTTTATTTTTAATAAAATACTTTTATTGATGTTTTGCATATCTCATACATAATTTTCAGTCTTCATTGTTTTTATTGAGTTTTGTGTATCTCATACATAATTTTCAGTACAATTTAGACATATTTCCCTCTCCCTCACCACATTCCATTTCATGCCTTCTACCATACATGTCTTGCATCTTTTTTTCAGTCTTTTAAAAGTTTTTTTCCCATTTTATTTTATTTTATTTTTTTAATTTATTATTTGTATGAATGTACTGTCTGCATGTAGGTTGGTGCACCCATGTCCTGCAATGCTGTGGTCAGAAGAGGGCATCGGATTCCCCTGGAACTGGAGTTAAAGATGGTTTTTACCCCCTATGTGGGTGCTGGGGATTGAACCCGGGTCCTCTGCAAGAGCAGTTGGTGCTCAATCACTGAGCCATCTCTCCAGCTGAGTATTTTTTTTTCCATTTTAAAAGATACTTATGGATGCAAATATTTTCCACATTATTGTTAGTGATAAAATCACAGAAGACTTTTAAATGAAACAGACTACATAATGTGGCATTTCACATAGAGCATTATAAAATATGAAAGGAAAAAATGAAGATAATACTATTTATTTGTGGGGCAATTCAATATTCCAGTTTTTGAAGATCATCAAGCTTGTTTTGTGACATGATCAGTGTTCTTTTGTTGAGAGTCCACAGAATCAACTATATTTATTTTCCTTTTATTTCAATTCTAAATTATTGTTTGCTCCAAGCTATCCAAATATGCACTAGGATAATAAGATAGAAATTATAAAATCCAGTAAGAGAGTTGGAGAAAAATAGCTCATAAACTACTAAAAATATTATTGTTAACTTCAAAACTGGCTTGGCTACTAATAATACAATGAGTGTCTTATTTGAGGCGAAGATACTGATTGCTGTATGGCTCCATAAGGTCATCCACTAGGTTAACTTGAGTTTGTTACTGAGCAGTTAGTTTCTGTGAGACAAATCTTTCATTCAAATTGGCCAATGTTCCATTGGTTAGTGTAATTCACATGGTAAATTTCAGAGTCATTGTGGGCGGAAAGCAGAAAAGCTCATAGCTACTGTTCAGAAATAATGTTAAAACTATGCTCTACCCTGGGGTGGCCCACACCTTTAATCATAGCACTCTGGAGGCAGGGGCAGGTGGATCTCTGTGAGTTCCAGGCCAGCCTGGTCTACAGAATGAGTTCCAGGCCAGCTGGTGCTACAGGGAGACCCTGTCTCAGAAAACAAACAAACAAACAAACAAACCAAAAAATCCCCTATGCCCTGCAGAGGATATCTCCTTTTCTCTGAGTTTTGATTATAAATAATAGTTGTCAAAGTTCTTATAAAATGAAAGACATTATCTCTTGGCTATTAAAATTCAATTATAGATAAGTTAGGAAAATGTATACATCTCAATCCACCTTCCCTTCCAAAGTAAAGTTGTCTCTTCGTGTATGTAGAGTTGTTTGTCAGAATGTCCAGGGTACATTCTAGGAAATCTTTGTATGAACATCACAGAATATGTTTACTCCAACCCAGTGAGCCCAACCTACTACAACCTGGCTGCCCTGCACCCTCTACCAGACCCTGTTTCCCATGTAGTTCCTACTTGGGCAGAACACATGCTATGTAACATGTGAGTCTATATACACAGTTTTTGAAAACTAAGCAAACAAAAGGTAATAGTAATTGTGAAATGCTCAAATTATAATGAATAGGCTTGAATTTGAATTGTAGAGGGATCGACAACTCTACATTTACAATTTCCTATCTGTACTTTAAACCATCCTTTCTCCCTCAAAGCACACTTCTCTGCTCGATATTATTGAGGCTAAATATTTCACAATCGATATCTCTTTTCAAGAATTCAAAGACATTTTCAAACAATCTTGTGGCTTTTTAAAATTATCAAGGGGATATAATTTATTAAGCAGTGAGTCTTCATGCATGTTTAGAATGTAGGTTCAACTTCAAGGGGTTTCTTGAGATGGTATTCCATTCTTTTGATGTGTCACCAGCCTTCGATAGTGACTTTAAGTATTAAGAACAAAATGCTTCTTCTACTTCTGAAATAACAAGTATAATAAAAATGCAGCCACCCCCAAATAGTTATCATTGAACTCGCATAGTAAGTTTATTGTGGCCTGAGGATAGGTGGGTGAACAAAGACCAGAAAATGGAAGAAGTCTTATGATCAATTTAGAGTTTATCCATTAAGGCATTATTGTTGACTATAAAGGTTTTAAATATATGTAAGTATAATTATCTTGGTTTGGGGAAGATAAGTCTATGAAGTATACATTGGGAATATAATGTAGCCTTGCTGAATAGAATGAGGACACTTTTAAACAAGAGAGTAGAATGTCCTTGGGGTCATGAGCCCAGGAGGACAAAGTGTCAATATGGACCAATCACAGTGCTGCACGATGATGTTATTTAACAAGAAATAACAAAAGGATAAGCTCAGAGTTTGTAGGAAGTAGAAGCTGGCCAGGCAAGTTGCAGCAAACTTGTAGCTTTCGGGAGTACTCTCATGTTTTGAAATAAATTTGTAGCTGGTCATCTTGTGCAGAACAGATCTATATTTCTTGTGTCTACTATTCTGTAAAATTTCCGATTAACAAGAACCCAGGAGTATACGAAGCAATAGCCACTCTCCTGTGTCTTAACAATTTGCAATGGCAACACATTATTCTTCTGAGCCATGTGGTAGACTTGGGTCCTAACAACCCCACAGAAATCCCAGAAACTGCTAAAGATCTTCCTTTCTGAACATGATGTGCTTCAGTGTCAAAGTGCTAGGCTCCGCAGGCTCCCTACAACCATAGAGCTGGAGGCAGACATAAACAAAATGTGCTATGATCCATTCTTAGCTCTGTCACCCAGCATCTATGTGTCTGGGAAGCCCACACCTTACCTCTGTCTTCTTGTTATCAGAGCACATCTTCCAAACAGTGTCTTTTATTGAAAACAGAAGCAGTGGTCCCCTAGGACTTGGTAACCTCTCCTAAATATGGATGAAGAAAAAGCTTCATATTAATTTATAGATAAAATATTGATACAGATAAAGATAATATAGACACAGATATGAACATACAGACAAAATACTTAATTTTATGTACATGATCCATTTTTCTTTATTGACCTAACCTGTAATGGAAGACTTTTAAATTGGATAACAAAAGAAAAGAAAAAAATAGAACCGTATGTTAGTTATTGAATACAGTTTTTAAAACACTGTTTCCAGTTACCTGGAAAATACAAAGTATTGGACTAGAAGTAGAGGGTTTACATAAGATGCGCAATGTCTGGTACCTAGCACTAGAAGAACAAAGATAAATCGGATTTTATAATATAAAAGTCTTCAATATAAGAGTAATTTTATAAAACAAGAACATAGCAACTCAAGATTAGGCCACAGCTAACTATTTGGAAGCAGAGACATTTACGTGGTAGAGGTCATGGTATTCAGGCTATAAATGGAATTTCACAAAAGCTGAATGCAACTAATTGTTAGTAATCAGCAGATTAATAAGAATAAAAAGAACATTCCTTTAGAGATATAATAAATCAGCATGGTAGTATCTCAGAAGCCAAGAATAGAAAGAGATTAGTAAATGTCATAATCAGCAGAGTACTTTTCCACACATACATTGACTGAGTAGTGGTTCAAACACTCATCCCCCAACCTCTCCTTCTGGAATGTTGTGAAAACAGGTGCATATCACCACACTCATGGTATCTAGTTATTTATAAACTCTATAAACTTGGGGACATGTGAGGTAATGAGCTGTAACAGAGACTGATCATGAATTGTGATCATCCCCATTTCTCTCTTTCCTTTTACTTATGAAATGGATATTACATTAGAGATAATATCCTGGATCATTGTGTGGTTTGTGTGAGCATGCTCTCAGAAATAAAATGGAAATGTCAGTAAGACATGTAGTTTCATAAATGTTTATATGGCAGTTGCTTGCTTTCTATTTTCTTCATTTTTCCTTTGCAATATGTTGGCTTTGAACTCAAGAGTATGGGAGGTGAGCCATGTGTGTACCTGTAGAAAGAAAATTCAGAGCTGAAAGACAGCAAGATGAAGCAGCTAGAATTCCTTTTGACTAGAGGTATAGAAACGTCTACTTTGACCCATTCCACACCACCCATTATCTTCTAAGGGGCAGCAAATTTGTTATGTTTTCTCCATTGTAACATATATTTGAAGCAATAAAACAGCTTAGGAAATAATGAGCTATATAAATATTAGTTGAACATGTCCATGCATATTATGTGATAATATGGTTCTTATGTTTTGAAAATAAAGAAATGATTTTTTTCATAGTTTTTGAGACAGGGTCTCCCTTTAGTCCCAGCCAGCCTGGAGCTTGATCTGTAGACCAGGCTGGCCTTGAACTCACAGAGATCCACCTGCTTCTGCCTCTTGATTTTTTTTTTCTTCAAATAGCAGATAATGGAAGCCTCTGATAACAAAGGTCAAAAACCTACTTAAAAGTTAATATGACAGATTCATTTACACAATTCCTTTTTATGAGGAGAAAGTTTTATTTGGTAAAATACAACATTTGGAAATCCTACATAACTTGAAATGAACCAATATTTTCTTTCCCAAAGACCAACACAAATTTAGTAATATTCAAACTGTGCATGTCTTCTAAATTTAATGTCATTCATGTGCAAGATAAACCAATGGCCTCTAACATAACAACACATAAGAAGCTTGCTGACAGTGTTTATGACTGATTCAGCAACTAGTTTTTAAGAAACTACTACTTGTGGTACAGTGAGATGTCTCAGAAGGTGAAGGCACTTACCACCTCCTGAGACCATAAGTCCAATCCCCAGGGCCTCATGATATCAAGAGAGAAGTGGTGTCTACAGTTGCTCTCTGAGGACTACATTCTTGCCACAGTGCACACAGAAAGAAAGAAAGAAAGAAAGAAAGAAAGAAAGAAAGAAAGAAAGAAAGAAAGAAAGAAAGAAAGAAAGAAAGAAAGAAAGAAAGAAAGAAAGAAAGGAAAGAAAGAAAGATTTAAAAATAGAAACTGCGCCGGGCGTGGTGGCACACGCCTTTAATCCTAGCACTTGGGAGGCAGAGGCAGGCAGATCTTTGTGAGTTCAAGGCCAGCCTGGTCTATAGAGTGAGTTCCAGGACAGCTGGGGCTACAGGGAGACCCTGTCTCAAAAAGACCAAAAAAAAAAAAAAAAAAATAGAAACTGCTACTCAGATGGAAAAAGATTAAGTGGATTTTCCCTTTGATATAGTTTTGTTGTTTGGTTTTGGGATTTTTTGTAAAATTTTTATTGAATTATTTTGTATTTCATACAGAACATCTTAGTCATCTTAAAATGTGGTTTCAAGTTAAAAGATGTATATCTTTTGACAGGAATTCATAAAAAGTTAGGGATAGTAACGGAATAAATAGAAGGCGGTGATCCATTGCCCCTCCAAATGATACAATAGTATTCTCAATGAATGACCAATGTCATTCAGCCTAGCAGTTAATATTTGGAAAATAGCTTTGTTCCAAGGACATCTAAGCCTCACTCTAATGTTTCATTGTTCCATTTAGGCAGACAGAAGCAGTAGAAATAAGTCTCAGAAGAAGAAAGTAATTCTTAGCTTAGGAAAAATATTTTCTATAATAAACTGAGATAAGTTTGTCATGTTTATGGTTTTAATAGTTCATATTTAAAAAGAATATTTACTATTTTTGTGTGTGAGTCTCTTACTTTTATGTATGTAAGTGCACCTATGTCTTGAAGTTCCACAGAGGAGAGAAGAGGGCATCAGTGCACTTGGAACTGGAGTTAGAGAAAATTGTTAGCTGCCATATGGGTGGTCTTAACCACTGAACAATATCTCCATCCCCAATAGTCCATGTTTTTGTTTATCTAATTGTAACATACTGATTTAGGGGGACATTAGTACTGAAACTATTCTATCGAATTTTCATATTAAGAAGGTCTTCAATATAGCTAAGTCAGTGTGGCAAATTAAGATGTGAGACAAATTCATTAAGGAGATGCAAATTAAAACCAGCTTAAAATTTCACCTTACCGGTGAAGATGGCTAAGATTAGGAAAGCAAATGACACCAAAAGCTGGAGAGATTGTGGGGAAAGAGGAAACTAATTCACTGCTGGTGGGAAGGCAAACTCATAAAACCCCTGTGGAGAACTCTTAAAAGACTAAAAATTAGCTTACCACCTGACCCAGTCATACTACTCCTGGGTTTATACCCACAAGATTCATCACAGAGATACATGCACATCTATGTTTACTGCAGCTCTCTTCACAATAGCGAAGAGCTGTGGACAACCCAAGTCTTCCTCAACTGATGAATATATACAGAAAATGTGGTACATCTATCTACACAATGGAATTCTATGCAGAAGTAAAGAAAGATGACATCATGAACTTTGCAGGTAAATGGATGGAACTAGAAGACATTATGCTAAGTGAAGTAACACAGTCCCAGAAAAACAACAGGACAAATAATATCCCTCATTTGTGGATGCTAGCACCAAATCGTTAGTTGCAAAGCAAAATAAGCATCACCAATGTTAGAGTTGATTTTATCTGAGAGCAGAGATACAGTTAAAAGGTGAATCCTGGGGGCTGGAGAGATGGCCTAGTGGTTAAGAGCACCGACCGCTCTTACAGAGGACCCGGGTTCGATCCCCAGCACCCACATGGAGGCTGAGAATCGTCTGAAACTCCAATTCCAGGAGAACTCCAGTTCCAGGGGAATCTGACACCCTCTTCTGACCTCGGCGGCATTGCACGACACGGGTGCACAAACCTGCATGCAGACAGTACATTCATACACATACAGAAATAAATAAAATAAAAAATAAATAAAAAAATACTTAAAAATACTTTAAAAGGTGAATCCCTTAATGGGCTCTACAATTAACCTACCACTTATGTTCAGATCATGTAATATTTGTATATGGGTGGAGGGTATGTATGCATATTTTTGAGTTATATAAAATTAAAGAAAAAATGTGAATTCCTAAACACATTTTGAATTTAACTTATATATTATTTTCAGTCATCATAAGTTAGTATATGTGTGACAAATATATATATATATTTAGAGAGAGAGAGAGAGAGAGAGAGAGAGAGAGAGAGAGAAATACAAATTGGAGAGAACAATAACAAAAGGACTGGGTCAAATAATTGACTGAAAATGTAAACTTCTGCCCAAAGTAGTAAACCTCTGCAAAGAAAAACTTCAAAATGACTGAGAAAAAGATGCAAGACATGTATAGCAGAATTCATGAGCTAGGGTGGGGTGAGGGGCATGGAAGGAGGAGTGAGTCTAAACTGGATTGAGAAATGTTCTATGAAATGCACAAAACTTCAATAAAAACATTAAATGGTAACAAAACAAAACAACAACAAAAAAAGAGTTAACGGCCTATGGGGGCTGCGTCCTTGAAACAAACCGACTCTCCCTCAGCAGGCATCAATGGCTGGTAGATCCTCAGTCCAGGTGGGACTTTGAGAATTTCCCCACCTTTGCTCAGATTCTGGTTGGCTTAATCTTGGACAGGTGTGGGGCATTCAGCACAACCACTTTGGGTTCATGTGTGTACAAGTGCCTGCACTCCAAGGGTTTAAAAACAAGGGCCCATGAAGTTGTAAAGGAACAATTCTGGAAGGAATAGGTGAGGAATAGGAAGAGAGGGACTAGAGATTGAGGAGATTTGATCAAAACACATATATGCCATGCAGAATTCTGAAAAACTAAAAAAATACCTTTTTATAAACAATAAACAATTTTTATAAAAAATAAACAACTTTAATATTTCATATTATATAAAGGACAATATTAAACTAAATTGAAGTTCTTTAAGCTAGTTATGCCATCATTGAACATGAGTACACTTAGGGCAACTTGAATACATGTCTGTCTTTAGAATTAGCTTTCTGTGGAAATTTGTGAAGTTGAGGCTGTGGGAGGCAGCAATTAGAAACTCATCTCAGCCTTGTGGTCCCTTCTTCCCACTCTCAGACATACTAAAAACAAGGTACAAAGGGTACTCTCTTCATATCTCCTGTTGTGTATCACTAACAATGTCTGCATTTGAAATAAATATTTGCTCAGTTAGTATTCATTTAGTTATATACAAGCAGGCAAGACATGTAATTATAATCTCTCAGCTCAGTCAGCATCTAAACCGAAAAGTTTCCCTCCAAGTTCCCTTTTGAGTGTTCTATTACATTTTGCATAATGGAGGACCTGACACTTGATATTTCTTGTTGTATACAGATAGTAAATACCTCTGTATTAGTCTGAGTTCTCTAGTGAAACCATACTGATAAAATGGATATATATATATATACACTTTATTAGATTTTCTTACAGGATAGTGTCCAGATAGTCCAACAATGTCTCTACCACACTGTAGAGGCTGAGAATTCAGTCGTTGCTTGGTCCACCATGCTGGATCTCTTAGCTGTCCTCATCTGGTGCTGAAGGCCTGGAGTATTCCTGAGTGCTGATGGTCTTCTGTCTACCCTGGAACTCAAAGATGTTGACTCTAACATTAATGAAGGAATGCCACAGCAACAAAGTGGATCCACTGGCCACTGGGAGTGAAGGTAAGCATGCTTAAAAGCAAAGCTCTCATTGTCATGTCCTTTTATTTGGGTTGAACACATTGAAGGTGAGATTTCTACCTCCAAATACGATGATCAATAATGTCCGTCATGTTTCAGTAAATTCCAAACTCAGTCATCTTGATAACCAAGGCCAGAAATTAAAACAAACTAGCAAATTAACTTCCCTTGTCCATATGGAATTGTTTAAAAACCTAATATGATTGAAGCTGTATTTAGTTGAACTATAGTTCTATAATAACATTTTCTTGCATGCACACATATATTTATAATATCTATGACATCAATTATGCATAATTATAGATAGATAGCAAGAAATGATAGATAACACAACAGTAAAGGCTGGGTGTTATAAAAGGTATATAAAAGAAATTTATCTTGAAATACTCAAGACAAACAATATATTTGGAACTAGATGACTGTATGTCACATAATCCACAAAAAAAAGAAACAGTGGTTAAGGTGTGTGAATGAGATGTTTATTCTCAAACCTCATGATATGTCCTAGAAAGCTCTGAGGTATTCATCAAAGCCAATGGGGTCAGGACTAATGATGTAGCTCAGATATTAGTCTGATTTCCCAAGCCCAATGCACATATCCCTGGGGTCAATCCATGGTAACACATAAAACAGGCAGTAGTGACACACACCTGTGATCTTAGCATGTGGGGGATCATGAATTTAGTTATACCTCCAACATATGGGTGGCACCTACTCCCCATTGTTTGACTTGTTATTTTCAGGTTTATGATAATATGAAGTGTTTTATGATAATGTGAAATATATATAACCATCTTTTTTTACATTCATTGCAGTTGCTAATACATTTCAAGAGATCCTTGTTAGATCATTTTGCTCAATGGAAAGCTATTACATGCTCAGCATGTTTAAGTTACATGAATACAAGCCCTAATGTATAGTATGAGAGTCAATTAAATAAATATGATTGATATTTTCAATCTGTAATGGTCACATTGATGCATGACACCTCCTAAACCAAGGGTCTTTTATACCACACTCCACACCATGAGATAATTTTCTTTGTGTAAATATCCAGGGCATGTGCTGTACACACACAGAGATGGTGTGGGCAGACGCTAAACTCTGTGGGGTCTTATAGTTTGAGGGAGACATTGGCTTAGTGTTCTAGTCTCTCTTCCATCGCTGTGACAAAACACATCTGACTGACACCAACTTGGGGAGGAAACAGTTTATTCAGCTCACATCTCCTGGGTCACAGTTCACCACTCAGGGAGCCCAAGGCAGGAAATCAGGGCAGGAACCTGGAGGCAGGAACTGAAGCACAGGCCATGGAGGAGTGCTGCTTACCGGCTTGCTCCCTGGGCCCATGCCCAGCTTGCCCTCTTATAGGGTAAACAACAACCTGCACAGGGGTAGCACCACCCATAGTGGGCTGGGCCCTCCCACATTGCCCAATAATCAAGACAATACTCCACAGATGTGGCCACAGGCCATTCCAATGGAGCCAATTCCTCAATTGTGGCTCCCTCAACCCAGTGTGTCAAGTTGACACTAAAGCTAACCAGCACACTTGGGAAGAACATAAACAACAACATCTTGTCAAGATAGAGCAGTGGGTTAAAGTTTTGCTGCTTAAGTGAGAGGATGAATTCAGATGTTCAAAGTCAGGTAAAACCAGACACAACCGTCTATAATCCTAGCAGTCCAAGCCATATGGGAGTAGGTAAGAGGAGAATCCCTGGGAGATCATGGGACAGCGAGTCTTGTCTAAGAGGCAAAATTGTCCTTGAACACCTCCTGAAGAGCCATGGCACATGTACACACACAGATGCCTACACATAAACACAATCATACACACAGTCACATACACTCACACACAAATATTTCAAAAGAGAAATTTTATCTGCTAATAAATATGTGGAATTAAAAGTAACTTACAGAAACTTTACGAAATCATATTATAGTTGTGTGTAAAAATACTGGATAATATTTTACATATGTATTTCCTCTGATAAAGGTCCAATTCTGAAATATAAACTGGTTTCTAAACGTTGAAGATATATCAAATTCTTTTCTTATATATCTACTCCTTTCCTGTAATATGATTACTCTTCTGTTTTTTGGTTCCTGTTTGGTGTTGATGTTTTGTCTTATTTTTGTTTGGTTTTGAGATAGAGTCTCAATGTGTAGCCCTGGCTTGCCTGAAACTTGCAAGGTATACCAGGCTATCTTTGAATTCATATAGACCTGCCTGACTTCCTCCCGAGAGCTTGGGATTAAAGGTGTGCACAGGCTGGGCGTGGTGGCACACGCCTTTAATCTCAGCACTTGGGAGGCAGAGGCAGGCGGATCTTTGTGAGTTCAAGGCCAGCCTGGTCTACATAGCGAGTTCCAGGACACCTGGAGCTACAGGGGGACCCGATCTCAAAAAGACAATAAATAAATAAATAAATAAATAAATAAATAAATAAATAAATAAAGGCGTGCACCACCAGGCCTGCCCAAGGTTCTTTAATAATTGATTTTAATTACACATTTTACATCTAAGATAACATGGGGGCTCAAATATTAATACTGGCATTAATCTCAGGCTTTCCTGGCAGCCATTTTGTGCAATGCTTTTGGACAGAGTAATCTGCTTTAGTGTGGTGTTTGACTTAAGACATCTTTGTGGTTATAGACTCAGGATAATGCCAATGATTAGAAGCTGTAAATGTACAGTGTCCCTGGGTTGAGCCGGTACCGCCCCTTCCTTCCAGTTCGGTTCATGCATATATCTACTATGATTTTCCTCATTAAGAGCCTTAATTATTATTTTATTTCTAACTTTGCTTTACCGAATTGTAGCATTCTTTCAATTTTCTATCTCAGCAAATTATCACAGGTGTGTCACAACTCTATTTTTATCAGCTTGACACAGATACAACTAATTCCTATTGACTAAATGGTTCATGCCTGTTGATTTATGCGGAAAGTTACAACACTGAACCAACCTCTTATGCCATGGTTCTTCAAAATACATCTCTGCAGAAGCAGTTACATTCTCATTCTCTCCTCTTGATACTAGGTCAACATGCATCAGGAAGTCAGTTTCTCTAATAGTAAAAATCTATTTGGAGAGTCAAGTTCATAAAGAGCAACTACTTAAGATAATATTTATATTTGTTTTATAGACCATGATTTTGGTTAGCCCCCAACTGTTCTGGGAAATCTGTAGGAATCTGGAGGAAGGAGAAAAAGAAGATGCAGAACATTGTTCTCTGCTTGATCAACAGAAGCCTCATCATAAGCCTCGAGGTGAACTGTGGCTCCAACACAGTGCTGCGAAGCACTGGAGCATGGGAACCATCTTGCAAGACATGCAGTGGTCTCAAGGAATTCAACATCCTAGAATTCTCACTAATTTGGTTCTCGTTTTAGATTTTAGTTTTTGAATACAGGGTAATCACTTTTTAAAGAGATAGAGGTTTAAAGAAAATAAACAGTATGTTCATAATTAGACTGCCAATTAAGTATTGATATAAATCTAAGTTCCTGTTTTAAGAAAAATATTACTTCACTCCTAATAAAATTTCTTTTAAAAATTTTTTTATTTATTATTTTTTATGTGTATGAGTATATTATCTGCATGTATATTGGTGCACCCGTGCCATGCAATGCCGTGGAGGTCAGAAGAGGGCGTTGGATTCCCCTGGAACTGGAGTTAAAGATGGTTCTTAGTGGCCATGTCAGTGCTGGGAATCAAACCAGGGTCCTCTGCAAGAGCATTTGGCACTCTTAACCTCTGCGCCATCTCTCCAGCCCCATAAAATTTCTTTAAGGTATGAAAAAAAATCACATTTATTAAGAAATATAATGGAGAAAATTTGAAAGTTTAAAATGTGTACATGGCATGTCATTATGAAAACTGGAGCTGTTTGTGATTCTAACAAAACAGACTAACTAGGCTTTCATATGATTCATAAATAAAAAAGTGAAATTAATTTCATATATGGCTATTGTTATCAGTATTTCTACTTTAGTGATTATCTCAATAAGTCGTACTTCCCAGGAGAGCAGCTCAGCTCAGGTAGGCTCAAAAGCAGCATGGTTCAGCGGCCATTTTGGTACCCTGCTTCCTGACTCCTGCTCTGGGCCCAACGAGACAGAGGATCAAACTCTTCAACAGCTTCAGTTAGGGGATTGCCAGCAGTTTAATAGGTTTCCCTACAGAGCAAATGGAGGGGAACTCTTCACTTACAAGGCCCCTGAAGCACTCCTCTCATGATTATCCCTGGCTGCACCGACAGTGGTCCCACAAAACCTGGAGCCAGCTGCTGGAGGGCCCACATGAGCCCTTAACCCCTCCCCATAAGCGAGTTGGTTGGTTAGAAGGGGTCACAGGATCAATAGCTCTACCTCTGATCAATACCAACCGCTCCAGAATGTTTCCATGTCTGCAGGCTATTGGCCATTCCATTGGAAAGAAAATCTTATTTATCCCACAGTGGTATACTTCCTAATGACTGAATTGGGATGGTTTGTAATTTAAAAAATATAATCTATACAATATGAAAAAAATTATTTAAATTAATTTGGGGAACTTACGCTTCCTTTTTTTCCTTTTTTTTTGTATATATTTATTGACTTTTTGAGTATTCCATATAAAGTATCTTAATCATCTTTACACCCCTTCCCTCATCCATGTCTCTTAGAGTCCCACCACTGGATTTCATGCATTCTGTCACCTCTATTATGGACCATCAAGTCAAGTTATTGAAGTCAGATATTACTCAGTGCGAGTTCTTCCACTGGTGTCTAGTCAGCCTTTCCAAAGTCCTCAAGGAAGATAAGCTTTCCCTCACCCAGCAGTAATCAGCTCCCAATAGTTCTTCGGAGAAGGTTGACATCTACTGCTCATTCCTGTGGTTCTGTGAAGGGTTTTGTTGGCTTGAGTTTGCATGGGCCTTGCACATGCTGACACTATTGCTATAGGTTCACTTGAGCAGGGTCCCAGGATACTGTAGGACTGTATTTCCATGAGGTCATCCACCTCCTCCCTCTTCGTCAATGGTCCCTGAACACTGATTGGGTCTCTTTCTCAATCTTTTTTTCCCGATGATTTTAAATTACATCGTAGACAAGTTTTATTGTCTTTAATCAAGTTTATTTCCAGATATTTTAATTTCCTGATACTATTATAAATGTTATGCTTTCCATGTACTTTTTCTCTGTTTCTTATTGGCAAGCTATTGATTTTTGAAGGTTGATTTTGTAACCTGACACTTTGTTGAAAATGCTCATTATTTCTAGGAATTTTCTGGAGGAATTTTTGCGTATTTATAATATTACATCATCTGCAAATAGGGATAACTTGACATCTTCTTTTCCCAATGAATTCTTCTTCAATTTCCTTCTCTTATTATTCTATCAAGACTTTTGAACACTATATTAGAAAGGAGTGGCATTATTGGACAGCCTTGTCTGGTTTCTAATTTTAATTGAAAGGGAATGCTTTCAGTTTTTCTCCATTTAAAATGTTGGCCATGAGATATTTTGCTGAGAAGTTTTATATCTAGGTTCATTAAAGATATGGGTCTATAGTTTTCTTTTTGGGTCCTGTCTTCAACTAGCTTGGTTACTAGAGCGATGATGGCTTCAAAGAAGGAGTTTGGGAGTTTCACCTCTGATTTTGTCTTTTTGAATAATTCAAGTAGTTTTGGTTGTAGATCTTCTTTGAATGTCTGGTAGAAGTCGATTGTGAATCTATCTGAACACGGGCTATTTTATTGCATAGGGTTTATATTAATGTATCATTTTCCTTATGTTTTACAAGTCTGTTTAAGATGTTGATCTCTTCTTGGTTTATATTTGGTGGTTCCCATTAATTTAGATATCGATGCATTTCTTTTAAAATTTCAAACTTAATAGAGTATGGGTTTTTAAAGTATATCCTAACCTTCACCGCACATACATCTGACAAATCATTGATTTCCAGAATATATAAACTACTCAAAAAACAAAGAAGAAAGAAAACAAATGACCCACTCAAAAGATGGAGCAAAGAGCTGAACAGAGACTTCACAAGGAATTAGAGATGGCTGAGAAACATCTTTAAAAATATTCAACGTTGCTAATAATTAAGGAAATGCAAATTAAAACCACTTTAAGATATCATCTTCCTCCAATAAGACTGGCTAGGATCAAGAAAACAAATGATACCAAGTGCTGGAGATGTTGTGGGGAAAGGGAACACTCATCCACTGCTGGTGGGAATGTAAACTGGTACAGCCATTATGGAAAGCAGTGTGGAGAACCCTTGGAAGACTAGGAATGAACTTGCCACCTGACCCAGCCATAGCACTCCTGGGTATGTACCTACAAGACTCATCTTACCACAGAGATACAAGCACAGCCATGTTCATTGCAGCTCTGTTCACAATATCAAGGAGCTGGAAGCAACCCAAGTGCCCCTCAAGTGACGAGTGGTTAGAGAAAATGTGGTACATCTACAAAATGGAGTTTTATGCAGCAGTAAAGAAAGATGACATCATGAACTTTGCAGGTAAATGGTTGGAGCTAGACGATATCATGCTGAATGAAGTAACACAGTCCCAGAAAAACAAATGACAAATAGTATCCCTCATCTGTGGATGCTAGCACCAATTACCTAATTGTGTGGCAAACTGAGCAATGACAATGTGATCTGAAAACAACTGTGCTCTTATATTGTGAATCCCTTAAAATATAATAAACAAATAAAGAAAAAAAATAAAGTATATCCTACAATGTTCTCTATTTTTTTATTGTCTGCTGTGATGTTCCACTCTTCACTTCTGATTTTGATGATTTGTAATTTCTCTTCCTTTCTTTAGGTTAACTTTTCTACGAATGTGATAAAGTAGCAATATGCTGCATGTCTTCAATTACAGACATTTATTTCCCCATAGTTCTGAAGACTGAAAGGCATGGCTGGCTGCATAAGGGCCTGCCTCTCTTTAGGTTTCAGATGGCTTCTTTCTGTCCTTGCTCTCTGGTCAGGTGTTTTTCCTGCCTTCTTATATAAGCAAGTTTCCTTTTCCTGCAAATAAACTGGTATGATTGGGTTGAGGTCCTCCAAAGGGCTCTTTTTAACTTAATCACTTCTTTCATAGATACAGCAATATCCTGGAATATTTCTGGTTTGAGTGCCAGTATGTCTTGTTAGAGGTGCCGTTAATGAGCAACATGCTTTGTATGTAACTCAGTGTTAGTGTAGAGTACACAAGGCCTTGGGGTCAATCCCAACTACCACAGAGAAGCAAGCAGAATAAAACAAAACATCTTCCAGTGTAAACAGGCAACAAGAGTCTGAAACTCTGCTGTTTAAGAGTTAATAATTCCGATGACTAGAGAGAACTATTTCTAGATATGTCATTCCTCGGACAACTCTCCAAATTTTCCTCTTCTTAGTAATGCAAATAGTGAAACAGATAAGAAGGGTCAAAGCTTCTGAAATTCCTTTTAACTAAAATTCAGTGACCCATGAAAATTTTGAGTATGTAAAAATTCATTTCGATTACATACAGCCTCTAATATTTTCTTATAATATGAAATAATGAAGTTCCAATTTTTCAAGGTTCCTAGACTGTCTTTTAAAGTAAGAATATAAGCCTTTCCACTTTGTTGCCTTCAAAGTTTTGCTATCAGAGCTGTGTTAAAAATGCAAAATGAATTTTTAACAGAGCATTGACACTTGCATTGTTAATGTGCCTCCAGGCATGTAATTAGCAGAGAAGTTTAATCTTTTATATTCCAAAGTTTGATCAGAATGCATAAGCTTAGAAAAGCTATAAAGTATTGACCAGCATCTTTGATAAAAAAGAAAGTTCTTAACGGCAATTTCTTTAGCTGTAAATTCTACTTACTTTTTCTCAGCAATTATATTAAATATAATACTAAAATGATTTTCCCTTTTAGTTATCTCACAGTAAGAAAGCTTCTTCTATTTTTCCTACCTTAGGGTTCTGGGATATATGTTTTGTTTAAATTGAAACGTCATGTGTAGATATGATAAGTGAATCATTTGCTTTATGAAGGATTCATTTTTAAAAATCTTATCTATGGAGAGGAAATAATTGGACAAATATAGACAATGAAATTATTATGCAAACCATTTAACTAGATTAATTTGTTTCACATTTATGTATACTGGATACATACTAAAAAATTCTACAGCATTTGGCTATATATTGAAACGTTCAGCACACACTGCATGTTGGTGATTCAGACTTTATGGGAACAAACTGAGCAAAGACTGAAAGGAGGTGCCTTGCATGTAAACTAAAACTATGTCAAAGAAGGGGTTAGAGGTCATGACGGTCTAGACGTAACTTTGTTTCATATGAAGAGTATGTATGTGGCTACATAGTAATTACTCAAAAGCTGTTACTTTTATTTTTTTTATATCAACTCGTACATCAAATATAAAATCATAAATAAACCTTGTTGCCTCAATACTGTATGTGCTACCTAGAAAAAGCATAGAGTTTAACATCAAAAACATAGGTTAATGACATTAATTTGCACCAGATGCTCTGAGTAGTCCTTGGTCCTTGTTGGGAACAGAATTGGAAACATAAAAGAGAAAAAAAAATATATATATATGAAGAAAAAAATGGNCATCTCACTCCAATAAGACTGGCCAGGATCAAGAAAGTGAATGATATCAAGTGCTGGAGAGGTTGTGGGGAAAGGGGAACACTCATCCATTGCTGGTGGGAATGTAATCTTGTACAGCCACTATGGAAAGCAGTGTGGAGAACCCTTAGAAGACTCAAAATGAGCTTGCCATTTGACCCAGTCATACCACTCCTGGGCATATACCCACAAGACTCATCTTTCTGAAGAAATACATGCACAGCTATATTTACTGCAGCTCTGTTTACAATAGGAAAAAGCTGGAACCAACCCAAATGCCCCTCAACTGACGAGTGGATAGAGAAAATATGGCACATGTACACAATGGAGTTCTATGCAGCAATAAAAAAAGACAACATCATGAACTTTGCAGGTAAATGGATGGAGCTAGAAGATATTATATTAAGTGAAGTAACACAGTCCCAGAAAAACAAACAACGAATGGTATCCCTCATCTGTGGATTCTAGTGCCAATAATCCAGTTGTCAATATTTCTTGTGGAGAGGGATGCATATTAAAAGAACAACAACAGAAAGACTGCATCAGAAAACTGACTGAAGTGGTGAATCGAGAGGGGTGCGAGGGGTGGGAGAAGGACACGGTTGTATACTCGATTAATGTATATTTAATTGACGTGAGTTCAACAAGTATCCAATTTTTCCCAGACTCTGTCTCCAGGTTACATGGTGTTTTAGGACTTAGTAAAAGTAAATATGTATATATTAAGCAACATTGGTTTAAGGTTTTGATAAAAATGGTAGTGCATCTGAGTTAATTGGAAATATAAATTGTTGTTGTTCACATTTGTTTTACTTAAAATCTGTAAAACAATAACTTTTGTATTGGCACATACAAATGTTCTCTATAATTTTTCTGTTGTACAGTATCATCTTGTAGCATTCTCTTTTACCTGTAGGATGATTTAAATTAAGGAATTAACTTTGATTCCCAAGTTAATAACACAGTCACCCAAAACAGCTTAGGTGAATTTGATGAAATCTGTGCCTGGATTCCTGCCTATAGGTATGTGTACTACAACTACCTTTTTTAGACTCATGGGTCAAAAAATAAAAACCTAAAAAAAAAATGGGATATATATATATATAGATATATATATTTGATATAGTAGGATATTCAACAGAAAATCTTTCATCTATTTCTGTGGATATAGTTATCTCATTATTTCTAAAGTCTTACCACGCCCGGCTTAAAGTCTTAAAACTGACATTATCTTAATTATATTTATGTTATGCTGAATACCACTCTTTCAATAAACATTTGCTGATATGTTACTGTGCATCAATTATGGTTGAGTGCATAAAAACATCTAATGGAAATTTAAGTTTCTTACATCAGATAACATTTTCCCATGTACAAATAAAAATGCATGTGTGTACACATGCAAACTTAGTTCATCTTGATTTTCAACTTGACATGATGCTTTATAGCATCACTATGGAAGCAAGGTTTTCAGAACATCTCCAAAGGATCATCAGTTAGGTTAATTCATGTGGGACAACTGACCCGTAGTGTTAGTGGTACAATTCCAGAGACTGATGTCCATTGTATACTGCTAGAAAACTAGTTGAGCACTAGAATCCAGCACTCTCTGCTTCCTGACCAAGAAGGCAATGCGACCATCTGTCTGAAGGCTCTACTACAAGAACTTCCCTGAAGTGATGGTCTGGAACCTTGAGATGTCAGTCAAAATAAGCCCCACTCTTCTTAATTTGCTTTTGTTGGGATATTTTGTCACAGTGACAAGACAAGTGGCAAATAAAAACCCAATCTGACTATCTGTACTATCTAGCAATCATCTTTTTTCTATATCTATCAGCTACTTACTGCAGATTTATATTAAATTAACTGTCAACAGAACTCTGCTAATCTTCTGGATTATTCACACAAAGGCATTAGCTTAAACTTATTTTGAGAATACTGCTTGTTAGGTGGTTCTGGCTTTTTCACTGAACCAAATTATGTATGAAGATGGCTGTGTTTTGAATCAGACTTTTACCTAAGAATAAACATGACAATAATCCACAGCTCTATGTAACCAAGTATATGGATTTCTCTCCATACCAGATCATTAAAAACACTAACATTTTCCAACTTGGGGTACACATAGTGCTTTCTATGTAAAGCTATTCAGATATTTACTGAGGAAAATGAGAGGTTCAGAGAAGATGTGTGACTTGATTCTTAGTCAAATGGGAAGTAAAAGCCAGAGAAATTCAGGTGTGATGTGCTTGTAACTAATTTCAGAACTCCAGAGGCAGAGGCAGGTGGATGTTGAGATAGAGGCCAGCCTGGTCTACATAGGGAGTTCTAAGCCAGCTGGGGGTACAGAGAGACATTATCGAAGACAAGAAGAAGGAGGAGGGGGAGGAGGAGGAAGAGGAGGAGGAGGAGGAGAGGAGGAAGGAGGAGGAAGAAAATAGGCATATGAAATGCTGTCTTTGTCCATTCCCATTATTCTACCACTCAACTAAGTTTGTCTCCTCATTACTGTGCTAAATATTCCACTTTTTAGACAATTAAGAAAATACCTGGTGATGCTCATGGAAATGATGGCCTGGTTAAACTAGAGTTTCACATAGGTACAGGTTTGGTTCTTAGGGAACATTTGACTGGAGGATTGAATAAAAATAGTATTCACAAGCATCAAGATGATTCATAGGAAGTACAATGGATTTCCCTGAAAAATACATAATTTACAAGAGAGTCTTTCATTGAAAAATATTTGGTGAAAAAGGTTAATAGGCCAAGGATGAAAATCCCTTGATTAATGTTAAATATATGGTAAGGTTCCTTATAGCTCCGAAATTTAAAAATCACACAGCTTATGCATTCTCTTTCAGGAGAAGCACATATTTGGGAATGTTTCATTGTTTTATTTAAGTATTGAATTTTTATTCAAATATTCTCAGTAATGTATGCATCAATTTCTTTTCAACTTGTTACCTATTATATTCATATCTGTTTTGTTCAGGATTTCATCTCTAACATATTTTGGAAAAAAATCACAACACTAAGTTCCACAGGTTTTCTGTAATGTATTAGGAATGTTTACATATGTAGGCTCATTTGATTCATAAAGTGGTATTCTATGCAGTCATTGTCATCCCTGATGTTCCTCTTGCCTGTAGACAGTCAAGCATATCGAAATAAAAATATTGGCTTGTAATTCTTGATGAAATATAAGTTCATAATCTCGACCTTAATGTCTTTCTAGTAGACATATCTGGTTAAACTTCAAACCCAAGGAAAACTCATACTCTTTAGGTCTTTTCCATGATGCAAAAGTGAGACTATTAAGAAAAGAAGTACATCAGAACATTTAACAGACATAACATGAACACTGAACAAAGCAAAAGAAATCCTGGACATTTTTTATGGGACATTATCAGTAAAAGCAGCAATGGTCTACAAGCATTTGAAACCAGTTGCCTTAGTTTTATATAATCCAGCATTCACAAATGTACACATATCTTAGTAATTATTTAGCTATTTTGAAAATGTCACTAAATTTTCTCCTTGTTTTCTTTGAATGCATACCATAAAGTTGTAGCAGACAATTCCTACAAGCCTTTATAACTTTGTTTATTTTATTTTATTTTATTTTATTTTATTTTATTTTATTAATTTCTCTATGTGAATGAATGTACTATCTGCATGTAGGTTTGTTCAGCCGTGTCGTGCAATGCCGCGGAGGTCAGAAGAGGGTATCGGATTCCCCTGGAACTGGAGGTCTCCTGGAANGAGGGGCAGATGAGATGGCTCAGCAGGTAAGAATACCAGGTTACCGACTACTCCTTGCAGATATTCCCGGGTTTGATTCCCACATCCACATGACAGCTAAAGAACTGTCAGATTTTAAGCTGCATGTGGTGGCGCACAACCTTTTAGCTCCTAAGAACTCATGAATCACAACAAAACGATCATACAGGATCGTACTATGAGTTCAAGGCCAAATCATGGTCTATAGAGGTGATTTCCTAGGCCAGCTGGGGGCATAGAGAACCCTGTTCTCAAAAAAAAAAAAAAAATAAGCTCAGCCACAAATTTCGTATGATAGGTGTTCATGACATGTTACTTGATAAAAAAAAAAGAGTAAACAGAGTGAATGACCTTATGATATTGAAAGTTTATTAACCTTACAATCCCTAAAAATAATCCCTATGCTACATTTCTAAGTTGATAACATTTCTTTCAAAAAAGATGTGGATGATCTTTTAGAACAACATGTTTGTAAGAGCCCCTTAGTGAAATGAAGTTCTTTCTCAATGTTAATCATTAGGGAGTCAAAATTTAAATCTGGTTTCTAAATAATAGGTAGAGCGATAAAATGATAGATAATAGATGATAGATAGATGATTAGATACTTGATATATGAGACAGATATATATGATAGATTAGAATAAATAAATAGAATATGATTGAGCCATTATCGTTAGTATAGTCCAAAGGAGGAAAATACTTTCCAGTAGCAAATTTAACATCTTAGTTTAGGCTTAAAAGAATCAGTGTTAACATAAGAGCATCATAGATTAATGTACTTAAATATATTTATACAATTTATAAGGTAATTTATATTATGAGTTTATGATGTCAATGGTACTTTCGTTAAAAGATTTTTGAACAATCTGGGGCTGAGAGGGAATAGCCTAGCGGTTCAGGCACCGACGCCTCGTCTAATTGCAGGGACCGGGTTCGATCCCGCGCACACGCCACATGGCGGCTAAAGGGAACCGTATGTAACTCACAGTCCACATGCCAGGAGAACGCCAATCTCCATGGGGAAGTCCGTAGAGACCCCTTCCTCGTCGACCTCTGTTTGGGACAGACTTTCAGGCACTATACAACAGGACGGCGTAAGTGCGTTAAGCGGTGCAACGAGACAGCAGACTTAAGACCAAAAAAGAAAATTCAATGCAGAGGGGGGGCGCAACGTTTCTGCCAGACAGCTACATGTCAATACACAGGGTCCAAAAAGTAAATTAAACAAAATTAAAATAAACAATAAAACTATGTGTTTTGCGAAATCTGGCTAAGCATTGGTGTGCATGGCCTTTTAATCCTGCCTTTTGGGAGGCAGAGGGGCACGGGCGTGGGACAATCCTTGTGGTTCAAGGCCAGCCTGGTCTACGAGCAAGTGGGGGGGAGTAAGCTCCAGGACAGCTTGGGGCTAAGGGAGACCCTGGCTGTGGGAAAGACAAAAAGAAGAATTCGTTCAGGACTTTGTTTCTTAAGACAAAAAAGAAAAAACTACGGCCTTGTTATACACATATATACACGATTTAGATATAGAGTATATATATATACTACATATAATATTTATATATATATATATACATCAGATATGATTCTGTTACTGTACTTCAGTCGTTATCGTCTCCTAAACAGTGGCATCCAGATCACTTTGAGAAGGAGGAGTCCTACGTGTCCTCCGATGCTTGGCTTCAGGTTGGAGTGGTGTGTCTTCATTGCCCCCACTGATGATGCTAATTCATCACATTCTCCGTTCACAGACCTGCAGCTGCCAACCACAATGTGCTCACGTTTGGGCCCTGTTCAAGCAAAAAGGAGGCCCCCCCCCCCCCCCCCCCCTTCATAAGCTGATGTGGTGTGGTTCATTCGTGTGTCTGTCAGTCATTCCTATACGCCAGCAACTTACTCCATCATCACGAGATAAGAGTATGAGAATTAGTCACCCTACAGGACAGAACATGGATCCGTCAATCGTTAAGGTGCCAATCTCATTCCTCACATTTAAGGTCCTAGTATATAATCATCAAGACGGCATTCACAAGTACTGTCTCGTTCTGATACTGAGGCAAGAGGGCATACACTTTCTAAGGGGTTACTTCAATCTAGATTCTGCCATCACAAAGCAGGTAACAGATTTGTAGGCAGAGGTTACAGAAAATTAATAATTAAATTACGAAATATATATGAATATGAAAGTAGACGTACAGGGGCACGAAAAGAGGGGGTGTAAGAAAAGCCGGGTATGTAAAAAAACAAGGGTGGGTGTATATAATAATATGAAATATATAATAATATATATAAATAATAATAATATATATAAAAAATATAATATATTGATATATATATAATCTATATGTATGATAATATATATATTAAAAAATTAGAGTATATATTAGATTATATATATAATATGATATATATGTATGAATATATATATAAATATATCGAGATAGTGATAGATTATATACAAAGTTGAACCATTTACAAACAATCACATATCACAGGAGGCAGCACAGATATCTCACAGAGAACCGCATTTCAGACAAAATAAATGGATGAGAGATAGACAATGAGTTGGTTTGTGGGATGAACTTCCCGTCCATCATAACTAATGGACAAACACACTTCACTGTGAAGCAATTCAAGTCTGCCACGCGGAATGATCACGGGTGGCCATGAAGCATTTTATCTATTCTCTCCATGTCCATGTACAAAAGGTTTTGTGGCATTGTATAAATAAAAAAACATCAGATAACGTTCTTTGAGGACCCACGTGACACTCAAAAATAAGCAGTTACAAAATGGATATGAAATAAAAAAAAAACAATGAAACTCGTAAAAGGGAAATTGCAACAACTAACCATCTTTCCTCTCCTACAACAAGCTATCTGTGCGTGCTCAAAACATCAGCACCATCACCAACAAAATCACCGACAGCTCCCCATCTCGTTCCGTCTCATCTCATCTTAGCTGCACTGTTGTGGGCAAGCCCCTGAAGAGACCTGGCGGACCTGCTGGATCTGATTCGCTGAGAACGGAAGTAGCTATGGAAGGAGCCAGGAGACTGCTGAATGCTGATGATGGAAGTGCATGAGATGCTGGGACACCACTGGACAGTGTTGCTGGAGGTATATGAGCAGCAGGCCCACTGTTGGACTCTGTAGGTGGAGACACCTCAAGACCCTCGTCAACATGGGAAGGTGTTAGAGGCACTTGAGAGGTCAGCAGGGTTTCCCTTTCTCGACATTTATTTTGCCAGCTTGGTGTCAACTCAAAACAACCGAGAGAGGTTCTGGAATAAACAATGGAGAAGGTTTTCTGAAAACTGAAGGATATGCCAGAATGCAATGCTACAGAATTTTTTCTAGGGATCTTTTGGTTTGTTCCCTGGGGCTGTGGGATTCTCCATGTCCATGCATGTGTGGCAGGTCTCTAGGTGCAAGTAGGGCCCTTCTGTGCATGTCAAACTGCTGGCTGAGGGAGGGAGAGGGGCAAGGATTCACAGTGGCAGATAAACCTAGCAGGTCAAAGAAAGACCTGGGAGTAAGGATTCAGGGGGCCAAATAACTCATTTATCCTTCTTGGGGATATTTAGGTTTGTTATATAGTAGTATGGGATGGGACAGGCAGGGAGAGTAACATGCAAACTTTTCTACAACATCGCATTTTTGTTATGCTATCTGGCAGAGAGGCCATTTGGGTTCCTGAAACAGAGGGTGCTTTATATAAGCAGCGAAGTTGGCTAAGTTCTCAAGGAATCGTTAACTTCCCACCCTCATTAAACTCCCCAGGGGGAGGCTCTTGCAGGTGTTGCTAGTCCATCAGGTAGTTGGTAGAAGGTCCCGTTGGTGCCCAGGCCTTTGCCTGGTTTTGTCAGGGCAAAGTCCAGCTCACTACTCCACTGCGCAGGGTCAATTATGTAATAAAACAAAAATTCAAGCCACAACAGCTACCCCATTTGTTTTTATTATATAAAATGGGGACCAGATATACATCATATGAATTCTTCCAAGTGGTGGTGTTCGGAAGTTTTCTGTGTCGCTAACCTTGTTTTTGGACCATGTTTTCAGAAGAGGGGGGTGTGTCCCCAGGGTTCGAATGTCAATTATTTTTATTATTTAATTATTATATATTTGAATTTATTTAGTTTTAGTATCTACTTATCCATATTATTATTTTATTTGTCTTTTTTTAGATTGGTTCCGCCATAAAAGGGGGTCTCTACGCCCAGCGTCCGTCCCCCTGTAAGCTCCAGCTGTCCTGGAACTCGCCATCTGTACTCTGTAGACCAGGCTGGCTTGAATTCAAAAAGATCTGCTTGCCACCTCTGGCCTCCCAAGTGCTAGGATTAAGAAAGGCATCTGCCACACCATACCCAGTTAATTCGCTTTTGACAAACCAGAAAACACAGAGGGCAATTACTAAGAGCACTCCTAAGGTGAAAAATTGGTCCTATGTGGGGGGATGGGCATCCAAGTGGTCAAAGTTTTGGAGAAGCCAGGAGACATAAGGGGCTTTGCCGCCAACCCAGACTCATTGACATAAAAGCAATATTCCTCCACCCAAAACAAACAGGTTCCATTAGTAAGTATTTGTATCTAATTTTACATAGATGGTGATTTTAGCTGTACCCCAAATTCTTAAGTCTGGCTGGAAAGGCCTGTACATATAATTGTTTTGATGAAATAAAGTTCAGTTTGTATGTGTTGTGATTTCACAACTATCTCCTTAGCCTCTGACATGTTTCCTCTTCAGCAAGTAAGCCCTAGGCTTTGGAAAAGAAGGACGAAGAGTGGGGAGGAAGCAGAACCGTCCACCCTTTCCTTGAAGTGACACCTTGGACTCTCGGGTCTGTCCTAGCTTTCTTTCCAACAAGCTGACATTTCATCCACAGGTTTCCTTTGTAATTCTACTGATCAAACATAGTAGTAAAAGCACAGAAACTTATGCAAACATCAGTTTTCATATTAGGTTGTGTTATAGGCATAGACATAGATGTTTAGAAATACCATCATCCTTCACATTAGAGTGTTATTTTCTAGAAACACCATTTATCATAAACACATTTTAGTAGATAAGCAGTTGAAGGCTAATTAAAGTCATTTTTAAGAATAAAATATGGAGGCTGGAGAGGTGGCTCAGCGATTAAGAGTGCTGACTGCTCTTGCAGAGATCTTGGGTCCTAATCCCAGCACCCACATGGCAGCTAAGAACCATCTTTAAGCCAGGCATGGTGGCACATGTCTTTAATCCTAGCACTTGGGAGGCAGAGGCAGGCAGATTTCTGAGTTCAAGGCCAGCCTGGTCTACAGAGTGAGTTTCAGGCCAGCTGGGGCTATAAGGATACCCTGTCTAAAAACAAAAAGAAAAAGGGAAAAAGAATAATAAAATAATAAATAAATATCTTAGCCCTTCAGTATCAAATCTGGAAAATAAAATATTACACCAAAGCATGAATGAGGGGCATTAGTTTAGAGGCTCATTTGGTAATTGGGGATTTTTACCAATGGCACTTTTATAAGCTGTTGGGCCTGATATTCCATATTGGCTGAGCAGTAAGAAAGCTGGCTTTGCCCTGACAACCTGCAAAGGCTGGGACACAGAGCCTACTCCCACTCACCTGATGCACGGCCATACACATAAGGTCCCTCCCCTGGGGAGTTTCCATGTAGGGTGTAACATTCCTGAACCTGCCACTTCTAAAAGCACACTTTGGTTTTAGGAACCAAATGGTGCTCTGCCAGATAGCATAAACAAATGGTGTTGTAAAAAGTGCATGTTAACTTCCTCTGATGTCCCACCCCCATCCTTACAGGGAGCCCACCAAAGCTACTATATAAGACCCTAACCTCTTGCAAATAAATAAGTTATTTTGCTCCCTGAATCCTAACTCCCAGGTCTTTCTTTGACCTGCTGGGCTTATCTGCCACTGGGAATCCTTGCCCTTCTCCCTCCTTCTGCCTGCAGCTTGACATGCACAGAAGGACCCTACTTGCGCAGCCCAGAAGCCAGTGATCCACGTGGGAACACGGGGAAACCCACAGCCCACACCTGGTGCTCAGATGTCAGCAAGTCCACCAGAAATACCAGACTCTTCTGGAAAATGATGGAGAAGGTTTCTGAAGGCCTCTAAGGCATATGCAGAAATATGTGCAATGTTTTTAGGGGAGTTTGTTTAGTTGAAGTTTTTTATACTTTTAAAAGAAAATCAAAGTTATTGACAAATCATACTTTTCAGGGGAAATTAGAAAGCATGAAATCATAAAGGTACTCTCTGAACACTTCCACTTATATTTAATTCCACGTGTACTATCTGTGGCTTCCATGTTCTTAGATCCTGAAGATAGTTTCTCTCTCTCTTTTGCTTGCTCTCACTCTCACTCCCTCTCTCTATCTTGCTCTTTCTTACCTGTTCTCTATGGTCTCTCTATCATCTCCTGAGATTAGGGTTATACCAAATTCTATATTCAAGAGAATATTTTACAATATATCAAAGGGAAGAATGAGTAGTTAAATAAATAATGTTACTATACACATTCTATCTTGAGCTTTTAAGAAAGAAGTTTATATTTATTATGACAAAAATGATGTACTCAATCTCCATTTTCTTTAAGAGCATCACTAAAGTACTTTGTAGTCATTAAGATAGGAATGAGAGAACAGAAACAAAGAGGTATGGTAAACATACATTAGGAGAATCAGATAAAATTTAAATGTATACTATTCATTATTCACTTTATTGTTTGCTTCTATCTAAACCATGATGTTATGTGCATAGACTTTAAATTGACCAATAAACTGAAAAGAGAAAAAAAAATATTGAAATGCATTGATCAATTATTCATTGACTAATTTACATATATAATAGTACTTTATTGCAAAATACATAGATCTGTAAAAGTAAATTACATTTAACTATTAATTTAAAGCAAGCATAATTGAAGATACTTTTAGGATCTGTGCTGGATAGCTTAAGTGTTAACTTCACACACCTGGGTTTAGGAAGCCCCACTTGGAGAACTGCATCCATTGGACCCTATGGCCATGTCTATGGGGTATTTTCTTCATTGTTGAGTGAAGTTAAAATGTCCCACCCACTGTGGACTGTGCCACCGTGGGACAGGTTCTTCTGCTCAAAGAAGCTCTCCAATTCCAGATATCTTTCTGTTCTTATTTGTGACTGAAGTTGTTAATGTCTCAGCTTCCTGCTCTTTCGTCAGTACCTGACATGTGCCACCATACTTCCCCACCATGTGGACTCTGTTGCCTCTGGAAACTTAAACCAAAATAAACTCTTCTGCATGTCTGGTTCTGTCTTTGGGCTCTATCACAGCAACAGACAAGTCACTGATCCAGTAATGCATTCTTTTTTTAGAATTCCTGTGTTAGAAAGTACAGGACATTGTATTTGGTTGAGTTAATATTTTAACTATATGTAATTATGTTGTACTTAAAACGTCCAATCAAAATTATTTGGGTGAAAATAACTTATTTGAATACTTATAGTATATATATGCTTCCATCATCTACCAACCTAGCTTTCTGCTACTACACTCATTCCTAAATTTCTTCCAGTTTTGGAATCTACCCAGAATACTATGACAATGACAAACAAATATAGTTGTGGGGCTTACAGAGGATATTTAAAATCCAAACAATTGGGACTGGAGAGATAGCCTAGCGGTTAAGAGCACCGACGCTCTTGCAGAGGACCCGTGTTCGATCCCCAGCACCCACATGGCGGCTAAGAACCGTCTGAAGCTCCAATTCCAGGAGAACTCCAGTTCCAGGGGAAACCGAGACCCTCTTCTGACCTCTGCGGCATTGCACGACACGGGTGCACAGACCTGCATGCAGACAGTACATTCATACACATACAAAGATAAATAATAATAAATAAAAATTTAAAATCCAAACAATTATAAGTTTCTGAAATTTAACAAGGAAATTTGGCAAATAAAAAATGGTTTCAGTTAATAAAGACATCTAAATTATTATTTCTATTAAATTTGAGAGCATGAAATAGATATTATCATGATTCAGATATGAACTGTCCCCAAACATTCCAGGTTGAAGGCTTATTTGGTAGTTTGAGGGTTTTCAGGAAGTATTCAGTCCTGAGGACACACATCCTAATCAATGTTTTAGTCTTTCTGGGCTTCATAACATGAAAGCATTATTGGAAGGTGAAACCAAGTTAGAAAAGCAAGTCACTAAGGCAGTCTTCTATTGTGATAAATCTTGCCTCTCTCCCTCTTCAAGCTCTCTGACTGTGGGCCTTCTCTGGCCGGTGCTTTGTCCACCCCTTACAGAGGGTAAGTGCACTCCCTAGGAGCTAGTGGAGGTGGGGGGAGACTCAAAGATATATTTCCAGGTACAGCTTAAATAGAGGACTTCTACCAATCAGTGTAAAGGGCATTGGAGCACATACAATCACTGCAAAGATGTGTATGAGGGGGTAGCCAATCACAGTGCTGGGGTGGTGTGACTCTGGAGCCAGGAAATGGGCTATGTGCCGTTCTAATGTACTGGAAATGGCCTATATCTGCATTAAGCTCTCCTTCCACAAGCCCAGAGTCAAGGGGCCTAGCCAGTAGATTAATTATAGAAAGTAATGAGTCTTAAATAAAGAATTTCTCCTTGCATAACTTCTCTTTTGTATTTGTCACAATGCTCACAAGTTTAACAGAGACATGTACTTTACAAAGATTTTATTTTACATTACTTGTAGTCTAGTCGTTTTCTAACTTTGAGATAAATCTAAGACTTACCGTATTTTGGCAACTTTTATTGACATGGCATTGCACTCAAGGCTCAAGATTTCTCATTGTTATAAAATAGATTTGGAACACCAACATATGTAATAAATGCTTTATAAATCAATCTCTCTCTCTCTCTCTCTCTCTCTCTCTCTCTCTCTCTCTCTCTCTCTCTNTCGCCGTGTCGTGCAATGCCGAGGAGGTTCAGAAGAGGGTATCGGATCCCCTGGAAATGGAGGTCTCTGGAATTGGAGTTACAGACGGTTCGTAGCCACCATTGTGGGTGCTGGGGATCGAACCCAGGTCCTCTGCAAGAGCAGTCGGTCTCTTAACTGCTAGGCTATTTTCTCCAGCCCCAATCCTTCCTAACTTTTTAAAGTAAGGTCTGCTTTTATACTGTATTCATTAATTTTAAAAATTTATTTATTGTTTTTGTTTTAGGTGTATGAGTGTATTGCTGGATGTGTGTAAGTGTACCCATGTCGTGCAATGTCCTTGGAGTCAGAAGAAGGCATTGGATTCCCCTGAAACTGGAGTCAAGAACAGTTGTTAGCTGTCATGTTTGTGCTGGGAACCTGGGTCTTCTGTAAGAGTAGTGTCTTAAACACTGAGTCATCTCTCCAGCTCCCTATTCACTTGGCTTTAACTTCAAGAGTGGGCCATAGATTTTAGCAATTACCTTCAGATAATGAAGACAACAGAAAGATGTGTTTATATTTGTGTATTTGTGTGTCTGTGTGTGACTATGTGTGTGTGTGTGCATGTGTGTATGTGTGTATGTGTGTATGTGTGTGTGTTTGTGTTTTAATTTCCTCAAAACAGGTAATGAATTCTTAAGATTTTTAATAATATAAATTTATATTCTGGTTTAAAATTAATTTTGGAGAAATTTCAGCTGCAATTATAACATTTTATAACTTTGTGACATTGACAATAAAAAGCTTTTCTGTGAATCTATGAAGGTGACAATCACATGTTAATGAAAAATCAGGATGAAAGAATATAAATTAATACTTCCACAAGATTGTATGTTTATGAATCCCATAATACTGAACAGCAGTTCAGTTGTTAAAAAGAGATCACTTTATAAAAGAAAATGACTTACTCTGCTCCTCCATAGATGTTTGCCAGACCTTTCCTCATATTGCTATCACAAAGGCAGAAATGTCCCTCAGATTAAAATGGAAGGAAAGTTGAAGAAAAAGGAAAACCACAAGAGGGTGGAGGTGGCAGATCTGGGATTCTACAACTACTGAATTTCAAACACTGCCTCAAGAGAAGAAAGGCAAGCCTTACTTTAGACCATAGGGACCCACAGTCTGATCCTAAACCAATTTATAAAACATTATTTGAAAAATTTTGTTGACAATTTTTACATATGATTTTGGATAACTTTAAGGCTTTTTTGAATGTTAAGGAATGGTGAACTAATTCTTTCTGCTGAAATTATGTGAATTACATGGAAAAAGAAGAGGGAACAGAGTGAATTGAAGAGTTCACCTTAAAATTCAAGCTCAGCTCAGGGGCCAGAGAGATGGGCTCCAGTCAGTTAAGAGGCACCGACTACTCTTGGCCAAGATATCCGGGTTTGATTTCCCAGGCAGTCCAATGGGAGCCAAGAACGTCTTTAGTGCTGCATGTGGTGGCTGCACAACCTTACTCCTAGCCACTCAGAAGCAGTAACCGCCAGATCTCTTGAGTTCAAGGCCATCCTGGTTACTGAGCTGATTCCAGGCCAGGCGGGGGCATATAGAGAGACCCTGTCTTCAAAAAAAAAAAAAAAAAAAAAACTCAGCCACATGTTCTATTGATAGGTTTTTATTGACATTTACTTGATAAGAGTAACACGAGAATTACCTTATGATATTGAAAGTTTATTAACCTTACAATCCCTAAAAATAATCCCTATGCTACATTTCTAAGTTGATAACATTTCTTTCAAAAAAGATGTGGATGATCTTTTAGAACAACATGTTTGTAAGAGCCCCTTAGTGAAATGAAGTTCTTTCTCAATGTTAATCATTAGGGAGTCAAAATTTAAATCTGGTTTCTAAGATAATAGGTAGAGAGATAAATGATAGAAATAGCATGATAGATAGATGATTAGTACTTAGATATAATAGACAGATATATAGATAGAATGATAAATAATATAGGAATATAGATACACAATATCTTTAGTATTAGTCAAAGGGGAAAATTACTTTCCAGGTAGCTAAATTCTAACATCTTAGTTTGGGCCTTAAAAAAATCAGGTACGTATGGCCAAGTCTGTTAGTTATTATATTATAAAGTTGTGTCAATATTGCTTAATCATTATGCGGTTGAGAGAGCACGTAGAGCACCGATCTTGCAGAGGACCCGGTTCGAATCCCCAGCACCCACATGGCGGCTAAGAAACCGTCTGCGTACTCCAAGTTCCAGGAGAACTCCCAGATTTCCAGGGGAATCGAGACCCTTTCTGACCTCTCGCGCTGCACGACACGGGTGTGCGCAGACGCTTGAGACTCCATAAATAAAAAAAAAAGGTCAGAAATAAGCCAAGGATGTTCACTAGTATCATTTACAGTATAATGTAATAGCGTGTAAAATAATAAAAAATACTTATAAATAAAAATATTTTGAAATCTGGCTTAGCATGGTGGTGCATTGCCTTTAATACTGCCACTGGGAGGGAGAGTGCATGCGGGATCTTTTGTGAGTCAAGGCCAGCAGGGTCTACAGAGCAAGGTTTCCAGGACAGCTGGGGCTACAGGGAGACCCTGTCTGGACAGACAAAAAAAGAATCTTTCAGGACTTTTTTCTTTAGAACCAAAAAAGAACTAGCCTTTTACACATTATATAACTATATATTAGTTTATATATATATATAAATGATATATATATATTATTATACAATATATGATTTTTTCTGTACTTCGAGTCTTATCTCCATAAACAGTGGCATCCAGACTTTGAGAAGGAGGAGTCTAGTGTCATCCGATGCTTGGCTCAGGGTTGGAGTGGTTGTCTTCATTTCCCCCACTGATGATCTAAATTCAACTATTCCTCACAGACCTCAGCTGCCACCTGTCTTCACTTGAGGCCTGTTCAAGCAAAAGAGTCTAAGCTTGTTGGTTGGTTCATTCGATGTTGTTCAGTCATTCCTATACTGCAACTTCCATCATCACTTTATCACCCTACATTCCATAGTAAGTGCATTCATTCCTCACATTTTCCTTATATATCATCAAGACTGCATTCACAAACATGTCTCTTCTGTATGAGCAAGGATAAACACTTTTAGGGGTTACTTCTGCCTCAGTACAGTACCTTGGGAGTTATTAGTATTAGATATATATAGATATCGGTTCCGTTTGGGGTGCGTGTTTTTCCCCCCCTCCACCCAACTACCGCACCAAAGCCCCCCCGCCACCATGCCCCGCCCAACCCCCCCCCCCCCCCCGTCACCCCGCCCCCCCCCCTTGTGGTGGTCCGTTTGTGGTTTTTGTGTGGTACATCGATAGATCTTATATTAGCTATCTTCGTATCTCTCTAAACTCTACTATTTCTATCTACTCTCTATATTAGATATTTATCTATCTCTATATGAGTATATTATAATGCTTATAATTTCTCTTATCTCCTCTACTCTATCTTTCAAATCTAATATATTGATTCTCTATCTTAATATATATATTCTATTATATTCANATATATATATATATATATATATATATATATGATGAAACTAATAATTCTCATATGGTTTTTATTTATTTTTAAAAATATTTTTATTGATATTTTGTGTATTTTATATATTCTCAGTCTGATTTGGGCACATTCCACTTACCATGACCCCACCCCACCCAACTGCATGCATTCTGCCATACAGGTCTGTGGTGGTTTGAATGAGTGTCCCCCATAGGCTTTAAGTATTCAGACATTTTGTCTCCAGTTGGTGGCACTGTTCTTGGAGGTCTTAGAAGGTGTGGCCGTGCTATAGGAAGTATGTCACTGGGGGCAGGCTTAGTAAGTTTAACAAGCCTTGTGGTCTCCAGTCGCTCTCTCTCTGCTTCCTGTGCTCATTGCGAGATATGACCCTCGGCTTGCTGCTCCAGCTCCAGCCGCCATGCCTCCCACCACAATGGACTCTAATTCCCTGGAACCATCAATAGTAAACTCAAATAAACTCTTCCTTTTATAAGTTCCTTTGGTCATTGTATTTTATCACAGCAACAGAAAAGTGACTAATACAAGGTCTTACATTTGTTTCTCAGTCTTTTTAAAGTTTTTCTCTGCAGAGGTTTATTGTTTAGAGCATAAGTAAACTGTTGCAGTCAAGTCTTTGACCCATTCCTTATGTTGTTGTTATTGTTCACTACCATTTGTATTGTGCCAAAATATGTCTATATAAATGTCACATGTATACCAAAATTATGACCTCTGAAAATAAACTGTATGTTGATGCCAAAGATGTTTAGGAATTCACATTTGCTCCCTTTAATTTTATATTATTCTAAAATATGCATACACACCTTCCACTCATATGCCACCATTACAAAGTCTGAAAATAAGTGGTAAGTTAATTCGAAAGCTCATTAAGAGATTAACATTATAAGACACAGTGGCTTTCAGATATAAAGAAATATAACCTTAGCATTGCTCAGTTTGCCTTTCAACTAGGGATTTGGTGCTAGCATCCACAAATGAGGGATGCCATTCATTCTTTGTTTTTCTGGGACTTTGTTACTTCACTTAGCATAATAGCTTCTAGTTCCATCCATTTACCTGTAAAGTTCATGATGTCATCTTTCTTTACTTCTGCATAGAACTCCATTGTGTAGATGTACCACATTTTCATTATCCACTAGTCAGCTGAGGGGCAATTGGGATGGTTCCAGCTCTTCGCTATTGTGAAGAGAGATGCAATAAACATAGATGTGCATGTATCTTTCTTGTGGGTATATATCCAGCAGTGGTATGACTGGGTCAGGTGGTAGACACATTTTTAGTCTTTTTAAGGGTTCTCCATACTGCTTCCATAGTGGTTGTACAAGTTTACATTCCCACCAGCAGTGAATGAGTGTTCCCCTTTCCCCACAACCTCTCCAGCACTTGCTGTCTTTTCTTGATCTTAGCTAGTCTTATGGTAGTGAGATGTTATCTAAAAGTGGTTTTAATTTTCATTTCCTTAATTATTAACAATGGTGAACACTTTTTAAGATGTTTTTCAGTCATCTCTAATTCCTCACATGTGAAGTCTCTGTTCAGCTCTTTGCTCCATCTTTTGAGTGATCATATATTCTTGAAATCAATGCTTTGTCAGATGTATCTGTGGTGAAGGTTTCCTCCCACTCTGTGGTGTTTCTCTTCATGACCTAGATTGTTTCTTTTGCTGTACAGAAGCTTTTGAGTTTGATTAGTTTCTATTTGTCAGCTGTTTTCCTTATTTCTTGTACAAGTGATGTTTGATTTAGGAAGTCTTTTCCTACTCTGGTGTCTTGTTGTTTGCTACCAAAATTTTCATCTATCACCTTCAGAGTTTCAGGTTTCACATTAAGGTCTTTGATCCACTTGGAGTTGATTTTTTGTACAGGGTGAGAGGGAGGGGTTTAATTTTGTTCTGCAAATGGTGATCCACTTTTACCAGCACCATTTGCTGAAGATGCTATCTTTCTTCCATTGAGTCTTTTTAGGTCCTTTTTCAAATATGAGATGGCTGAAATTGGATGAGTTCAAGTTTGGAACTTCAGTTTTGTTTTATTCGTCAATGGGTCTGTTTTTGTGCCAGTACCAGGCTGTCTTTATGACTATAGTTCTGTAATATAGTTTGAAGTCTGGTAAAGTGATCCCCCCCTGTGTTGCCCTTTTTGCTCAGGGTTGATTCAGCCATTCAGGGACTTTTGTGTTTCCATATGAATTTTTTCTCATAGGGTTTTTAAATTTAATGAATATTTCAGTGATTGTGAAATCATAGCCAGCTCTGAGTGTTCTACATCAGTGGATTTATGTAACTATGTGGGCAGAGGTCATCTCCAAAAAGGCACACAATTTTCATTCAATTCAAAGTTTCAGAATATACAAGAGTAAATGTCGATTTTTAATTACAAGCATTTTTTAACAATGTGTTTGGATTAACAACTGCCTGAATACTTAAATGAGAGTAAGAATTAAATTATCTGTAAAATTTCTTCAATTTTAAATGTATCAGCATGCTACTTGTAGTATTATATGTGTGAACAACGACAGGTGTATCTAGAAGTTGATGCCTGCATCTAATCAGTCAAATGGGACTTCTTTGACCTTACTGAGCACCATGATGTCCCATGTAACTGTAGAGTGCAGAAGATGCATTGCTTATTTGTGATTTGGCTGTTTAATTTTTTTATTCTTCCTTACAGTGACTTTAAATTTATTTCGTATTTTCCTTTTACTATTTTTTGAAATTTCATGGCTAGCTATTTTGGATAAATTGGTATAATATGGAGTAATTATTTGTCTCAAAGTTAAGGCTATCTATCTATCGTCTATCATCTAGCTGTCATCTTTCTATCTTTATCTCCATCTCAATCTTATCCTACAAATTTTCAGACAGCAATTTGACAGAAATAGCCAAATCATATCCATTTATTGAGACAATGCCAGCTTTTCCACTGGGACCCGTGACCTCCCAATCCACAAATTTTTGCCCAGATTTGGAGTAACAAATATGAGTTTCCTCCTATGGAGTGGTCCATAAATCCAATTTGAAGATAGTTTAGTGCACCATTAGGCAAAAGGTACTTGTCAAGTTGGTGGTGTAGCTCTCAAGATCTACAACCCAGCACGAGTGTTGGTGACAGTTGTCCCCAAAGCCTGTGTAATAACTTTGGCCAGCAGGAAGAAGGCATCTAGCTCATGTCCAGTCTGTCTCCATGTCCTGCAACCAAAGTATATGGCATCATCCGAATCTGGGATTTAAAATTTACTTCTGGCATGCTACCTATAGTACATGCCTACGTGGGGGAGGGGCCTTAGTGGCCTTCCTGCAACAGAACTCATAAGGAAGGAGACTATATCTGATACTGGGATTTTCACCCCACAGCCTTATAGGACCTGGGAGTTCCCTTCTCATGCACCTAGAATGCTTTAGTTTAAACTTCTGCTTTTACCATATTCTGTTAAATATGTTTTTGCAGGTTGATAAGACACTAAATGTTAGCATTATATTTATATACTAAAACATATTTCCTTCTGCAGATCCACTAGTAGCTACTTCAACCAAATGCAATTTTGTCTTCACAGGTAAGAGAATACTGTCAAAGAAACAGTAACAATATTCGTGCAGTATAAAAAGTTTCTATCCCATGCATGGATCAGGACACTGCTGTGACATCTTTCCTTGCTCTGGACAGAGTATACAAGGAGGCCAGTGTTAGGCCCTGCATTCTTCTGCTGCACATGTGGCTCCAGCAGGATTCTGGATTCTCAACGTTTTTGGGAGATATCTGTGGCTTTGCCTCTTCCTCAGACACAGCTGGCTTCCAAAAGAATCCTGAGTGAACGACCACTCATGGTCTACTTTGTTGTAGAGGAGAAATGTTCACATCACTCTCTGGGGAAATAACTTGCTACATTGGGACAAGATTAATCCTTTTTTTTTTTTACTTCTACTGTTTTATCATTTATGAGTTCTAATAACTGTTGGTGGAGATTTACAGTCCCCTAGAGGCTCAGTAACACATCATTTGGCTTTCTGAAAATTTGTTTTCCTTGAACATTAATTCAACAAAAATCTTGCCACATTTCTCCTTCTAGTGACCTAGATAGATAATTTTGCCTCTCTGCCTTTCTCTTGTCCCATTTTGATTGTCGGAGAATTTTACAAAGTGTATTTAAATACTGGTGAAAATCATTCAGGGCCACAAATTTCCTCTACCCCCTGATAATCACACCCCGCCTTTCCTGTACCCCCTGATAATCACACCCCACCGTTCATCTACCCCCTGTTGATCACACCCCACCTTTCCTCTACCCCCTGATGATGACACCCACCTTTACTGTACCCCCTGATGACGACACCCCACCTTTTCTGTACACCCTGATGACCACACCCCACCTTTCCTGTACCCCCTGATGACCACACCGCACCTTTCCTCTACCCCCTCATGATCACACCCACCTTTCCTGTACACCCTGATGATCACACCCCACCTTTCCTGTACCCCCTGATGATCACACCCACCTTTCCTGTACCCCCTGATGATCACACCCACCTTTCCTGTACCCCCTGATGATCACACCCACCTTTCCTCTACCCCCTGATGATCACACCCACCTTTCCTGTACCCCCTGATGATCACACCCCACCTTTCCTGTACCCCCTGATGATCACACCCCACCTTTCCTCTACCCCCTGTTGATCACACCCACCTTTCTTGTACCCCCTGATGATCACACCCACCTTTCCTCTACCCCCTGATGATCACACCCCGCCTTTCCTGTACCCCCTGATGATCACACCCACCTTTCCTGTACCCCTGATGATCACACCCCACCTTTCCTCTACCCCCTGATGATCACACCCACCTTTCCTGTACCCCCTGATGATCACACCCACCTTTCCTGTACCCCCTGATGACCATACCCACCTTTCCTGTACCCCCTGATGATCACACCCCATCTTTCCTGTACCCCCTGATGATCACACCCCACCTTTCCTCTACCCCCTGATGATCACACCCACCTTTCCTGTACCCCTGATGATCACACCCCACCTTTCCTGTACGCCTGATGATCACACCCCACCTTTCCTCTACCCCCTGATGAACACAACCACCTTTCCTGTACCCCCTGATGATCACACCCACCTTTCCTGTACCCCTGATGACCACACCCACCTTTCCTCTACCCCCTGATGATCACACCCACCTTTCCTGTACCCCCTGATGATCACACCCACCTTTCCTCTACTCCCTGATGATCACACCCACCTTTCCTGTACCCGCTGATGATCACACCCACCTTTCCTCTACCCCCTGATGATCACACCCCACCTTTCCTGTACCCCCTGATGACCACACCCACCTTTCCTCTACCCCCTGATGACCACACCCACCTTTCCTGTACCCCCTGATGATCACACCCACCTATCCTCTGCCCCCTGATGATCACACCCCACCTGTCCTGTACCCCTGATGATCACACCCACCTTTCCTGTACCCCCTGATGACCACACCCCACCTTTCCTGTACCCCTGATGATCACCCCCCACCTTTCCTGTACCCCCTGATGACCCACCCCACCTTTCCTGTACCCCCTGATGATCACACCCACCTTTCCTGTACCCCCTGATGATCACACCCACCTTTCCTGTACACCCTGATGATCACACCCACCTATCCTCTGCCCCCTGATGATCACACCCCACCTTTCCTCTACCCCCTGATGACCACACCCACCTTTCCTGTACCCCCTGATGATCACACCCCACCTTTCCTCTACCCCCTGATGATCACACCCACCTTTCCTGTACCCCCTGATGATCACACCCCACCTTTCCTTTACCTCCTGATGATCATACCCACCTTTCCTCTACCCCCTGATGTTCACACCCAACCTTTCCTCTACTTCCTGATTTTCACACCGTACCAAGTGGCTCTGGAAATCTACACCACTGCATCACTGTCTCACTATCCTTCCTGAAGTAACTTCATTGAACCCTCTCCTGCAAATACACTCCTATCAGACATCTCGTATATCTAGTTCTCTCAATAGTGTCTGTCCTTTCTCAGTAACCTAATATTTATGAGGATCTCAGCTGGTGATAAACAAGTATTCCTAAGAATCCATATAAGTAAATTCATCTGGAACTGATTTCCCTATCCCACCTTTCTTATTCATTTCACCAATTTCCAAGCACTTAAAGCAATACCATCTATCTTCATACCTCACAGCTTCATGAAAAACTCTTTCATTCCTTGTTTTCAAATATTTTTCCTAATTTAAGCATGTAAGATTATAACTGGATTATCATTGTCTCCTGGACTATGTCACTTTTTAGGCTATTTGTCTGATCCAGAATCATGGATTTACCTTCCTTTGAGTCAAAGGTCTAATACAGGGCTGACTTAGTGTAACTTTTACTTCACTCTCCTCAGTCTGACTGTCCAGTTTTCCAATAGATCACATGATTTTTGATCCCAGGAAGGGATCAAAACTTTAACTTGTACTCTTCCTGGGGCTCGCCAGCTCCCAATTTGCACTTTTTCCTTCAAATCAGAGGCAAACGTGGATGGTGGCTTTAGAATGTCTTTTTTTTTCCATTGTAAATCCTTCCTTACATTCCTTGTTACTTCAACAAAACACCTGACAAAAACAATTTAAGAACAAAATTTTTTTCAGTTTGGTTCATGGCTTAAGGGTACATTCCTTCAGAGAAGGGAAGTTATGGGGTAGGGCATGCACGTGGGACAGCTGGTTGCCCTCCTCCACCTGCAGGAGGTGGAGTACTACGAGTAGTGTTGTTCTGGGCATTTTCAGTTTCTTTTCAGTCTTGGAACTCAGTCCATGGAGAGGTGCTACCCATAGCCACGGTGCTTCCCACATCTAATAAACTGATGTAGAGACTCCCTCACAATCATAGAGGTTTTTCCCCTTGGTGATTGGAGACCTTGTGAACTCGATAATCACTATTATTAACCATCCAACATGATGAAGTGCTTTGTAAACAACTTAATCTCAGTTACTTGATCTCAGTGTTATTTCCCACAACCAAGACCACTCTGTAGTCATCAGATTCTACTTTTTATCCAAGCTCTTCCCCAAAATGCTACTTTCCATTTTGCAGATATAGTCATGAGGTAGACACATTTATAAAGAAACATGACACTTGATATTATGTAAAGTCAGCCAATGTGGTACAACCCCTAAAGGAGCACTGGTCTCACTAGACTCACCTTTGATTGGATGTTTTTCACCCATATTGGAAAACATGAAGCTGCCATTACAGCAAGTAGGGTAAGAACTCTAGTCCACACTGAGAAAGGGAGACAAACAGAATTGCTATGGAGTAGCAATTTCCTATGAGAGTAAAAGAGTTAGCAAGATGCAAATGTTTGGGGGGGCATCATTAAGACTCAGAAAGTAAATAACTCAAAAGATTCAGGAAGTCTCTGAAACAAGATCTGTACTAGACCTCTCCTTCTCCAAGTTTATATAAGTGGTGAAAACTGCTGAGAGACACTGACAGACATGCTCACCTACCAGGAAGAGGCAGAGACCAGCCAAGCTGCCTACAAGTGTCACTCCAACCTGAGGAGGTACAAGCCACGCAGTGATCTCCAGGTATCCTGCTTCTGTGAATTGTCACCAGTGCTGGTGTGGGATTTTGGTTATGCAGCTATCTGTGAGGGATGTCTGCTCCTTTAAGTAACCTCTCACAAGCACTACCATTAGAAACCTAAAAAAACATTGTTGAGTCACCAAGTGGAATTTTGGAAGTATTCTTAATTTGATCTGTTGTTGATTCCCTCTATGGGATGAGCACACATTTGTGCACGACACTTCAAATGTGCCGCGTTTGCCTTCATGAATATACTCAGATAGATCAGGCTTAGTTGCAAGTTTATCATACGTTTCCAGGGCCATGGTTGGTGACTCATAATATTTGTATTCTTAGAATTTTCTGCCCATGTCCTAGGCACTTTAGCATAGAGGCTATGCTTCCAGCCATCGTTTACTACTTTTATAACTCTGGGGAAGAGCCTTGTGAATTTGGTTGACAGTTTTGGGCTCCCTGAGCATCATAAGTTTCAGCAACTTTCTGGTCTTCTTCCTCCAGAATGTACTATCTGGTATAAAATGAAATAGCTATGCAGCACTAATGGTATATCAGAGTGATGCCTCCAATCTCAAGAAATAGGCTATGCACCAAGCTTAATTTTTCCCGGTGACACTGGAGAGAAAACAGAGCAGAGTTCCAGTAAATCATACCATTGTCAGCTAGGATAAGTGAACTAACCTGCTGAGGAAGCCTGTGGTCACAGCTTGGATAATTAGATGTTTGGATGGTCAGAAATATTTTCTGAAAATATGGTGTTACTGTGCACACTCATATCCAACAATACTAACTCTCCCATTAAAATAGTTACTAGCCAATTTAATCCTGCAATCTCACTTTTGCACAGAAGAGTAGCTGAATGCTTATTGAGGATGAATTGATGGAAATTTCTTTCATTTTTTTAAAAAACAGAACCTGTCCCTTCCCTTCAACGTTGACATGGGTTTCTTTTTTTTCCCTTTGGTATTTCTGAAATAGGGTCTCCCTATAACCCCAGCTGGCCTGGAACTCACTCTGTGGACCAGGCTGGGCTTGAAATCACAGAGATCCTCCTGCCTCTTCCTCCTGGGTGCTGAGATTAATGCATGGCTCCAGACAAATTTCTTAAAGATAACAGAAAGATGGATTTTCTTTCCTGGAAATAAATGAAAATGAGAACACAACCTGTTAAAATCATTCCTAAGAGGGAAGTTTACAGCTATTAGTACATTAATAAAAATTAGAATGAACACATGTAAATGACTTAATAGAACAACTCAAGATTCTGGAAAAGCAAGAACAAACCAACCACAAACTTAGCAGATGATAAGAAATAACAAAAAATTGGAGCAGAAATTAATAAAATATAAAATAAGAAAACAATAAAAAAATCAATGAATCGAAGAGATGCTTTTTTGAAAGATAGACAGACCCTTAGCACAAGAAATCAAGAGAAAGAAAGACCAAATCCAAATTAAAAAAATCATAGAGATGAGAGGGGAAACTTCACAAGGGACACTGAAAATCAAGAACATTGTAAGGGAATACTTTACACATCTAAATGCATTCCATTTGAAAACCTAAAATTTCTATAGTCATAGGTACCACCTAAGTTAAAACAAGAAGAGATCAACAGTTTAAACAGACCCATAAAAAATAAAGAAATTGAAAGAGTAATAAAAAACCCCCTAACTAAAAAAAGCCCAGGCCTAGATGGTTTCACGGAAGAATTCTAGCAGACACTCAAAGAAGATCTAAAACCAACACTGCTTAAATTATTCAAATACATACAGAGGGAGAACTCCCTACCCCCTTCTATGAAGCCAATATCACTCTACTAAAAAAAAAAAAAAAAAAAAAACAGGTAAAGATACAAAACAGAAAGAAAACTACAGGCCCATATTCTTAAGGAGCATCAATGTGAAAACACTCAACAAAATACAAAGAAAATATAAAACATCAAACACATTTGGTAGGCTATATTCCATAGATGCAGGGAAGTTTCAATATATTTAAGTAAACAGATGTCATAAAACATATAAATGGACTTGAAGACAAAAATCACATGGTCATCTCAATAGATGCACAAAAGAACTTTGACAAGATCCAACATTCAGGCATGTTAAAAGTCCAACAAGTATTGGTCTGGAGGGAACATACCTCAATACCATTAGAGCTATATACAATGATCTCACAGCCAGCATCATTCTAAATGTAGAAAAATCAGTAGCATCCCCATTAAAAATCAAGAACCAGAAAGGGCTGTCCACTATCCACACTCCTTTTTAAAATAATGATTTAAACCCTTGAAAAAGCAATAAGACAAGAGAAGCTTAAGGAGTACTGATTAAAAAAGATGAGGTTAAATTATCTCTATTTTCAGACAGTATGCTGTTATATGTAAGAGATCCAAAGAATTTCACCAGAAATGATTAGTGCTTTCACTAAAGTGACAGGTTAGAAAATCAACTTAAAAAATAAGTACCCTTTCTATAAACAAATAACAAACAATCAGAAAAAAAAGCATACCAGGAAACCCTCTCATTCACAATAAATTAAAAAAATAAAATATTTAAGAATAAAGCTAACAAAACATTAAGAATCTCTACAATAAAATTTCAAATCTTTAAAGAAAGAAAGAGAGAAAGACATTAGGAGATAAAAAAGATTACCATGCTCATGGATTTGTAGAATCAATATTGTGAAAATGACCAACTTACCAAAAATTATCTATGGATTCAGTACAAGGTCAATCAAAATACCTATGGCGTTATTCACAGGACTAGAAAAAATTATCCAAAATATCATACGGAATCACAAAGACAATGTATAGCCAAATAAATCTTGGGCAAATAGAACAATTTGGTGGATATAACAATACCAGATCTCATGTTATGTTACAGATCTATAGTCATAAAACCAGCATGATCCTGGAACAAAAATAGACCCATACACCTATGAAGCACAATAAAAGACCCAAACATGGGTACATTCGATTTCAGCAACCTGATATTTCACAAAGTTTCCAGAAACACACAATGGAAGAAAGCCAGCCTCTTATTTTTCAAAGTTGTGTCATTTTTTTATTTGTTTATTATATTTTAAGGGATTGACAATATAAGAGCACAGTTGTTTTCAGATCACATTGACATTGCTCAGTTTGCCATACAATTAGGCAATTGGTGCTAGCATCCACAGATGAGGGATACCATTCATCATTTGTTTTTCTGGGACTCTGTTGTTTCACTCAGCATGATATTTTAGCTCCAGCCATTTACCTGCAAAGCTCACGATGCCATCTTTCTTTACCTCTGCATAGAACACCATTGTGTAGATGTACCACATTTTCTCTATCCACTCGTCAGTTGAGGGGGACTTGGGTTGATTCTAGCTCCTTGCTACTGTGAACAGAGCTGCAATAAACATGGCTGTGCATGTATCTCTGTGGTAAGATGAGTCTTGGAGGTATATACCAAGGAGTGGTATGACTGGGTCAGGTGGCAAGTTCATTCCAAGTCTTCCAAGGGTTCTCCACACTGCTTTCCATAGTGGCTGTACCAGTTTACATTCCCACCAGCAGTGGATGAGTGTTCCCCTTTCCCCACAACTTCTCCAGCACTTGGTATCATTTGTTTTCTTGATCCTAGCCAGTCTTATTGGAGTAAAATGATATCTTAAAGTGGTTTTGATTTGCATTTCCTTAATGATTAGAAGTGTTCACTTCTTAAGGTGTTTCTCAGCCATTACTAATTCCTCACTTGTGAAGTCTCTGTTCAGCTCTTTGCTCCATCTATTGAGTGGGTCATTTGTTTTCTTTCTTCTTTGTTTTTTTTTTCTTTTTGAGTAGCTTATATATTCTGGAAATCAATGCTTTGACAGATGTTTCTGCATTGAAGGTTTCCTCCCACTGTCTGGGTTTTCTCTTCACTTCCTTGATTGTTTCTTTGATTTGTACAGGAAGCTTTTGAGTTAATGAGGTCCCAATTTGTTCAATATGGGTGAACTTACATTTCTTGATGAGCTGCTGTCTGATTTACGAATTCTTTTTTTCTTAATATCTATGCTTGTAGTCTGCTGCCAACTTTTCTTCTATCACTTCAGAGTTTGGGGTTTCACGTCGAGGTCTTTAATCCACCTGGAATTGACTTTTACAGGGTAAGAGGTAGGGGGTTTAATTTCATTTCTTTTACAAGTGGGGTGATACATTTTTGCCAACACCACTTGCTGGAACATGCTTGTCTTTCCTCCATTGTGTCTTCTTGGTTCCCTTCTCAAAATATGAGGAGAGCTGAACTTGCATGTGCTCAAGTTGGGGGGGGGGATACGGCTTTTGTGTTGCATTGGGTCCAACAAATCTTTTGTTTTTTTGCCCCTGCCAAGGATGTTTTTTTGACTATAGCACTGTAGTATTAGTTTTAAGTCTGGTATAGATATCCCCCATGTTGTAAGCTTTTTCACTCAGGGTTGCTTTGGCTATTAGGGGCCTTCTGTTTTTACAAATGAAATTAAAGACTTTATTTTTTTCTCCAAGCTATGACTAAATCTTTGGGGATTTTAATTGGGATTGCATTTTTTTTTTTTTTTTTTTTTTTTTTTTTTTTTTTTTTTTTTTACTATATTTATTTTCCCATTACATGAGCATGGGATGTTTGTTCATCTTCTGATGTTTTTTTCAACTTCCTTCTTCAGGGTTTTAAAATTTTTTTTTTGTTTGTAGATATCTTTGTAATCTTTGGTTAGGTTTGTTCTAGATATTCATTGTTTTTGAGTCTGTTGTGCATGGGAAGTTCTCCTTGAATCTTTCTTCAGTTGCTTGGTGTTGTTGTAAAGAAAGGCTACTTATTGTTCTAGGTTAATTTTGTATACTGCCACTTTACTGAAGTCTTTAGCATTTCTAGGAGTTTGTTCTTGGTGGAGGGTGTTGCGCAGCCCGGACGTGAAAACAAGCATATGCAGAAGTTTAAAAAGGATAGATTGGACGTAAGATTTTTATAATCTAGAATTCATGTTATGGTTCATTTTCTGCCTTATTGCTCTAGCAAGTGTTTCAAGCACTATATTGAATAGGATTGGTGACAGGGGGCAGTCTTGCCGAGTTCCTACCTTTTAAAGGCTCTGTTTCTGTCGTTTCCCCATTTACGAATGATATTGGCTGTGGGTTTCTGTCTATGGCTTTGATTACATTGAGGACTGAATCCCTCCAATCCAATTCCCTTAGAGTTTAAGCATGAGGGATGCTGTATTTTGCAAAGGGCAAAGCCAAGCATCTTCTAAACAAGTGGTGCTGGAAAACTGGATCTCAACCTTTTGTAGAACCTGAATTAGCATTAAATGCTTCTCTTTCACCCTGTGTATAAGTCAACTCCTAATGGTTCAAGTACCTCAGTATGTAATCCCAACCTCTGAAATTGCTCAGATTACAGGGAAGTAACCCTCCATGGGCATGGAAAGATTTTTAATTCAGAATCAAGCTGCTCAGGCCTTAAGTTCAACAGTCAATAAGGGACACCTCATTAAGGTACAAAAGCTCTTTCCAGCGCAAAGGAACAAAAAAAAAAAACAAAAAACAAACACAAAGAAGTGAAGAGACAACCCACTGAGTGGATACTAATGCTCTATACAAAGAATGTTACCAAAGGCCACTAAACCAATAAAGCAAATACTGGTCTCCTTGAGTCAAGCAAGACTCCTCCATCTGCATCAGCTACACCTCACCTGTGTGGAAATATGGTGCAGCAGTTGCAGACATATGTGTGTATTTCCCAAATCTAATTGGTTATTAGCTCTCTCCTTGGAGGAATAACTCATGGCTGATGCCACAAGCTTACATCCTCTAGTGGTTATGAGATGTTATAAGCCACAGTAAGACCTTGCCATCTTTTCAGAAAAAAATGTAATTCATGGATTACCATACCATCCAAACATCTGTGTCTATACCAAAGTAACCTACCATAATAATTAGTACTATTTAAATACCTATATATCTAATTGCTTGTGCTTCATTAGTAGGATTGAAAGGTTATTCCTGGATAAACTGTCATCACATGAAAGGAAACAGCCAGAACTGATCACAGTCCAAAACGACATCTCCAGAGGAAACAGACTGTTTTGCTTCTCGTCTACCTGTGCCCCTTTTCTAAGCCTAGGTAACAATCTGCGGAAGAGGGGGCATGGTAGAATGTAAGGGCTGTGATTGGGGTGAATGGTGAAACTACAACAATATAGACTGGACACTTATTTGATCAACTTGAATGTACATAAAGGCCCCTCCAGCTGGATGGTGGGAGCCTTGGACTGTGTGGGTTTGGGCACAACTGCTTGCAAATTGGTTTTACATGAAAGATGCTTGTACTCATAACTTATTACTCATTGTTAAAAAATGAAATAAAAGAAAGTAAAAAAAAGAACTCAAAAACCAAAGAAGCAAGAAAAAAATAAAAAGGTGGATGAGAGCATAGAGTTCTGAAGAAATAAAAATGGCTAAGAAACAACTAAGAAAGTGCTCAATATCAATAGTAATTAGAGAAATGCCATTAAAAATAAGTTTAAGAATCGATGGGAAAAGCAAACAATAAATCCCCACCAAAATCTATCAGTGCTATAGAAGACTCCAACAATGAGTTCTCCCTGTAGATAGCCCAGGACAAACATCTTGAAAGAAAAATAATAGACATACTCAAAGAAATCGAGTGAGAGAATGACAAACTCAGGAATGAAATGGAAACACTGAAAAGATCCCATGTTGAAATGAAACAGGAAACTAACCAGCAAATCAAGGATCTAGAAGGAGAGAATGACAAACTCCAAAGTGAACTGGAAATACTAAAGAAAACACAGAATCAAATGAAAAAGGAAATTGGACACTCATCCAATCAGGATGAAAAGATGGGAGAAAGCCTCGGTAGCAGATTTTAGGAAGCAGAAATATCAACCCTTCAGGACAAGGTGGAAGGACTACAATGCTCAAAGATTACGAATTTTTTTAATGACAAGAATGGAACAATCAGGAAATATAGGACACTATGCAAAGTTCAAATCTCCACATCATAGAGATAAAGGAAGGAGAAGAATCCCAGGACAAATTATTGATCAGATCCTCGACAGAATAATAGAAAAAAAAATTTCCCTAATCTGAAAAATGGCAAACCCACACAAATACAAGAAGCATGTAGAACACCAAATAGAGCAGAAAGGAATACAACACACCATATCATAGTTAAAACACTAGATGCCCAAAACCAAGACAAATTACTGAAGGCTGCAAGAGAAAAACAAGTTACATATAAAAGCAAACCCACCAGAATTACATCTGAATTTTCAGTGCAAACAATGAAAGCCAGTAGAATGTGGGCCAAAGCATCCCCAGTACTGAACAACTATAGATGCTGTATTAGTCACTTTTCTGTTGCTGTGATAAAACCACCATGAGCAAGGGAACTTATAAAAGGAAGTCTTTATTTGAGTTTATGATTGATGGTTCCAGGGAAATAGAGTCCAATGTGGCAGGAAGCATGGTGGCCGGGGCTGGAGCAGCAAGCCTAGGGTCTCATCTCACAATGAGCACAGGAAGAAGAGAAAGGGAGAGGCTGGAGACTGCAAAGCTTGTTAAATTCACTAAGACTGCCCCCAGTGACATACTTCCTCCAGCACAGCAACACCTTCTAAAACCTCCAAGAATAGTGCCACCAACAGGAGACAAAATGTCTGAATACTTAAAGCCTATGGGGGACACTATCATTCAAACCACCACATTCCACTCCCAGGCCCCCATAGGCTCCTTACCATATAAAATGCAAAATCAATTTAGTCCAACCTTAAAAGTCCCCATAATCTTTACCAGTCTCAATTCTATTTAAAAGTGTACAGTCCAAAGTCTCTCTGAGGCCCTGGCTAATCTCTTAACTATAAACTCCTGTGAAATCAAAAGACAAATTACATACTCCCAACATACAGTGGAACAGAATATACATTCCCATTCGAAAAGGGAGGAATAGAGGCATAGTGAGGAAATACTGGACCAAAACAAGACGGAAAACCTGCAGGACAAACACCAAGTTCAGTAACTCCATGTGCAATATCTGGGACTTGACTTCCACAGGGCTGAGATGGCTCAGCTCTTACAGCTTTGCTTGCAATATACATCTCTTTCTTAGTCTGGTACCACTCCCTGTATGCAGCTGTCCTTGGCAAATATCTCACAGCTCTAGCATCTGGAATGTCTTCTTCGGGTCTCCACTTCCAACCAGGCTTCACATTCACAGCTTCACACAATGGCCTCTCAGGACCTTTATTCAGGGATGCCCCTGCTGCACTCTGCCTGGCCTCTGCAGCTCTCTGAAACCGTGGAGGAAGAACTAATGACCCCTTCACTCTTGCAAACTTCGTGCCTCTAAAGCCAGCACCATGTGAATGAAACTGCCAAATTTGGCTGCAAGTTTGAGATGGACCTTGGCCTATTTCAACCACATTTACAACTTTTCTCTGACCTGCACTTAATGGAACAGAAAACCCTTTCAGTATTTTTCTTTCAAAAGTTGGAGGATTAGCTGGGTGTGGTCTTGCCCTGAAAATACTGTTTCTGTTGTTTATTTGTAAATCTTGAGGCCCCTCCTTAATCACTTTAATCTCACTTTTTCAATTGTTTACTTGTAAATAGCTAGGCCTTTCCTTAATCACTTTAATCTTCTTATCAAAAGGAACCTCTGCTTCACATGCCTTGGCCTGACCTTTAATCTTCCTAGTGCAATTTTCAGATCCAAACTGTACATTCTGTATTTCTTTCTGCCCCATTTCCTCTTTTACACTGTAGATATGCAAAATATTCACCAATAATAGCCAACAGAGGCCAACCATTGTCTAATTCATTAGGCTGTCTTGAAATCCTCCGCCAAAGACGTTTAGTCCATTGGTTTTCAAGTTAGCATCAGGCAAGCATTTGGGCTGTGGCAAACTGCAGCCAGACTCTATCAAAATATCTCTGGTGGCTTGCTGTCTTTATTGTTTTCCTCTGTAACTACATTTTTTTGCAGCAATGCTTTCGTTTGATCAAGCTCTACTAAGAGATACGGCCCGATAGCTCTGCTTACAGCTAGTCCAGTAAGGCAGCTATATAGCGGCCCAGAAAGATCTCAAAGTCTTCCCAAAATTTCTCCCAAACATACCACATGATCAGAGTCGTTCACAGACAGCAGCCACAATGCTCTTGTAACCAAATAACTGTAGTTAGTCACTTTTCTGTTGGCTGTGATAAAACCACCATGAGCAAGGAACTTATAAAAAGGAAGAGTTTAATTTGAGCTTATGATTGATGGTTCCGAGGAATTAGAGTCCAGTGTGGTGGGAAGCATGGTGGCCGGGGTTGGAGCAGCAAGCCTAGGGTCACATCTCAACAAGTAGCCACAGGAAGCAGAGAGAGGGAGGGGCTGGAGACCACAAGGGCTTTTGTTAAAGTCACTATGCCCTGCCCAAGTAACATACTTCCTCCAGCACAAGCCACACCTTCTAAGAACCTCCAAGAACAGTGCCACCAACCTGGAGACAAAAATGTCTGATACTTAAAGCTGATGGGAGACACTCATTCAAAACACCAAATGCCAAAACACCAGAATACTGTACCCAGCAAAAGGTCAATTATTGTCTGAAGGAGAAAGAAAAAATTTTCATGCTTTTAAACAAAATGAAAAGAATCTTAGTCCAGAACAAGAAAACCTTCAAGAAAATTCCATTGAAGTAATTCAAAGGACAAAAGAAAAGAGCAACTATCCCCTAAGCAGCTAGAGAGTATTAAATAAAAGTATAACTGTGGAAACACAAACCTAGACCAAGAATGCAAACAGAAAACAAGGTAAAAGAAGCAGCACACATCTCTCAATTACAACCTTAAATATTAATGGGTTGAACTCCCCAATCAAAAGACATAGACTGGGAGAATGGATTATGAAACAGAACCCATCTATATGCTGTCTACATAAAACTAATCTCACCCCTAAGGATAGGCATAAACTTAAAGTGAAAGGATGGGAAAAAAAATATTCCAACCAAATGGTACCAAGGAGCAAGCAGGAGTTGCAGGAGTTGCTATTCTAAATTCAGAAAAAAATAGATTCAAAAGTAAAACTCAAATTCCCTGGAACCTTCAATCATACGCTCAAATAAAACTTCTTTTTAAAAGTTCTCCTCTTGGTCATGGTGGTTTTTATCACAGCAATGAAAAGTGACTAATTTAGTTTCGTAAAGTGGCAGGATTACAAAATTAACCTATAAAAATCAGTAGCCTTTACTTTTTTTTTTAATTTAATTTTTATTGATGCTTGTGCATTTCGTACAATGATCATTTTCCAATTCGATCAGGCATATTTCCCTTTCCACTCCCCACCTACCCCACTCCATCCCAGATCATGTATTCTCCCATAACTGTCCTGTATCTTTCAGGTTTTTTTTTTTTTCCATTTTTTTAGCTATAAGTGATAATCCCATCCATGAGTATAAGCATCCTTGTGCCAAAACCAATCTGCATCCTGTTGTGCCCAAACCCCCACATCACCACCATCCAGTGGGGGGTGACAGGTTGTTTGTTCAATCAAGTTGATCAAATGAGTGTCCAGACTCATCGCTGTGTTTCCACCATTCACCCCAATTGCAGCTTTTACATTCTAACATGCCCCCCTCTTCTGCAGATTGTTTTCCCTAGGCTTAGAAAAGGGGCCACAGGTGGATGAAGAAGTAAAACAGTCACTCTCTCTGGAGCTGTTGACTTAGACCTCTGGTCAATTCTGGCTGTTTCCTTTCAATGGGCTGACAGTTTTGTTCAGGAGTAACCTTTCATCCTACTAATGAAGCACAAGCAAATTAGATATATGGTATTTAACGGCACTAATAGTTAATGGTAGGTTACTTTGGCATGACACATATGTTTGGATGATTATGTTAATCCCATGGAATTACATTTTTACCTCCTGTTAAATATGACAGGCTTACTGTGGCTTATAACATCTCCTAAAACTGTAGAAGGATGTAAGCCATTGTGGCATCCGCATGGGGCTTATTCCTCCCAAGGCAGAGAGCCAATAGCCAATTAGATTTTTTTTTTTTTGGGGGGGGATTTAAATTTTAAAAACAGGCGGCCCCACAATTGGGGCCTTCCTTTTTGCCCTCTGCTGCACAAGTATTTCCAAGGTGAGGTGTAGCTGATTTTGACAGTGGAGTCTTGCTTGACTCAGGGAGAACCGCGTATTTGCTTTATTGGTGGAGTGCTTGTACCAACAATCCAGATATAAATATTTCTTTCATCGGAGGGGGATGCATAGTAAAAAAAACAACAACAAACGACTGCAAATCACGCAAATGGACTGAAATTGTGAATTGGGAAGGGGGGGATGGGTGGGGCGGGGAAGCAATTTGCGGGTTTATATTCGATTAAGGCATAATTAATTGACGTGAGATCAACAAGTACTCAGTTTCGCCTAGACCGCTGTCTACAGGTTACAATGGTGTTTTAGGACTTAGTAAAGTAAATATGTGTATATCAAACAGCATTGGTTTACAGATCTGATAAAAACGGTAATGCAATCTGAGTTGAATGTAGATATAATTCACTGCTGTCCACATTTGTTTTTACACAAAATTTGTCGAGCAATAACTTTGGGATTGGACATACAAATGTTCTCTCTATAAATTTCTCTGTTGTACAGTTCACCTTGTAGCATTCTCTTAACGATGATTTAATTGCAAAACTTAAGTTTGCTCCCCAAGTTAATCTATATAGTCACCCAAAACAACATGGGTGATTTGATGAAATCTGTTGCATTGATTCCACCCTATAGTTATGTATATACAACTGTCCCTTCTGGAGACTCATTGGTTAAAAAAAAAGGGGAGGATACAGACAGACATGAACCTTTTCGTCAAAAAAACCTTGCAATTCAAAATCTTAAAACTAACTAACGGGAAATAGATTTTTTTTGTTCCAACAGGACAAAAATGTCACCAACTTAACATGGCTGCTGAGAAAGACAAGATACAGCTTTGCACTTTGAGTAGGATGTACCAAAAAGTGGCAACTGAAAGGTTGACGCCGTCTGAACATTGAAAGGACCAGAAAGCCTCAGATTACCATACATCAAAACCTTCTGTGGATCCTACATGTAACAACTATTTATAAATTGAGTCCTAATGAACCTTATACCTTCTAGGTGCCACAAAGGTTTTGATTATGAATTTCTTTTTTGCCTTCCCCCCATAAAGAAAAAAGGAGAAAATATGATGTTGATGAGGTCGTTTTTCAACTGTAAATTGGAGACAGATATTATAGAGTTGTTCTCTTTATATAAACCGGTAAAAATGCCTTCTTTAAAATTTGACTAATAGACATAAGAATGTGAAAAGGATTATTCACTGCTGTTTTACAGAACAGCGAACCAGTAGCCTTTCTTTTACCAACCAACAACAAGCAATTGGTGAAGGAATACAAGAAGATCTTCACACTCACAATAGCCACAAAAATAAAATAAAATAAAATAAAATACCTAGGAACAAACTTAACCAAAGACCCCAAAGATCTCTACAATAAATATTTTAAACCACTGAAGGAGAGAGAAGAAAACATCAGAAGATGGAAAAACCTCCCAAGGTCATGGATTTGAAAAAAAAATAATATAGTAAAAATGTCCATTGCACCCAAATTAATATACAGATGCAATGCAATCCCAATTAAAATACCCAAGGAAAAATATATATATTAATGTGAATAAATTAATGGGACCTAGATAAGGTAGAATTGACCTAACTGAAACTTCTTAGGTTATGATATGTCGCAGCGATTGTTATGGAGACAGATAACGGGAACAATAATGTGAAAATCTATATCCAAAACATGTTTTCGTGAAAATTAGATATTGATAGGGGCTATGGGTTTGGTAAAGATCTGCCCTTATTTGTTTGATGTCAGAAATTTTGGCTATCTGTGTGAAGAGCATGTAGTACATAATTTTGGAACAGATAGCAAATTGGCGAGCCAAGAGATGTACCGAAATGTGAGAGATAGGCAGATTGCTAAATGTATCTTTCATAATCCCATTAAAATACCAAGGGGAAATATATACGTATATATATATATATATATTCTGCTAGGATGGTTATACTGGTGATATATATTTTAATGTGAATACATTATGGACGTAGAATTGACCTATTATTCTATTTTCAGCTTTGTAATTGTGATATAAGAAAGGAAAAATGTGAATTTCCTAAACATGTTTGGAAATAATATAACCAGGTTTTATTTTTCTGATTGCCTATAGGCTTCACTTGTTTTGGGAGGTAATAATCAGTGGACAGAGCTCTCTGGCGCATTATTTTGGGGTTTTTTTATATTCGATCTGGCTGCCCGCTCGCTCTCAATATTTTCGAAATACATAATTTCCCTCTAAAATTCAGTTCCAGTATATTCCCTTTCCCCTTTCCCCCCACCGCCCACAGACGCCCAAGCTTCCAGTCCTGCATTCCCACCAGTATACTGTCCTGCATCTCTCCTTCTGGTTTTTTTTTTTTTTCCATTTTTTTAGCATAAGTGATAATCTTATGCATAGCAAGCATCCTTCATGTAAAACCAATTTAGATTTTGCAGGCATTGTCGCCCCTAAAGAGAGACACAACATGCCCAGTATTGGTGGTCCACGCGCCCATTCCAGGGGAGGGGGGGGGTAGGTATGGTATGTCGTTCTCACAATACAAATATGAAGTGTCCACGTTATAAGTTGAGCCTTCCCAGTTTGGAGACTGGGTTTCAACACAGTCTCATCATGGATCGCGAAGTGCTGTAGTGACTCACACTCTCACCAATGGATGCCACCAGCCCGGCCTACTCTAAGACGAAGAGTGCATTGTGTGGGCCGGCTTAATTGAACCACGGCTTAGGAAAGCGGCACAGGTGGATGAGAGGGCAAAAAAACAGTCTACTTTCTTCTGGAGCTGTTGTCTTGTAGTCTGCTAATCCTGGAGTCTTCCGGTTTCCAACTGGGCTGACAGTTTTGTCCAGGAATAACTTTCGATCCGCACTTCACTAAATTAAAGCAGCAAGCAATTGTATAATATTTGTTTTAAACATTACTAGTTGTTGTGGTAGGTTACTTTGGGATATAGCACGCAGATGTTTGGATGGTAATGTTTAATCCATGAATTAAATTTTTTTTCTGAGTGAAATGGACCAGCGGTCTTACGTTAGTGGCTCATAAACATCTCCTAAACCTTAGTTGCAGAGGATGGTAGCTTGTGGCATCAAAGCCGTTGGGTTATTCCGCGTCAGTGCCGCGGGAGAAGATGCCAATAGCCAAGTTAGCATCTGTGGAACTGCAGGGAGGATACTCTCGCTGCCACGGTGCGGGGAAACTAGTACAGTATAGACGGGTCGCAGGCGGAGTTTGAAGGGATCGTAAGCGTGGGCTGACGTCGACGAGTCTTGCATTGTATGTTATGTAAGGAGACCCATATTTGCTTTTTGGTTTAGTGGCGCTTTGGTAACACGACTACTTGGTATTTTCAGAAGGCCAACTGTTAGCACTGCTCATGTCCATTAAATATGCATTAATCGAATATACACCCATGTCCCTCTCCCACCCCTCCCGCCCTTCCCAATTCACCATTTCAGTCAGTTTTCTGATGCAATCTTTCTGTTGTTGTTCTTTTCCTATGCATCCCTCTCTACTGGAAATATTTATATCTGGGTTATTGGCACTAGCATCCACATATGAGGGACACCATATGTCGTTTGTTTTTCTGGGACTGTGTTACTTCACTTAACATAATGTCTTCTAGTTCCATCCATTTACCTGCAAATTTCATGATGTTGTCCCTCTTTACTGCTGCATAGAACTCCATTGTATACATATACCACATTTTCTCTATCCACTCGTCAGTTGAGGGGCACCTGGGTTGGTTCCATCTTTTTGCTTTTGTGAGTAAAGCTGCAATAAACGTAGCTGTGCATGTATCTCTGCAGTAAGATGTGTCTTTGGGGTATATACCCAGGGGTGGTATGACTGGGTCAAATGGCAGGCTCATTTTGAGTCTTCTAAGTGTTCTCCACGCTGCTTTCCATAGTGGCTGTATAAGTTTACATTCCCACCATCAATGGATGAGTGCTCCCCTTTCCTCACAACCTCTCCAGCATTTGGTATCATTTGTTTACTTGATCCAGCATATTTTGGAACAATACAAATTGGAGGGATCAAGAACAAAAGGACTGGGTCAACGAATTAACTGAAATAAGCCAAGCGTGGTAGCGCAGGCCTTTAGTCCAACCACTCCTTGGCATATACCAAAGTGCTCATCCTACTGTAAAGATTTCTGTATGTACATCCTTCTTTGTTGCTGCTCTTTTCACAATAGTGAAGAAAAATGGAAACAACATAAATCTCCCTCAAGTGAGGAATGGATAATGAAAACGTAGTACAATTACACAGTGGAGTACCACTCAGCAGCAATAAAAGATGATATTATGGAATTTGCAGGTAAATGGATGGAACTAGAGAGTCTTATCCTAAGTGAAGTAACACAAAAGCAGAAAAATCAAGCAACATTTGTTCTTCCTCATTTGTGGATTGTAGCACAAACCTCCTATACATGAGAATATATCACAATGTAACATCAGGAGCCAAGGAAATTAAAAGGGCACAAGGGTGTAAAGGAAAAGAAAAAAACCCATAAGAGGGTTGTAGTAGGTAACAAATGTTCAAAAGTGGAATTGCGGGGTTAGTGGGAATGTTATTCTGGTAGGGGAGGAGGCAGGGACATGAGGGGAGCATTGTGGGGGCCAGATAACTCAGGAGGAAGGTGGAGATAAAGGGGGTGCTGTGGCTGGGGAAGGAGAAGGACTGTACAAAGGAAGAAGAAAGTCTGTGTGAATGGATCTTTGGTGGTTAGGGAAGGCAAAGGGTTATAAAGTGCCCCTGAGATCCCATGAGAAATATGCACACACTGTCTGAACATTAGTACACAGGTGTACCTGGGAGCTGTATGCCAAGGACGCAGTGCCAGACAGAAGCCACAAACCTTTGTGTGGTTGGTGAGACTGATCCAAGAGACTCTCAAAATAGCACAGACCACTGCTGAAGCTCTTTATTATCTCCCAGAACTAGAAAATAAGACCCTCCTTCTCAAGACAGTATATAAACCCTGCTTCTCAAGACAATACATACTTCAGAAAGAGGACTTAGAGTAATGGAACCTGGACACCATCTACCTGAAGTTTAGCTCTCGTAATGCTCAGTGGTAATATGCACATTGCTAAGGGAGAAAAGCAATCAATGGTCCAACCTAACCCTAAACCACAATAACCATAGCCGATTTACTGACAACCCTATTTCTGTCATATCTCTAGGCAAATGAAATTTCTTACCCTATGCTAAATAAGATGAATCTTATATTTACAGACAAACATATCATACAACACTCATCTTTGCAACAGATGGAAGTTACTAGAGAACCACTCAACTGGTCAGACACAGAGAATATACATCTGAAAGGTGCCCAATCCTAGGTGACACATCTACAGTTTAACCTCTCCACTAACTCTCGTGGAAGGTAGCATAATGAGGAGCAGAGAAACTGAGGGAGTCCCTCATTTCTTACTGGCGAAGTTTCTTCATGCTACAGAGTATGATGCACACATAAAAGACCACAACTGGCCAAGTTTCAACAGTAGGAGCCTCCAGAGTGTTTCCCTAGATAGGACTCATATATTAATCCCACTCATGGCTCAGGGATTACTGCACAACAAGGGGTTGAAAGGTTGTAAGAGCCAGGTCTGGAGCAGGAATGTAGGGGAAGCAGAGACTATCAAGCCACCGGGAGTTTGTACACATAAACTTGTGGCAATGCTGGCATTGGGCTTGGGGTCCATGCATACTCAAGCAGACAAGGTCCCTGAATGGAGTGTGGGAAATGGGTGGTTGGCCCATTTTTAAAGAATAAGAGACTGCAGAGTGCATGTTCCTGATAGGAATCCTACATAAACCTTACCCACCAGGGCTCAGGAACCAATGCAGAAGATCAAGGGTTAGTGTGTGAACATAGGAAGCAGAGGCTTTCAGACCTCTTGGATTGTTCCTTTTATAATGAATAAAAATTCCACACATTTGTGCTGGTTTTGGAACATTTGAAGAAACTACTTAAATTTATAAAATCTTATATGATAACAAATAGGTAATGACAATATTAAACATATCTCCAAATAAACCTATGTGTCTATGTGTGAATTTGTATTTTGCTACATTTATACTATAAAAACATTTACATATTAGAAAGAATACATTTAGGGGGGTGGAGAGATGGTCTAGTGGTTAAGAACACTGACTGCTCTTGCAGAGGACCCGGGTTAGATCCCCAGCACCCACATGGTGGCTGAAAACCATCTTTAACTCCAGTTCCAGGGGAATCTGACACTTTCTTCTGACCTCTGCGACATTGCACGACATGGGTGCACCAACCTACACGCAGACAATACATTCGTACACATATAAAGATAAATTTTAAAAATTTTAAAATAAAAAAATACATTTAATTAGGCTTGCTTTCCTGACCATTGTGGGGTTAGGTGGTTACTTGTTATAGTATTGGTCAGTTATCAGTGTCTATACACTGACCACTGAGGAAATTGATTCTCCCTCTAGCAAAAAACCCTCAGTTGCTAATGGTTCCCAAGGGAGAGCCAGGACCTAATGAGTGTCCCTTATCTATGATGGAATCTGAAGTGCCCCTTCTCACAGCTGCTGTGAGATCTGGATGAAGAACTCTAGCAACAACAAAGATATGTAAAGAGGTGGAGGACTTGCTGGGAGGAAGGGCTTCTGTGGAATTAGGAGGGGCTGAGAGTTAGGAAGAGGGATGGAAATGACATATATATGATTGTTAAGCAAATAAAGAAATAAAATACTAAAGGAAGTTACAGATTTAAAATTTTATATTTATGAATAGAGGTTTCAAAATTCTTTAATACATTAGGTTTTACAGATTATTACCATACTATTGATTTTTTTTTTTGCTTGTTATATTACCTTCAATAAACTTAACAATAACTACATTAGAGTTAATATCCCATTTCTTGATTAGCTTCCGGGCCTTTTGTGTAGGTAGAAAACCATGAAAGATTCCAATAGGACAACAAACATAATACAGGTATATTTATTATTGAACATACAAACACAGATAAATTTGAGTAATAATATTCTAGACAATCAATTACTCAATTATCAGAGTCTGGTATTCATCAAAGTGCACATGTTGAAAGTATTTTGCCATTGGGTTAAGAGGATACATTATAGTGTTTTATGCTTATATATGTGAGTAGGAAAGTATTACAAATAGGCTTTTACAGGAACTTATTGAAGACGAGGTCACTGGAGAATAAAGTTATGGTGTTTCTCAGAGCAAACACATTAAAACATGTGCGGGGAAATGTTTAAATCCCAGTGGGGATTGTTTATGGCATAAAGACCATAAATGACTGGTAGACATGGTCGTTTTTTTCAGAAAGGGAGAGGACAGTGGTTGTTTAATTAAAACAGCATGGTTCTCTTCATTTATCTATTAAGGAAATCTGCTTCTAAATTTGGCCTTGAGAGCTTATGCACAGAACAAAAGGAAAAAAGGGAAAAAAATAAGAATTAGCAAACGGAGATTTTCAGAACAAAATCTGCTAGCAGAAACTACCAAACCATTTCTAGGAAATTTTCCATTTAAGCAAAGCCTAAGCAGTTCAAGTTAAATTAGTCTGAACTTTCAGCTTACTTTATGCACAGTATACTGATGACTTGCATAGGAATTGCAGAAACAGATAAACTACCACTTCCTCTGGACGATGAATGCTAATGTATTCTGCCTGCTAGAGCAACATTCAAAGCAACCCACAAAATAAGCTATCAGCCAGTTTTAAAAACAGTATGGAATATACTCTGAATATTTTTCTATAAAAATATCAGTGCAAAATGGCATAGCTGCCAGAGCCTTCCAGTGGTCATCTAACATCCGAACTTTCAATTTCCTGAGCAACATGGACACACTGCTTCCCTGGTTCATCAGTTTATTCAAAGGTATGTGATGTCTTTTCTTCATCAGAAACAGTGTTAGGGTCCAGATTGCGTGACAGATACACCTCTCTCCTATTATTAAGTTATTTTGTCCCATGAATCAGAGGGAATTCTATGGTTGATAAATCATTATAAAATATGTTCATGAGAATTGTGATGTATGCAAATTTTTGAAATTATACAAATTATTTGTTTAGAAGATAACTTAGTTTTATGTAACCTGAATTAAAGTTTAATTTCATGAATGTTTTAGCTGTACCTTGATAGAATCTACCATTTATTAGGGAAAAGAAGAAAACATAAAAACAAATATATGTTTTATGTTGTTTCTATGTGTTAATTATGCCACCTGAAGGTTCATGGTCCTCTTGATATGATATTTGGTTGTGTAAATGGTTTTCTGGGACCTTTCTAAATCACTTGGCCTCTGGATACACCTCTACCACCATTCGAGAATGACATCCCCATTGTCTGTCCTTACTCCGTCACTCCTGTCCATAGAAATCCAAAGGATTATCTCACTTAGGCTATTGTATCATTTTACATCTTCCTTCTTACTTTTTCTACCCAGCTCACTCACAACTTACAACTTTACTTCCTCCTTCATAGAAGAAATAGAGCTAGTCAGAGGATGGCTAATTTATTCATTATTTCACTGTGCTAATTTATTTCTCCCTTCTGTTCCCAAATGCACTGTTTAAATTTTAAAATATTTTATTATTTGTAGTTTATGTGTATGAATATATTGCAACAGGTAGGTAATTGTACCCATGTCCATACATCATCATACATGGAAGAATACCCATGGAGATCAGAAAAGGGTATTGGGTCCCCTAGAATGCTGGTTACAGATGGTTGTTAGCTGCCGTGTGGGTGCCGAGAACCTAACCCAGGTCCCCTGTAAGAGGAGCACCTGCTCCTCCATGGAGCCATCACTCGAAGCTCTAGCCCTTCTTTTTAAAAATATATTGAGACAGAGATACCCTGTAGCCCCAACTGTTGTGGAATAAACTATGTAGAACATGTTGGCCTTGACATCACAGAGATCCACCTGCCTTTGCAGCCTGTGTGCTGAGATTGGAAGGGCATGTCACCAAGCCACCATGTCACATTGTTATTTTGTTGCCATTTTTCTGATTGTTAAATACATGAGTAGTCTATGTTCTTATTTTTGCCCACTCCTACCCTTGATAATAAGGCTATGTTCTGGCTAAGGGTTAAGGCATTTCTCAGGTGACTTAACCCTCTGCATCCCTTTCCTTACGACTTTAGGTTCCATTTGATCATTCAATTCTAAGTGTGTAGTGATTGCATTTATGCATAGGACACCTGATATTTCTGTATTCTACAGAAAATACCCTTAAAAGAGATGTATAACTCTCTCTAGGTTCTTTCTTCTTCATATCCCTTGAATTAACTGTGTAGATTTTATATCTACCAGGACACTAAAACTTCTCCTTTCAATGTCAAACCCATTGCTATAAACTTGGGTCATTTCTCCTTTAAAACTCAAATCTGTGAGCATCTGTGGGAAAGCTTATATGGGTTGGATTTTAAAATAATGGATCTACACTGTCACCTACTGGTTACACCCTTTCAACATCTAAAACAAAGATGCAACCAGGTTTTCATTGTATTAAAGTGTTAATAAGTTTTGGGGTATTTGGGAATAAAAATATAAGGTATAAAAATTTAAAAATTTAAAAAATAAAAAAAATGAATTCTGATTAACGTCATTGCGGAATTCGCGGCCGCCATTTTTCTTTTTAAATTTTTTGTGTGCACACAGGCTAAGCCTGCATTTTGTTCAGATGACCAGTGGGTAGCTGGTGTTGAGGCCTGTGGGTGACCAGTTGGTTTGGAAAAAGGCTCCCTTTGCGGACCACCAACCTGGGAAGCTGGTGTGAAATTCCTGTCCTGGAGTTGGGCAGGTGGAAAATTACGGCCAAGAGTGGGAAACGTGCCTCGTTGTCCCAGGCCAAGGACCCGAGTAGGAAGATACCTCTCCGGTCAGGTCACAGAAGTGACCAACTGACCTCTACGTAATGGGGCAGTTCCCCACACTGTCCACAAAGTGGGCACTGTGCATCCCTCTCCCCTTAGCAGGACTGCATTGCACCTGTTCGTGACAAAGGAAGCTTCCTAGAAGCTCCCACAAAAACAAAAAAAAACAACAAACAAAAAAAAATCAAGATGGTAATGATAATAACAACTTCTCATGGGGCATATCTAGCCAGTCTTTATTTGAGTAATGGGCATAAGAACTGTTAAAGAAAATTTTATTAAGAGCTAGATATTGAAATATCTTTAAAGCAGGTTTTCATGCCAGGCCTGGAGAAGGCCAAGAGCTTGGAGGAAGATAGTTATCAAATTCTTCTTTGTAAGGTTTGCAGTTTAAAATGGTAATACATTTGAACTAATTGGGAATCTAAAATGTTAATTGTTTTATTTGTGATCTGTATTGAATTTCCAACAATAACTTTGGGGTTAAGGTACACAAATGGTCTCTATTTTTTTATGTTATCCAGTATCACCTTGTAATATTTTTCCTTTACTTGTAGGATGATTTAAAGAAATTAAGTTTAAGTTCACTTCCCAAATAAGCATGCGGTCAATGATACTTACACCTTGGTTCCTATTTATGGGTATGTGTAATACAACTTAGGCATCTATAGGTGAAAACATAAAAGTTTAAAAAACAAAAAAGAGGGAGGTGGTATAATATTCCTTCTGTATTCCAAACCTTTTGATAAATTTTTAATTTTGAGGTGTTGAAACTAACAATGGGAGGAGATTTGTATGTTCCCACAGGTAAAAACACCAATCTAAATGCCTGAAAACACACAACTTTTGGCTGTGCAAGATGGACTGGGAAATGCCAGCAGAGAGGCTGACCCATCTGAACATGAAAGAAAAAGGAACCTCAGATTGCTTGAGTCACAGACACTGATCATCTCTCTGAATTCTATTTGGGATAACTGTTTATAATGTGCCCTAATGAAGTTTACCTTCCAGATCCTGAGAAACCTTCCTACCTCTCCCTTTTATCGGAAAAAGAAAAATGTGATGGTAATGAAGTTTTTCCCTAACTGTAAATTACAGCCAACTGTTATAGTGGTAATTTCTTATAAAACAGGTATAACTACCTTCTTTAATTGACTGATAGACATAGGAATTGTGAAAGGATAATTCTCCATTTAGAGCCAAATATAATAGTAAAGTCTTTATAAGCTGTGTAATTAAGCAAAATATATTAATACAGGAGAGCTCTAATATCAGCAGTGGATTATTCTGCCAAGGAGATGTTGGCTAGTGGATCCAAGCCCCCAAAATTATAAAGGCCCTTTGCCGATAAAAATGGGATATCTTCAAGGAGAAAGGTGGTAAGTCCCTGTTGTCGAAGACCTGGTGTAAGCATGAAAAAATGTTTTGAGATGTCACTTGCTAATGTGCAGCTGGCCTCTGAAATGCCAGAGAGCATTATCAAAGGCCACTAATCCAATAAAGCAAAATATTGGTCTCCTTGAGTCAAGCAAGTCTCCTCTGTCAGTATCAGCTACACCTCAACTGCATGGAGATACTGTGCAACAGTGGCAGCCATGTGTCTATATATATATATATATATATATATATATATATATATAGAGAGAGAGAGAGAGAGAGAGAGAGAGAGAGAGAGAGAGAGAGAGAAAGAGAGAGAGAGAGAGCCTCAAGGGAACTGGACACCTAATTCGCCTACCCCTCCTGTCCTCTCTCTCCTAAACCTGTATTACCTTCCAAGCAATGAGACTCAGTGGAATCCCACTCTTGGGAACCCCTCCTGCTACAGGAACTTCTCTCTCTCTCTCTCTCTCTCTCTCTCTCTCTCTCTCTCTCTCTCTCCTAAGTTCCCTGCAATAAACACTCCTTTCTAAAACTCATTCTCTGTAGTCCATAAATTCTATTCTTTAACTTGCAGAGACTAGAACCTGAAACTCTGTGGCTTGAGGTAGCTTTAGTGGCCTTGAGTTTCCTGGACCATGACCTCAGCATCAAAGTGCAACAGAAAAAGAAAAGCTCCATTGTTTTCAAAGACACTCCATACTCTGGTATCAGGAATCTTGGTATTTGTCTCCTCTTTGGCATCCATATGGCTAGATATGACTCTAGTGGCCCTAGAAAGCTAATGTTCTTGTATCTTCACTGCCTATAAAATCTCATTTCGTCTAATGCTTTAGAAAATCATCAAGCTGGGCATGGTAGTACATGATGTAATCCCATTACACAGGAAGCAAAGGCACACAGATCTCTTGAGATAGAGACCAGCCTGAGCTACAAAGAGAGCTCCACGTGAGCTGGAACTTCAGGGAGACATTATTGCAAAACAACTACAAGAGCTCAAACTATTAACGAGATCATCAAACTTAGATTCTACCTCCAGCCTGGACCATTTTTTTAGAAACCTGTTATATAATCAACATTCTATTTACCAGCTTGCCTAACTGAAATCAGTGAATATACAGTGTCATGCAATTTTGCAGTAGGAAAACAAAAGCCCTATGAAATTATGCTCAAGAAAGTAAGAATCTCTGGCCTGCAGATTAACACAGAAAGTTACAACTGGCTGAAATGTACAGAATAAGAGACTTCAATGTGTCCCTGGATAGAACTCCTAATTAAATCTCACCCACTGTCCACTGTCACTAAAATTCCTTCTGGAAGGTGCACTTGGTGTCCCACCTGGTGTCCCACCCTTCCTCTTGTAGTCCCTAAGAGACAAAGGTACAAATTCCCCAAACCGTAGTTTGGAAAATCTTAGCCAGGTTATTTGGGCTTGCTAATAGAGGGATGGGTGATGTAGTTACTGATAGAAATAGGCCTTAAGTTATATGACAGAGTTCATGGAATCCGGTGAGGGGCAAGGAAGCAGGCAGATAGAGAACAGGGTCTATGTATGATTAAGATATATTGTAGGAAGTGCACAAAATTTAAATAAAAATATATATTAAAAAAAAGAATCTCTTGCCTTGGTGGAAACTTAACTTTAGAATTTTGCTGCTGATAAGACTCTTCCCTAGAAAGGAGGGCTCACCTTATGTCATCAAGTTGTGCTAAGGAGATAGGTGGAATACCTCGTGTGTTAATGAGATGGGGACATTTTCCTGCATGAATCCCTGCCTCTTACTGCAGTGTCTTGTGACCCAGCCACAGATCTATGCCTCTCTCTAAGTCTGTCTACATTTCTGCCTTATCTAGGAGTGGGTCTCCTTTTCTTCTGTCTATCTCTTCTCTATCCACGTTTTCCCTAACTATTTGCATGCCCTAACATCTTGTACTTTTTATTTGTTCTTGAGAGAAACCTCCCCTTTCCCAGCTTGTGTTTGCTACTCCACCATGTGTCTGACCTCCATGCCGGAACTAAATCTGAATGACTTCATGGCCTTTTTTTTTCCCAGTCTCCCCTCCATCCCCCCGCCCCCAAAGCAACTGTGGATATTTACAGCTCGCCTGTCCGGAGGATTTATCCTTAAATTTCAATAAAATTGTTCTAAAGCTTCTGGTGTTTGATCACATTCTTAATTTATTTTTATTTTTTATTTAATTTATTTTGGCTGACATATACAAATATAAAGTTGTACATATTTATAGGGTCACATGATGTTTCATACATATATACATTGTTTAAAACTTAAACTGCTGAACATGTCTAGGTTGTTAAACATGTATAATTTCTTTGTGGTTAAAAATTCCATAGTTCTGGGGGGCTGGAGAGATAGCCTAGCGGTTAACAGCGCCGACCGCTCTTACAGAGGACGCCGGTTCGATCCCCAGCACCCACATGGCGGCTAAGAACCGTCTGAAACTCCAATTCCAGGAGAGGGAATCCGATACCCTCTTCTGACCTCCGCGGCGTTGCACGACACGGGTGCACAAACTTGCATGCAGACAGTACATTCATACACATACAGAAATAAATAAAATTAATAAAAAAAAAATTCCATAGTTCTGAACAAAATTACACAGTTCTTTCTTTGAGGCTTTTGAAATGCATGCAATATCACATCTATATTGATCCTACTGTAAAATCGTACACCAAAGTATCATGCTGTATGTAACCAACTTGGTATTCATTGATCAGTTTCATCCATACATCCCTTCTTTTTTTATTATGTTCAGGGGTTTAGATTTTTTTCTTTTAATTTTATATTACTCTAAAATAAGAATATATATACCTTCCACCGATGTACATTAATTACCATTTCTGAAAGTAGGTGGAACATTAATTCTAGGGCTAATTATGATATTAATATTATAACATCACAGTTGCTTTCAGATAGAAAAAAATATAACAATAACACTGTTTAGCTTTTCTTTTAATTGGGGGATTTGGTACTAGCATCTGTAAATGAGGGAAACCATTTCCTGTTTGTTTTGGGGACTGTGTTACTTCACTTAGCATAATGGATTCAAACCTATACAAATACAAGAAGCACATAGAACACCAAAGAGACAAGACCAGAGAAAGAAACTCCTCACACCAGATTCTTAATTTTTTTATGAATGAAAGTAAGAACCTTAAAAGTGGACCCTATTTTTTCCTGTATCAAAATTTATAACTTTTCAACCTTTAAAACATTTTCATTAATTATGATAATTAAAAGCAGTTGATTCTGGCATGGCATGGATTATGATGTGGATTGCTATTCAAAGTATAAACATAGACCCACAGTTGCTCAGGATTCAGAGTTCAAATGAGTGGGTCATGGATATCTCCATAGAATAGGCAGGCACTCTTCCCTAGACTTTATTGAAGACACCTTGGTCTGTTCTTAGTTGTTGATGATATATGTCATTATCCTGATACCTGTTCTGGTTCTTTTCTTTAGGATATTATTTATGTTTAATTTTATTTTATTAAGGATGATTATACTTTCATTTCTTAAATTTTATGATGTGCTTTTTAAAGGCATCCCAACATTCACTTGTTTTTGGAGATAATACCATTCTATTTTAATCATACAAAATTACTTTGTTTCATAGATATTTAATTATTTTTAAATATTAGACTGATTTGTAGTCTTTATAAATAAAATATACTTTTCAATATCGTTACTATAAGCAAGGCAAACCTATACTCTGTGAACCCCCTATCAATGTTTATAGGGGATAATTATAATTGTATTTTGTGGCTTGCTTTTCAAGAATAGTGAGTTTGTAGTTACTTGGAGAGAAAGAAAGTCAATCTAGAAGGCTTTTGGATTTTCATTGCTTGGGAGAGAGCCTAGCTTGTAGGCTCACAAGATAACTCTGTGGCTTTCCTTCCCTTTACTCCAGATTTGGTTTGAAAAAATGAAATGAAAAGTAAATAACATGTAAAACTATTAAAAACAAATTTAATTAAAAATAACAAAACATATATAAAATGCCAGTGTTAGTAATGGTATCTTTTTCTTGTCATGTCATAGATAATTGCAAATCTTACTCCTCAGTGAATTATCCTTAAGGTTAACTCACAATTAACTGTATAATTTCAGAAGAAGGATCAGTTGTGAATTCAATGTCATACTAAATGCATTAATGATTGTGAATCTTACATACATTTTATGATTTGGGATTAGAAAATTATTATTGTACATTGTGTCTACATGAAGGAACACTATAAAATGAATTGTGATGATTGTATATTCAAAGTAAGTGTTCACTAGAAAGTACACACTAATGTGTCAGTAAGTAATAATTAAATGTTTTATGACCATTCAGGAAAGATGATGTGCAATGTAGTATAAAATTATTTGATGCTATCCACAATATAGGTAAAGTTGTATGTTCAGTGTAATTAATTGTCTTATACTTTATCCTCACATAAAGGAACCAAAAGTGGAATTTTGTTGTTGTTGTTGTTGTTGCTTTTTTTTTTGATGCTTGTGTATTTTCATACATCAATTTTCCAATTGAGTTCAGGCATATATCCCCTTCCCTTCCCCCCCCACCCCACCCTCCATCGCAGATCGTGCATTCTTGCCATAAGTTTTCTGCATCTTTCTCTGCTTTTTTTTGTTTTGTTTTGTTTCATTTTTTTAACAATAGGTGAATGTGTGAGTACAAGCATCCTTCATGTAAAACAATTTGCAAGCAGTTGTGCCCAAACCCACCAGCTAATGGGTCCCACCATCAGCAGGGGGGCTTGTATGTTCAATCAAGTTGATCAAATGAGTGTCCAGTCTATATTATTGTAGTTCACCATTAACCCCAAATCGAAGGCCTTACATTCTACCACGCCCCTCTTCGCAGTTGTTCCTTAGGCTTAGAAAGGGGCACAGGTGGATGAGAAGCAAAACATCTACTTTCTCTGGAGCTGATGTCTTGGATCTCTAGTCAGTTCTGGCTGTTTTCTTTCATGGGCTGCCAGCTTGTCAGGCTAATCTTTCGATCCTACTAATGAAGCCACTGCAATTAGATATTAGGTATTAAACAGTATAAATATATAGCCTTTCATCTACTAATGAAGCACACAAATTAGATTATAGGTTATTTAAACAGTACTAATTGTTTATGGTAGGTTTACTTTGGTATAGACACAGATGTTTGGATGGTATGTCAATTCATGATCTACATTTTCTTCTGTCAAGTACGGCAGGGTCTTCGTGTGGTTTATAACATCTCCTAACATTAGAGGATGTAAGCTTGTGACATCAGCCGTGGGTTATTTCTCCAAGGAGAGAGCCAATAGCAATTAGATTTGGGAATATACAGACATATGGCTGCCACTGCTGCACAGTATTTCCAGGCAGATGAGGTGTAGCTGGTGCTGACGGAGGAACTTGGCTTGACTCAGAAGACCTATATTTGCTTTATTGGTTTAGTGGTCTTTGGTAACACTCCTGGCATTCCAGAGACCATTGTATACTTGCAGTGCGGTTCCATACATCTTTTTCCATGGTTTGTTATCAGGTCTTCAACAGCAGGGTCTTATCGCCTTCTCTTCCTGCAGATATCCCAGTTAGGACCAAGGAGCCTTTACCATTTGTGGGGCTTGGATCCCCTGGCCAACATCTCCTTGGTAGAATAATCCATTGTTGATGTCAGAGCTCCTGTATTGATATATTTTAAGTGCATAGCTTAAGGAACTTTAGCATTATATTTGGTTCTGAATAGAAAATAATTTTTCACAGTTTTATGTCCATTAGTCAATTAAAGAAGGCAGTTTTTACTGATTTTACAAGAGAACACTTTTATAACAGCTGGTTCCAATCTACAGCTGGAGAATGACCTCATCATCCTCTTATTTCTCTTTATTCTATGGGGGGAGTTAAGAAAGTCTCTTGTATTAAAACCTTTGAGCACCTAGAAGGTAAGCTTTGTTAGGAATCATTAAAAATGTTGTTACTAGTAGGACCACAGAAGGGCCTGATGTCTGCAGCAATCTGAGGCTATTTCTTCCCTTCAATGTGCAGGGGAGTCAATCCTTCTCTGGCACTTTTCTGGTACATCCTACTTTGCAAAGCTGCATTTTCTTTCTTCTCAGCCATTAAGTTGGTGACTTCTGGCCTGTTGGAACATACAAAATCCTTTCCCATAGTTAGTTTTAAGATTTGGGTTGCAAGGTTTTTTGACAAAAAGTTTTCATATCTATCTATATCCCCTTTTTTTATTTAAGGTGTTTATTTTTGACCCATGAGTCACAAAAAGCAGTTGTTTATACATACCTATAGGGTGGAACAAGTCACAGATTTCATCAAGTTCCCATGCTGTTTTGGGTTACTGTATGTGATTAACTTGGGAAACAAAGTTCATTTTGGAGTTAAATCATCCTATAGGTGAAAGAGATTGCTACCAGGTGATACTATATGACAGCAAAATTATAGAGAACATTTGTTTATACCAATCCCAAAGTAATTGTTAAACAGTTTTTATTAAAAGCTAAGTGGACAAAGCAATTTATATTCACCAATTAACTCAGATGCATTACCGTTTTTATCATCTTCAAACCAATGTTGTCCATATGCCCATATTTACTTTTACTAAGTCCTAAAACACCATGTATCTTATAGACAGAGTCTGGGCAAAACTGGGATACTTGTTGAACTCACATCAATTAAACATGCACTAATCGAATATACACCCGTGTCCCTCTCCCACCCCAACCACCCTTCCCGAGTCACTATTTCAGTCAGCCTTCGATGGCAATCTTTCTGTTGTTGTTCTTTTTAATATGCATCCCTCTCCACAAGAAATATTTATAACTGGGTTATTGGTACTAAGCGTCCACTATTGAGAGATACCTTTGTTTTGTTTTTCTGGACTGTGTTACTTCACTTAATATGATGTCTTCAAGCTCCATCCATTTACCTGAAAAGTTCATGATGTTGTCTTTCTTTACTGCTGCATAGAATTCCATTGTTACATGTACCACATTTTCTCTATCCACTCATCAGTTGAGGGCATTTGGGTTAGTTCCAGTTTTTTGCAATTGTGAACAGAGCGGCAATAAATAGCTGTGCATGTATCTCTGCAGTAAGATGAGTCTTGTGGGTATATACCCAGGAGTGGTATGACTGGGCCAAATGGCAGGATCATTTTGATCCTTCTAAGGGTTCTCCACACTGTTTTCCATAGTGGCTGCACAAGTTTACATTCCCACCAGCAATGGATGAGTGTTCCCCTTTCCCCACACCCTCTCCAGCACTTGGCATCATTTGTTTTCTTGATCCTAGCCAGTCTTACTGGAGTAAGGTGGTATCTTAAGGTGGTTTTAATTTGCATTTCCTTAATTATTAGTGATGTTGAACATTTCTTAAGGTGTTTCTCAGCCATCTCTAATTCCTCCTCTGTGAAGTCTCTGTTCAGATCTTTGCTCCATCTTTTGAGTGATTCATTTGTTTTCTTTCTTCTTTGTTTTTTGAGTAGCTTGTATACTCTGGAGATTAATGCTTTGTCAGATGTATCTGCTGTGAAGGTTTCCTCCCATTCTGTGGGTTTTCTCCACATGCCAGGGAGACGACGAAGAGACAACATGGGAAAGGTACAGGATAATTCTGCACCCACCCGGTAGGAGACAGCTACAATCAGATCCCCCTGGAGGTGACCCCAGAAACAGACCAAAAGTGGAATTTAAGTCTATCAAATTCTCACTGTACTTCATAGATTTTTATGGAAAATTTCAAAATTGATTATTTACATGCAGTTCAGCAGAATTTGGTTAAAATGAAAGAACAGCAAAACAATGTCTAGAAAATAAATCGACCAAAGATATATTTTAATGAGGAAATACTAATGTAATCAACCTTGGTAAACTAAATGAATACATTGAGGACAATATATTTTGATAAAATTAATCTAGAGGAGGAAATATTTTGGATTTTACTCTGTGGCTATGATTATGGTGGTGCATCCTCTTTTCAAATGCCTAGCAACACATTAGACAGTAGTTGGTCTCATATAGAAGTAATATTAAAAATTATGTAATACTAGTAACATAATACCTTGGATTATAATGTTGACTTCATCTGTCTCAATAACAACTTATAAATGTCCCAGCAATGTGTGTGAAGCAGAATTCTAGACTACCAGCTGTCTATAAGGACAATGATCTCCTTTATCAAGAGAATTTTAAAAAAATTGGTAAAGGAGAATAATAGACTCTTCAGATTTGCAACTGTAACCAGAACCCTGGCTTTCAAATTAAATACCCAGAAAACAAGTTGGAAGTCACAGCTTATATTTCTGATCCTGGTGCCTGAAATGGGCACAGGTGAATAATAGAAAAGGCTGAGCAGTAATAGTCTTTTTAAACTATCTATCTATCTATCTATCTATCTATCTATCTATCTATCTATCATATATCTATCATCTATCTATCATTATCTAATATATCATCTATCTACCTATCATCTATCATCTATCTGCCTATCCATATATCTTTCATAAATCTAGCAATTATCTATTATCTATCTGTACTAGTCATTCTTTCTCTAAAGAAAAAGAATCAATAGAACAGATGATAGATAGATAGATAGATAGATAGATGATTGATGATAGATAGTTAGAGATAGATAGATAGATAGATAGATAGATAGATAGATAGATAGAGATTTGTTGATTTTCTCATGGCAGGGAGTCTGAGTAGTCCAACAACAGCTGCACTGCACAGGAGAGGGTGAGACCCCAGGTAGTTGCTCAGTTCACGAGGTTGGATGTCCTAGTAGTACCAATCTGGTGCTGAAGGACAGGAGATAGGCCCATCTTCAGTCTATGCTGGGATCCAAAGAGTTGATCACAGCAGCAAGAAGGACTCACCAGTGAGACAGAAGGCAAACAGCTAAAAATGGACTAGCTCCCTTCTCCCATTGCCTTTTATACCGGCTGCCATCAGAAGGTAACACCCACATTTAGGGTGGGTCATCAGGCTTGAGATAATCCAATCTGAAGATCTCTTTCTCATATTTGTTCATCCCAAATCCAGTCAAGCTGACACCCCAGATTAACAGGATTAACCATCATACTATTTATCATCTATCTATCTATCTATCTATCTATCTATCTATCTATCTATCATCTATCTATCATCTATCTATCTATCTATCTATCTATCTATCTACCATTTAACTATCTACAATTTAGTGCCATTTCACACCCATTCTGGCATCATTGAGCATTGAGATCATGGAGGTGGACTATGCATTGGTCTCTGTGCCACAGGGTTATCTACATGGGGGCTCCCACCTATGAATCATAAAGGGATTGGAGGGCCATGAATTGGAATTTCAAGCATTAAAGTGTGTTTACAAAACTAGAAGCAATGCTAAGGATGTGCTTATTTTTTCAAGCAAGCAAGAGGACTGGTGGTCCTGGATAAACTGGAACCTATTCATTTTCTGGCCTTGAACTCACAGAGATACACCTGCCTCTGCCTCCTGAGTGCTGGGATTAATGGCGTGGACAACCATGCCCAGCACTAAAGATGGTTTTTAGCCACCATGCAGGTGCTGGGAATTGAACCCGGGTTCTCTACAAGAGTGGTCAGTGCTCTTAACTGTTGAGCCATCTCTCCAGCCCCCTGGAACCTATTTCCACTGAGGGTGCTGGTTTCTCAGGTTACCTGCTCTGATTTTTTTACCCCCTCCTAATTAATTTTAGTTTTAGGTTCACTATAAGGACAAGTGAAGGCTGAAGTAAGAAGATTCCAATCAGATGATTGGAACCATATCTAGTGATGCTGTCCAGTTCTGTCTTAAAGCCTCTCAATGTATCTCTTAATCTGCATTCATTTTCCAAATATGAGCTTTTTTTGAAAATTGGTACATTTACCATTGCTCTTAGTCATAAAATATGATAACACAAATCACTTAAACAATCTAGTTTTGGAGCCTAAGACATGATTAATGGGCTTCAAATGTGGCTTTGTATCCTCATAATTTGTAAAAACAATTCTATCTCTTTCTGTTTTTAGAAGGTTGTTCTCCTCCAACATGAGGACCCATGTCAAATCATACGCTCACTCTAATTGTCTCTTAAAGTCTCAACTGCAAATGCCATCATTTTGGAAATTAAGATTTCAACATATAATTTTTGGAAAAAAAACAGATTTCCAGTCTATTTCTCCATTTCATTGCAATTTAATTTATTTTATTTAGTTCAATTTTTATGATTTTTATACAATGTAGTTTTATGATATTTAGATCCCCTCTCCTATCTATACATTTCACCAAACCCGACTGCCAAATTTAATAGATATGTTTAAATTATATATACATATATACATATACAAAATGGCCTAAAGAGCCTTTTCTCTGTTTCCAAATGTCCTTCAGTGTGGGTCCATCCATTGGGTCGACCAAGAATCCCATTGATGTAAGATTTTCACTTCTCAGCACCCATTAATTGCCAACAATTTTTTCTGGTTAGTGCAACAGGCAATCCCAGCATGGGACCCTTGGGGGCAAGGATAGGAAGCTCCAAATCAACTATACACACCCTGGGAGTCAGGTAAGTGGCAAAAGCAGGCTCGTTTATTGCAGGAATTGGACAGACCTTTATACCCCCTCCTGGCATCCCATTGGTCCCTGGGCAGGTGATAGTTGGTGTGTCTTTCTCCCATAGGGCCAGCCTCTTCAGCTGAGGTCCTGTCATCCATCACCAAGTCCCCAGCAGATTGCAGATTACAGATTAATGAAGAAGGCCTTTGGGCAGGCGCAGTTGGCTGGTGGCAGGCGACAAGTCACCACTCTCTGGGGGTTCTCCGGAATGTTAGACTTTGCACAGGTCTTTTGCATATTGTCTCCATAGCTGTGAGTTTATATGAGTAACTGACCAGCTGTTTGGAAGAATCTGTTTCCTTGTGGACATCCACCCGATCTGGCTTTACAGTATATTTTGCCTCTTCTTCAAAGATCCCTGAGCCTTGGGAAGCAGAGGTTTGAAAAGGTGTGTTCTATTGAGGCCTCTTATTCTCTACATATGAAAGAGTCATGAGTTTCTCTGTTAATCATCATCTACTGCATCAGGAACCAACTCTGATGAGAGCTGAGTGATGCGTTAATCTTATGCGTAGAATTTGCATTGAAGATGTGTCACTTAGGGTTAAGCATCTCACAGACACTGTCTGCATTTGACCAGTTCTGGAACTCTCTAATAGTCTCCATCCCTGATTTTCAAACACTCTCCTGCAGCCTCAGGGGATGGGCCCAAGCAGAATTGCAATTTTTTATTTTTTATTTTTATTTTATGTGTATGAGTGTATTGGGTGCATGCATGTAAGTAAACTCATGTCATGCATGTAAGTAAACTCATGTCATGAAATTCCAGGATGGTCAGAAGTGGGCCTTGTATCCCCTTGAACTAGAGTTACAGAAGGATTTTAGCCACCATGTGGGTGCTGAAAATTGAACCCTGGTACTCTGCAAGAGAAGCCATTGCTCTTAAATACTGAGTCGTCTCTCCATTCTCCAGAACTGTAATTTTTAAGTTACACATTTTTACAATATGAAATGTGAGATATTCCCTACATCTTGACTCACAAATAATGTACTCTGATGTTTTCAGATAGGATTTGCTTTTATTGTCTCTACCAAAACAATCTCTTTTAAAGTTTGTATCTGAAAATTTCATAGACATATACAGTGTATCTTATTGATATCTATGCCCGTTCCTTCCCTTTAATGCTTGCTAGTTGTCCTCCCCAATATATCTACCTTACAGCTTCAAGTCATTATTTTAATAACTTTTTGAGTCTAATCAATGTTGCTTGTATACATATTTCTCTGTGTCGCTGATTCCCTGGGTATGGAGAATCTGCCAGTGGTGACACATAAAGAAAAAGTGGCTCTTTCTGCAGACAATCCCCCAGGCCTGCTGGGGAATTTTGTGGTCTGACCGTGAATGAAAAGGGGATGAGAGACCACAGAGTCAAGACGCAGACCCTGGGAATCAGGTGAATGAATGCAGGCAGATGAGCTGCCGCAGACTCCTTCACTGGGGGCAGGGTTAGGGTTTATGTACTGTTCGCATTCCACTCTCCTCTTAGTGCAGTCATCGTGTCGTCTTGTGATTGGCCCAGGTCTGCAGCTCAGCTGTTTGTATGGTCACCTGCCTAGGGCAGGTTAGGTTGATGAGGGACAAGGTCTGCACAGGCACATTGCATAATTCTCAGCATACAGGCTACTACATCTTGCTATGCCAGCAGCCATTCAAAGCCAATAGCTCCTCAGTCACCAGAAAGAGGGCAGAGTGTCTTTCCGTCTCTATGATCTTGTGTAGTCTAATGCAGTTAACCACAGTTGCTTTGAATTCATGTGTACAACAGCCTTGTCCAGATCTTAATTTTAGATAATTTTTCTGTCTACTCTCAAATATATTTTTAAACTTTCCTATGTTTTCTAGTTTTTTTTTCCCTTTGAATCCTATTCGTCTAATGCCTTACCTGCTAATTTGAAAAATAATTTATAATTTTAGTATTTTTCATTCCTTAAGAATTAGAATTTGTTGGATGTGGCTGTATACACTGCAACTCTAGCTACACTAACCAGTTTGGCTTGCTTTCTGGAACATTCTTTTTTTAGGTTTCCTTATTGTAGATTTGACCTTACCAATTTTAATTGTCTCATATTTCTAAAATGTAAGTTTTTACATTTTATCTAGACTATTTCACTAGCATTTCTCTATTACTTTATATTAACTCACTTTGTCACTGACTTTGAATCTTTTAATGAAATTTACTTAATGACATCTTTATCCACTTGAAATCGCCATCTGCTTGTCAGACATCTACATCGTTAGTCATATTTTGATGAACATTAATGACATATTTTGTTTACATATGTTATGTTCATCTGACCTGTATATCATTTATGTTGTGTTTATGTTGTGTTCTTTCCCTCTATAAAGTGATCATTTCCTTTTATTTTCATACTTCCACTAATTATCACTAAATAAAGAAAATTACTGCACATTTTTCATTCCCAGTTTCTTTCTATCCTTCTTATATTAAAGTACATTTGCCTTTAGGTATTTCCAAAAATAGCTGATCATCTATTTTTTATTACTTTTCTTTGTTGTTTTTAACATTGATGCTTCTATGAAGATGTATGCTTTTATTAATGTTATTACTATTTTGGGTCTTTTTGAGACAGGATCTCCCTGTAGCCCCAGCTGGCCTGGAGCTCACTATGTAGACCAGGCTGGCCTTGAACTTACAGAAATCTGCCTGCCTCTGTTTCTCGAGTGCTGGTATTAAAGGTGTGTGCCACCACATCTGCAGCATGCTTTTATTGTACCTTCATTAGTCTCTATCATTTAGAACAGACTTTGGTTCCTAGCAGGCAAGACTAGATGCTCACAACCACCTCTAAGTCCAGCTCCAGGGTACTTCACATCCTATGTTATCTTCAGAAGGCACCTGCAGTAAGGTGTACACACACACACACACACACACACACACACACACACACACACACACAAAATAAAACACATTTTGAAATAAAAAGGAAATATTTACTGAATGTTATTAATTCTAAAGGATAGAGGTAAAATATTTGTTGTAGAAAATTCTGAGTTCTAAATTAGGTATAAAGTACTAAGGGACTATATCTAATTCTGGGGACACATTTTTATTTGTGTTACTGAAATTTACTAAGGAAAGAAGATCAGAAGTTTACTACAGGCAAGAACACTAAGTGGCCATGCAATCTAAATTTACTTGCTTGTGTCTATCATTTTGTAATGTACACATATGAAGATATCATGCTCTATGCCCTGAGTGCATTTGGGTTTTTTCATGTATTATGGTTTCACTCCAAGGTGACTGGTACAGACTAGCACTGAGATCCCATGACCCTAGCTTCTGTTGCAGTTTTGGGAGATACTGGAGCCTTCAATAAGTGGGGTCTCATTGAAAGCATTAGGGCACTGAAGTGGAAGGTTCTATCTTCCAGGCTCCCTTGCAGTCCTTCAGGTTTCTGTCCACATGTCATAAGGGATGTCTTCTGATATGTGCTCCTGCGGATCTTCCCACATACACAGGGCCGAGCAACCATGGATGGAAATTTCTGCAACTCTACCAAAATAATTCTTCCCTACATCAAGTAGGTCATGGCAGTTGTTTTGATGACATAAACAATAAAGCTAACTAATACTGTCAATAAAGTCACAACATGTTCTATTTTATTTGGTCTCTGTTCAGGGTGTCATGCAGCCCATTTTACCTAATATCCAAGGATATCTGAATGATTCTTGAGATACATGTGGGTAAGAATATAGTTGGTAACTGGCTATTGTTCAAACTTGATTTTCTTGCATTTAATATATTCCTTTAATAACATCTTATTATTGTATTTGTAATTTTTTTTGTCTTTTTGAGACAAGGTCTTCCTGTGGTCCCTGGCTGGCCTGCAACTCACTCTGTAGACCAGGCTGGCCTTGAACTCACAGAGAACTGCCAGTCTGCTTCTGTCTCCCAAGAGCTAGGTCTAAAGGCGTGTGCTACAACGCCTGGCCTATATTTGTGATTTTTATTGGTAGGTGTTCCTCTGTGTCATTTATTTTTTCTCATTATGAACAAAATATCTAGCAGAAAGAAGATAAGGGAAGGCAGATGTATTGTGTCTCAAGCTTTTGGAGATTTTTATCAGCACATCATGATGAAGGAAGCATAGAGGAGCAGGCCACTTCACAGAGTTGGGGGTCTGTCATGGAATATGCTCACAACAAAACAGATGAAGCGGCAAATTAGAGGGACAGGAACTTGGGCCCAATATCCACTTGGAAGACCTACGCCTAGCATCTAATTTCTTCCTTTTTATGCTATAACTCTCACTAGGTTCCATACCCTCCCATTACGACACCACTAGTTGAGGAACAAGCTATTCCTCTGTGAGTCTGTGCTGGGCATTTCAGATTCGAACCACAGCAGCCTTCCTTGGACATTGGTGGTAGTTATCTCCCCATTTCTGTTTTTCTTGCCTGTAACCACACTCATTCAAATGGTGTTCTCACACCTCGCTTAGAGTTCTACAGTTTTGCTATGATTAATTCTCCAAGACTACTCTTTCCACTCTGCAATTCTCTTCACTGAATAGTCATAACATCTTTCAGAAATGCAAACTTGAACTTATTAGAACTCTGTTTAAAAATAAATACTGATATACTTTCTTACATAACACTGTCCTTTTACTTCATGTATTTCTTGCACAGACATTTCAGAATGTGAAATTATATGCATATATACATGCATAAATTATATGTTCTACATCTGCAAACTCTACAAGGGCATACATTTTGTCTATTTGGTAGCTGTTTCCCCAGCAACCGGCACGTAACAGGTGCTCAATAAATAGTATTGCTAGACTATGATGGATAAATTATTTTAAGCTCCATTACCAGCAAAGTTTTAGCATGAAGTTTTCTACAACTTTGGGTAAATAAAACAAGTCCATGTGCTGGATTCCATTAGTCAATAGGTTGAGGATGTTCAAAGTCATACTAAAATACCTACAAAGGTAATAATAGATTTCAGGCATATCTCACTGTGGACATTAGCCAACTCCCCAGAGTCACTGGAGCTGCCAAATCCGGTAGAAAGTTTAGTAGAAAATGTGTCGGCACCAGTCCATATGAAAGCTTCAACACTTGTTAATAATTGAGGATATTTCTTATTGACTCAGATTTTCAGCAGCGATAACAGGAGAGTGTACATGAATTGGAAGCACATACACAGATTGTCAGTCAGTAATTGCTAATGCACATTTTTTGGCTTTAGCTTTCAGGAATGAGCAACATCTCCATTTATTACAGGTTAATTTGACACTCATTTTTTTTTTTCATTTAGGGAAATCAGGTCAACACCAAATATTTATTTAGAAGTAAAGATTTTACAGATGTTAAAGTATCAAATGTCCATTATTCTTATAATAAATGTTTTAAAAATTAAAAAGAATTGGGATTTTCATTGTTAAACTATATTAAAATTATAGTAAACACTGCTGAGATATAATTCATCTGCTGGCTACAAGGTCAAACTTGGCATAATTAAAACTACAGTAGCTGTGAGATCTGCATAAAACCTGTACACACATGAATAAAAAATAAAGAAAGGAGAGGAGGGTGGTGATGCAAGGAGGGAGACTGAGTGGGAAAAGAGGAATTTGTCTGGAGTGGGAGAGGTAGTGAGGAGACAGTGGATATGAATGTAATGATAGTGCATTGTATAAAAGTAGGAATTCATCAACAGTTTAAAAAGTAAATAAAATACACAAAACATGCAAATGTGGGAAATTTGGATTTGTAAGCATCTGGGACTTTCCAATAAAAATGTTATTCCTTGTGAATGCTGTAGAGATGGCTAAAAGTTCAGGGAGCTGCTTCCAAGCTTACAAACTAAGAAGACTGGGAAACTTGTGCAGGTGACTGGAACAAGCATTAGTGCCAGAGCTGCTCCCGGGATTCTAGCCCTGAAATCCCGGAAAGGGTTAATTCAGACCTGATTGTAAGCTGCTGTTGATTTTGATCTTCCAGAAGATGAGGAGAGCAAAAGTTTCAGAAACGTGTCTGGGAAGATAAGAACATCAAATGTTCCAGGCCATTTCTTTTCTTGGGTTATGGCTGGACAGTGAAGGACACCATTTTCCAGGCCCTGTTTCTGTAAGTATATATATCAAGTATAAATCTGACCTGGAACATTTCATGCTGTTTCGAAGAGGAGATGTAGATAGGTTCAAGAAGCTTCAAAAAACACATGAGACAAAGGGGTTAAGGTCATCTCCTATGGAAATGACTATGCTGATCTTTCAGAATATTTCAAACTATTGACATGTGAGATCTCCACAAGGGGCAAATCAGGGTTGTCAAGAGAAGCACAGCTAAATAGTTCTTCTCCAACACACAGTGAAATAAGAGCCTGTAGTCCATGAATGGGCTAGAGAAACCATCACTATCAGACCAAGCTGCAAGGCCTTTCCTGTGGACAGTGTTTAACAAGCAACCTCAGCCCAGCTCCCAGGAAGTACCAATAACTGGAAGCTGAGGTAGAGTAGGGGGGTGGTGTTCCACCTTTCCCTTCATGCCAGCTGTTTGTTGATACTCTGCTGCCTGGTTTGGTTTAATGGCCAGTGACATCGAGACCCAATGCAGCCCTCTCCCAGTCTGGACTGCCTGTGTCCACACAGAACAATGTGATAGCTCTGGCTGCAGCCTTGTTCAAAGGACCTGGGGTACAGTACGACATGAGTCATTGGGCTCCTGTTGCACTTTTGCACTCTACTTGGTTTTTCATTTTTTTAATTATTTATTTACTTTTTATGTGTATGAGTGTACTGTCTGCACGTAGGTTGGTGCATCCCTGTCCTGCAATGCCGCAGAGTTCAGAATAGGGTGTCTGATTCCCCTGGAACTGGAGTTAAAGACCATTCTTAGCTGCCATGTTAGTGCTGGGAATTGAACCCGGGTCCTCTGCAAGAGTGGTCAGTGTTCTTAACTGCTGAGCCATCTCTCCAGCCCCTCTACTTGGTTTTTCAATTAAGCTTAATGGCTTTTTCAAAACATGACTTGAAGCTCGAGTTTTCTAGTTCTTTTACAGTGTACAGTATTTTGTATAAAGGAGCTGTATTAAAAGCTTATTCAAGCCAGGCATGGTGGAGCACACCTTTAATCCTAGCACTTAGGAGGCAGAGGCAGGTGGATCTCTGTGAGTTCAAGGCCACCCTGATCTACATAGTGAGTTCCAGGACAGCTGGAGCTACAGGGAGTCCCTGTCTCAAAAAGACCAGAAAGAAAAAGCAAGCTTATTCACTTAAATTAAAAAAAATCTATTTATCTCTGTTAATTTACCAAAATATCTAAATACTAGTACAGAGCTGTGGTCTATGAAAAACCAACTGATTACTTCCATCTTTAAGATTGTATCCAAAGTTTTTATCCTTTAAAACTTTGGTGTGGGCTTTTCCAAGATGGCAGCTCCCAGAGCATCAGGTGTGTTCTGAGCAGCTAATGGCAAATGAAGGGTGACTTGGGGGCCCCAAGAGCATTGGGAAGCACTGGAGGTGGTCTAAGGGCATTTGGATACTTAAGGACTGCAATTTGGTGCTATAGACATCAGCTGTGGGCATCAGGAAACAACAGTGTTGGCTGAGCCTTTCCGCTACTGATCCCAAGTACAGAGCTTTGGTAGATTACTGGACGGTAGATAAGAGTGGTTCTGTGAGTACATCTCACCAGATGGGTGATTGAGGCTCACCCCACTTGGATGTGGGGGTCCTTCCAGCCCACAGGACCTGGAGTGCCTGGGGCCCTCCAGGTGTGGGTTCCAAAGGACTGGGGGGTTCGGGCTGTCTTGGGTATTGCATGGTTTAGTCCATTGGGCCAACCATTTGCTGGTAGGGTGAGGGGTGTTTGTACAGTTTTAAGGTAGAGTTGAGATTTTGGAGCCTAAAGTATCCACACCTGTACATCAATCAAGAAATCCACAAAAACACCTGAAGAATACAACCAAAATCAGTGTCAGCTCAATAAATACCTAAGATTCACATTAGAACTACTCCCAATAGCAACTACCCAAATAATTAATGCTCAGTGAAAGAAAAATAATACAAAAGACTCAGATGGATCTCCACCAAATACTAACACTCTATGTACCCTCTAGTGAAGACTCCTAGGATATAACTCAGGATACATATCTCCAAGAACAATTATAAATATGTTTAGAGAAATTAAGGAGTTGAGGGAATTTAAGGAACTTATAAACAAGTATTTCAGGGACCTAAAAGAGGACAGGGATAAATTAAAAAAGGACAATGATAAACTGCAGAATGAAATTAGAAAAGATAGGAAAACTGAAGAAAATTCAAGTTGAAATGAAAAAATAATGTAACATTCCCATTCCACAAAGGATGGGAGAAACTCTTAATAATAGAATGGATGAATTAGAAAATAGAATATCAAAATTGGAAGACAATATGGAAGAATTGGATAAATAAAGAAAATATGAAAATTAAAAAAAATAAACAGAAAAACGGAATAATCAGGAACTGTGGGATATTATGAAATGACCAAACCTATGAATTATAGAGATAGAAGAGGAAGAAAAGCCAGAAGAGCCTGGTCTAAAATAGTTCAGGTGCTAAAAAGCTATAGATGACAACCCAGAGTACTGTGTCTAGCAAAAATGTGTATTATAATTGAAGGAGAAAGGAAAATGTTCCAAGATATAAATAAGTTGAAAGAATTCCTCCCCAATAAGCCATGCCTGCAGAGAATACTTCAAGCTATACAAGGCGGAAGGCAGGGATGACTATAACCAATCAACACCAGAAAATAAATGATGCTGCCACTGTGGAAATAAATAAATATTTATTTATTTGTTTATTTATTTATTTATTTGGGTAAGAATGTACTAAAAATCAAAATGATTGGAAGCAATTTAATTCCCTGAATCACAGTTTTGAACATCAATGAACTGAATTCTTCAATTAAGAGACATAGATTAGTAGAATGGATTAAGAAACAAAATCTGAGCTCTGCTGGTTGGCTTATTCCTTTCTGTTTGCTGACACAAATGAGGAAGCATCACTGAAGGTTCTTGCCTCCCGTGGGTATGTCCAAGTCAGAGTCTCCTAAGGAGCCTGAGCAATCCCTCAAGCTCTTCATCGGAGTGCTGAGCTTCAAAACAACCGGGGAGAATCTGAGGAGCCATTTTGAGCAATGGGGAACCCTCACAGACTGCGTGGTCATGAGAGATCCAAGCACTCCAGAAGCTTTGGGTTTGTCACTTATGCCACAGTGGAGGAGGTAGATGCAGCTATGAACACAAGGCCACACAAAGTGGATGGGAGAGTCATGGAACTAAAGAAAGCTGTGTCACGGGAAGATTCTCAAAGACCAGGTGCCCTCTTAACAGTGAAAAAGATCTTCGTTGGTGATATTAAAGAAGACACATAAGAACATCACCTATGAGATTATTTTGAGCAGTACAGGAAAATTGAAGTGATTGAAATCATGTCTTACTGGGGCAGTGGAAAAAAGAGGGGCTTTGCTTTTGTCACCTATGATGACCATGATTCTGTGGATAAGTGCCTCGGATGGACCCAGTCGGGGTCCCTCAGACTGCGGGGTATCAGGGTCTTGGTATACAGGAGGGCACAAGTTCGGTGAAAGACAGACAGACATGACACCAAAGTGGTTTTGGATCTGCTGCGTTTTACTAAGAGCAAGCTACTGATTATATAGTACATGTCAGGAAAAACAGATCAAGATTAGCACATCTCCAGGAACAATAAGCCCATTACTAAGGAGTTTAAGTTTTACACATTAACCAGAAGCACTTACACATGGTACATTGCTCAAGATTAGCACATCTCCAGGAACAAACTGTGGTCATAAAACCACAGACCATGGATAGTTTGTTTGTGAGATATTAAACATTGTGGTTTCCCTTTGAAGTTTTTATATGAGCTATTGCTATTGAAAGTAGTTTAATGATTACTTGGTCTCTTCTTGTTCTCCCAAAGCCATAGGTATTTTCAGGAAAATTAGGATGCCATTTAATACCCATTCTCTATACTAACCCATCTGTCCCCCTCCTCATCATACACACCTGTATATGTAAGAAGTGCTTGAGTTGGTTTTATTTTTCCCATACTGTATTTCCCTAAAGGAGGAGCCCACCATCTGCCTCTAACTAAATAATGTTTCCTACCATGCATGACTGTAACTGGAATTCCCGTTTTACTAATTCTGTCTGGGGTTGGTTTAGGTGCAGCCCTTTTGTTTAAGGGACTGAACTTTTACACTTTTACTATCAATTAAGTCTGGAAAACACTTTTGTTGTTGTAATTGATCTATGATATCACCCAATATAATGTTTTCTTTCCATTTTACTTTTGTAAGAGCTTTTAGAAAAGGAGAGTCTTCTCGGGAAATGTTCCAATGTTTCACTCTGCTTAAATTCCTAGAAAGTGCATCTGGATCAGATGGAGTGACACCAGTGGGCCGAGCATCCTGGCTTTCTGGTTTATCTCCTGGAACATCTAACTGTCCTTTGTCTAGAAATAGCTTGATTAGCTGGAACTGAGGTCGTGCTGTACTCAGGAAAAGAGTCAATACCAAGAAAGACAATATGCTAAGCCCAACACCCAGGAAGCACAACATCTTTGGAGTGCATCATGATATTGGAGGCCAAGACCGAGCACTCTGCCAGAGACCTCCAGGGAGCTTAGCCCTGGAGGGCACATATTCCCCATCTGCTATTATGATTTTTGTCATTGCTCACACAGACGACACTGGAGTTGGTGTGGCAGTAAATTTCTGTGATAAGCAAGGTGCACTCAAAAATTCCTGAGGTAAGTAAGCTGGCTCCTAAACTCCTGAGATAAGTAAGCTGGCTCATAAAATCCTGAGATAAGCAAGTCAGTAATTTTCTGTGAGCATGAATGTCTGACAGCTTTGGCTCCCGGCAGATAAGATTGTCATTAAGAAATACCACACAGTGAATGTGCACAATGGTGAAGTGAGAAAAGTCTTGTCAAAGCAAGAGACAGCTAGTGCTTCATCCAGCCAAAGAAGTTGAAATGGCTCTGAAAACTTTGGTGGTGGTTGTGGAGGGGGTTTTGTTTGCAATGACAATTTTGGTCGTGAAAGGAAACTTCAGTGGTTGTGGTGGCTTCATTAGCAGCTGTGGTGGTGGTGGATAAGGCGGCAATGGGGATGGCTATAACGGATTTGGCAATGATGGAGGTTATGGAGGAGGCGATTCTGGTTACTCTGGAGGTAGCAGAGGATATGGAAGTAGTGGACAGGTTTATGGAAACCAGGGCAGTGGCTATGGCAAGAGTGGCAGCTATAACAACGGAGGAGGTGGAGGCGGCTTTGGTGGTGGTAGTGGAAGCAACATTGGAGGTTGTGTAAGCCCCAATTATTTTGGCAATTACAATAATCAATCTTCAAATTTTGGACTTATGAAAGGAGGAAACTTTGGAGGCAGAAGCTCTGGACCTTATGATGGTGGAGGCCAGTACTTTGCTAAACCACAAACTAAGGTGGCTGTGGTGTTCCAGCAGCCTGTGGCGGTGGCAGAAGATTTTATTTACTATCAGGAAACAAAGCATAGTAGGAAGGAGAGCCAGAGAAGTGAAGGGAAGCTACAGGCTACAGGTTACGACAGATCTGTGGACTCAGCCAAGCACAGTAGTGGCAGGGCCTAGCTGCTACAAAGACGACATGTTTTAGACAATACTCATGTGTATGGGCAAAAAACCTCCAGGAGTGTATTTGTGACTAACTGTATGACAGGTTATTTTAGTTTCTGTTCTGTGGAAAGTGGAAAGCATTCCAACAAAGGGGTTTAATGTAGACTTTTCACACATGCTGTTGATTGCTAAATGCAATAATCTGATAATGATACTGAATAAACATGTCTCCTTTTTTCTTAAAAATAAAAAAAGAAACAAAATTCCTCTTTTTTTCCCCTTGTCTCCAAGAAACTTACCTCACCTCTAAAGATAGACATTATCCCAAGGTGAAAGGATGGTAAAAAAAAAAAAATTAATGGCACTAGGAAATATGGAGGAGTTGCTATGTTAATAGTAGATAAAATAGAATTCTAAGCCTTTGGTTGTGTTTTGTGTGGGAATAGATATCACTAGGTGGAACATCTTTGGGGCAGATAGTCAGCCTTTTTTTGTGAGGTCTGTGTGGTGTGTTTCTGAATATCTGGAAAGATTTGGTTGGCCAGAGCCTGCTCTGGGAGTTGTAGGGTCACTTTAAGGTTTTTGTTTTGTGGTGATGTATTGGGGGGGACTGCCCCATTCATTTGGATGGGTACAAATATTGTAAAGTTTGGTAGAAAATAAGATACATGTACTGGACTGAAGTGGTTAAATATTTCTAGAGTAGAATGGTATAAACACTTAAGCCAGTTTACTAATGGCATAAATAGGATTATCACCATACTGGGTTGTGGTTGGTTTTTGGTCCATTCCACACTTGTACTGGATATCCCATTGTAGATTTGGATTAAAGGAACATAGACAAGTAACTTTTTCCTACTTGTGGTAGTTTGAGTCAAAGTGTCCCCCATAGGCTTTAAGTGTCCAGGTATTTTGTCCCCAGTTGGTGGCACTGTTTTGGAAGTTCTTAGAAGGTGTGGCCATGCTGGAGGAAGTACATCACTGGGGGTGGGGTTAGTGAGTTTAACAAGCCTTGCCAGTCTCCAGTCTCTCTCTCTCTCTCTCTTCCTGTGCTCATTGGAAGATGTGAACCTCGGCTTTCTGCTCTAGTCCCTCCAACCATGCCTCCCAGCCACCATGTCTTCTACTACAATGGACTCTAATTCCCTGGAACCGTCAGTCATAGGCTCAAATAAACTCTTCCTTTATAAGTTCCCTTGCTCATGGTGGTTTTATCACAGTAACAGAAAAGTGACTAATACACTACTGAAAGATATTTTTTTTTATTAATTTTATTTAGTTCTGTATGTGTGTGAATGTACTGCCTGCATGCAAGTCTGTGCACCCGTGTCGTGCAATGCCGCGGCGGTCAGAAGAGGGTCTCGGATTCCCCTGGAGCTGGAGTTCTCCTGGAATTGGAGTTTCAGACGGCTCTCGGCCGCCATGTGGGTGCTGGGGATCGAACCCAGGTCCTCTGTAAGAGCAGTCGGCGCTCTTAACCGCTAGGCCATCTCTCCAGCCCCTGAAAGATATTTTTTTGTTCTCTGTCTATTACGTGTTATTTTTGATATCTGTTCTGCCCATTTCAAGATAAACTGACTCAAGAAAAGCTAGGTTTACTTTCCTGAGCGAACAGCATGCAGCCCAGAAAGAGACAGTTTGGATGGACTTGGTAAATTTTTTTCAGCTTAATTCAAGTCAATAGGTATGTTCCCTGTTATTGGAAAACTACAAACCAGAATGTGCTGGATAGCTTTAGTGTCAACTTGACACACCTGGGTTGAGGGAGCCTCAATTGGGGAATTGGCTCCATTGGCCTGGCCTGTGGCCTTGTCTGTGGAGTATTGTCTTGATCGTTGAGCAATGTGGGAGGGCCCAGCCCCCTATGGGTGGTGCTACCCTGGGCAGGTTGTTTTGTACTATATAAGAGGTCAGGCTGGGCATGGGCCAGGGGAGCAAGCCAGTGAACAGCATTCCTCCATGGCCTGTGCTTCAGGGTCTGCCTCCAGGTTCCTGCCCTGAGTTCCTGCCTTGGGCTCCCTAAGTGATGAACTGTGACCCAGGAGATATGAGTTGAATAAACCCTTTCCTTCCCAGGTTGGTGTTGGTCAGAGTGTTTTGTCACAGCAATGGAAGACAAACTAGAACACAGAATATGGGGTTTGGGAAAGAAAAGAGACTACTTATGTTTGTAGTAAGTCATTTATATTTAAGATATGCCTAAAATTGTTTAAATTTCTATTACTTTTGCTTGCTTATCCTATTGTTAGGACCAGGTCAGAAAGAAGTTAATCAAAAGGAAAGTGTTAACCATGCAGGAACAACTCTAGTTGAAGAAGGTCTGGTTCTCCCTCCCACCTTGAGTTATTAGTTCTCAGAGCTACCTGAGGTCAGGATGAAATTTCCCAGCCCTGTAGGAGTGCTTCTCACCCACTAAGGAGCCCATTACTCTCCAAGGGGCTTCACACTGCTAAACACAGCCACTGTTTCAAACAAAGGGGTGCAGAACAGGTGGACTAATCCAATGAAAGACTGCCTGGTCTTCAACCACCAAGACCCCACCAATCAGAGAAAGGGTCACCTTAAACGCAGTGGAAATCCCCTAACTGGTAATAAAAGTGGGAGAGGATCGGACCTCGGGGCCACTGCCCTCCAGTCCCATGGGAGTGTGCTCGGCCCGACACGTCAATCTGTATCTGTCACTGTCTCTGTGTTGTCTTCTGCACTTTTTCCTTGATGTAGTGTTCTTTTATTAAAGCTTTTCCTCCACAGTTTTTGGCCTCTCAAGAGATTCTTTGGTAGAATGACATTTCTAACTCAACACTATGGTGTTAATTCTCTTCCAGTCAATATTTATGCAAGGTCTCTTAGGCTTTTTGTTAATCTTTAAATATGATACAGTAATTAAAAGTATCAGATTGGTATAACCTAACTATTTTGGCTGCTTAACACCCATGTTTATTGTCCATACCATTCAGCCAAGGGATTTAAGGGACAACTTTGTTCCTTGCCTTCTGAGGTCAATTAGTCCCAGGGAATTTTGTATGGGAGCATCTCTTAAAATGTTCTGCACTTGTGAGTCCCCACCCTTCCGGTGCAGGGAGGTCTTGGAGATCCACTAACAGAAACCCAGCCAATGTCCAGTTTATAAACAGGAAGCTCAACATAGATCAAAGTTGCCTAATGCTCTGAAGGGAAGCCTAGTCTAGCAAGACCTGACCTTGTCCTCAGTAGATGGAACTGCTTAAGAGTGGCCAGAAAGAGCCAGGCCCTCCCCCTACCCCCTTGAAAATCCAAGTGTTCCCTGAAGACCAGAACCTCAAATGACCTTGAGAAAACAAAGCTTGGTTAATCTGGGCTAATTGTGCAGACTTAATAAGCACCCAAAAAAGAAAGTATAAACAAAAGATAGTCTATATATTTCTTTTACAGCCTGAAAAATTGTCCTTCCATATATTAGGATTAAAATTATATGAAATAGTATTAAACAGGCATAAAACCTTTGATATTGGCCTTGTTTAACAGAGTAAGGTCACTTGCAGCCAAAGGACAACTCCACTATTGTTGCTAATTAATGCTCAATAATAAAATTCCCTCTTTCTTTTTTTTTTTTTTTTTTTTTTTTTTTTTTTTTTTTTTTTTTTTTTTTTTTTTGTCTTTTGAGACAGGGTCTCCCTGTAGCCTCAGCTGTCCTGGAACTCACTGCATAGACCAGGCTGGCCTTGAACTCACAAAAATCCGCTTGCCTCTGCCTCCCAAGTGCTAGGATTAAAGGCGTGCACCACCAGGCCCTTCCCTCTTTCTAGCAACTATCTAAGTGGAATCTCATATCCTGGCTATTAAAATGCCTGGAAAGCTGATCCTGAGTCCAGAAATCATGGCTAAATGAACAGAAAGAAAGACATAATAAATGGACAATTTGAAACCCCTGATCAAGCAACTTTGATGGACTTTGAAGTTGAATGTGTGAATTCACCCTGTACTTACTTCTCCTGGTCTCTTGCCTAGATCGTGTACCTAGCTACTCTTGCCTTCATTTGGCTTTCCTGGGCACCAGTCAAGGACTTTTTCCCCCCTGCATGCTCTTGTGGGTCTTTTAGATTGACTCTCTGAATGGGGGTACCACAGTTGCCACACCCAAAATACCTTTTCAGCAAGGAAGAAGTCAGAGTAGTCAGTATACCAATTTCCTTCAGCCACTGGGGTGACCTTATTCAGAGGGTAACATAACTAAACAGGAGCTAGAAAATGTCTAGTCAGTTTAGGTATGAGAACTCTTTAACCAGATTCTTTCTCAGCTGAGAACTCAAGGCTTCCTGGATCATCTAGTAAACACATATCCTTCTGGTAACCTCTAAAGAGCAGGGAAAGAAGAAAGAAAAGAAAGAAAAAAAGGGACAAAAGAGATAAATACATACCAAGCTCTGCAGATTATTTCACCAGTAAATAAATGGAATTCCCCCCACACAGACCCTTTTTTTTTGCTTTGTTTTGTTGTCATTTTGTATTTTTTCTGTTTTCTCGTGAAAAGAAAAAAAGAATGAAGGCAGGCATGGTGGCACACCTCTTTAATCCCAGCACTCTGGAGGAAGAGGCAGGCTGGTTTCGGTGAATTCAAGGGCGGCCTGGTCTACATAGTGAGTTCCAGGACCACTGAGGCTACAGGGAGACCCTGTCTCAAAAAGACAAAAAAACAAAACAAAACAAAAAAAACAAAAACAAAAAACAAAATAAAATAAAAAACAAACAAACAATAAAATGTTGGTACTTCTTTTTTTTCTTCCAAGTAATAGCACAACATCAAGTTGTGCTTCTGGAGAGACACCTCAATGGTTAAGACCACAGGCTGCTTTTGCAGAGGACCTGGGTTGGATTTCCAGCACACACAATGTGGCTAACACCCATCTGTAATTCCTGTTCCAGGAGATGCATGGCAGGGGTGCACTTACATACATCCAGGGGTGCACTTTACACATACAAGAAAAATTATAAATTATTTTTGAAAATGATGCTTCAGCTACCCCTCTCCCACCCATCCCCCCTTTCCAATTCACCATTTCAGTCCATTTTCTGATGCAGTCTTTCTGTTGTTCTTTTACTATGCCTCCCTCTCCATGAGAAATATTTATATCTGGGTTGTTGGTACTAGCATCCACATATGAGGGACACCATTTGTCGTTTGTTTTTCTGGGACTGTGTTACTTCACTTAACATAATGTCTTCCAGCTCCATCCATTTACCTGCAAATTTCATGATGTTGTCCCTCTTTACTGCTGCATAGTATTCCATTGTATACATGTACCACATTTTCTCTATCCACTCGTCAGTTGAAGGGCACCTGGGCTGGTTCCAGCTTTTTGCTATTGTGAACAGAGCTGCAATAAACATAGCTGTGCATGTATCTTTGCAGTAAGTTGTGTCTTGTGGGTATATACCCAGGAGTGGTATGACTGGGTCAAAAGTTTTTACATTTCTAACCTAAGTTTCATAAAAAGTTAAATGGAGGGCAGTGGAGATGGCTCAGTAGGGGAGAGGCTTGCTGTGCAACCATAGAGACCTGAGTTAGAATCCCAAGCACCGACTTTAAAACCTAGGCATCACCACAAGTGTGCCTGTAGTGGTGGTATCAGAGACAGGAGGATTGTTGGGGGTGGCTGGATGCCAACCTTGCCTCCTGGCTCAGTGAGAAAGATTGTCTCAAGGCAAAAAGTTCAGTGTGACAGAACAGGATACTGACATCTTCCTCCAGCATCCATATGTACATACATGTATCCCCACACATGCAACACACACAACTGTTAAATAAAATCTGGCTTGGAATTGGAACAGAATTAGCAACCATCTTTGAAATGATCCAACTCATTTTCTGCCATTTTCTACTATCAACTTATGGAAGAAGGCATTCTCAGCTTTGATGATCATAAAAGCAACATATTGATGAATCTTAAGACATTGGAGAAACTCTGTCTTGCAGAATCAAATATTGTCAATGTTTATTCCTTAGGTAAAAAATAAACTAATGCATTCATCTCAAGAATCTATAAATTTGCTTTCACCTTTAATAAATGATAAGATTAAATATATAAAAAAAAAATGATGCTTCCGGGCTGGAGAGATAGCCCAGTGGTTAAGAGCACCGACTGCTCTTGCAGAGGACCCAGGTTCTATCCCCAGCACCCACATGGTGGCTGAGAACCATCTGTAACTCTAATTCCAGGAGAACTCCAGTTCCAGGGGAATCCGAGACCCTCTTCTGACCTCCGCAGCATTGCATGACACAGGTGCACAAACCTACATGCAGACAGTACACTCATACACATACAAAAACAAATAAAATAGAATAAAATAAAATAAAGAAAATGATGCTTCCTACAAACAAACTGCTTTTGTCTGCCATTATCAGATGTTTCATATAAATACATTGGATTATGTATAATAAATTCAAATACAAGCAGGAAGAGCTCCTAATTATCTGAACATAGAGGAGGAATATATTGTGTTCACAGTGCAATTTTGATATTTCTGTTAGACAAGAGAAAAATAACAAAAATAAGCCTGTCATAAAGCTCAAAAATTAGGTCTTAGTAGTGCTTGGCTTTTAAATATAGGAAAAGAGTAATAAAGAATCACCGTAATCAAGCATGGCCTGAATAGAGCTTTTTTAGTAATTAGTATATTACACATAATGATAAATAATGATCTTGCATTTTATTTAATTTTATTTATTTATTTATAAATGACTGTCATATTGCACCTGGATACTTTCAATAATTAAAATAATTTTAAAAGTACAAAATGAGCCTCAAAAAGATTCACCAACTAACCAGACTGATAAAATAAATTCAATTAATTGAAAGGCAGTGTTATTATTTTTATCTACTAGGCTCTAGAAACTAGTTTATCTACATTTTCCAGTTAGAAATATAATCAAATGTATTATCAGGTGTTCACTAATAATTCTCTTTAATGATCCAAAACTGTAAATGACAATACCCCCTCTCTTTGCATATGTGTGTTTGTGTGTGTGTGGTATGTGTGTGTGTGTGTGTGTGTGTGTGTGTGTGTGTGTGTGGTTTCAGGTCTGTGTGACCATGCATGGTCCTGTGGTTTCTAGAAGACAATGTTGGGTCTATTATCTCCTACTCCCCACTTTGGGCTTCTTGATGAACCTGGAGCTCCTCGCTGTTTGTGCTTGAGTAGGCCTGAGAGCCTCTCAGAGCTCCCTGTCTTGATCCATCCACAGGACTGGAGTTACATACGCATAGGAGTACACCCAGCTTTTATGCAGATGTTATGGTTGGTTTGTATGTTTGCACAGTAATCTCTTTTCCCACTGAGCCACTGAAGTCTATTTCAACTATGAAAATGTGATTGCAGGAAAAATCATTATGTCCCTGAGGGGTTGTTTTTATGACTTCATCATTTATCAAATATATATTGACAACTTGTCATAGACAGAAATATACTTGAGGTATAAAATTATGTTTTTATCAAGCATAGATTCCTGTTATAAAGATACTTAAACCTTATAAGAAAGATAACTATATAAAATTACCAAATGTCCAAAAATGCAAGTGTTATTAAAAAGGTGGGCAATAAAATCACTAAGATATTAGAAGACAAAAATTAGGTTTTAGTTAGGTAAAAAGTAAAAATTGTTTTTCTCTGTGAGACTGAAATAAGTCTTGAAGAGCAGCTAGTGTTTCCAATTTTATAACACTGTGCAAGAATGAAGGTTTAGAATGGGGACCCAGGAGGTATATTATAGTATTATAGTACTTGATAAATAAATACAAGCAAAGCAGGCTGATGTATATGCATATTATGTATTATTATGATTTGGGAATTATTATGATTATTATGATTATTATGATTATTATTATTATTATGATTAGGGAAATATAATCACTGATTTTAAGCATTTAGGGTCATCAGTATCCTGTCATTTTTCAGAATTCAAAATCTGGTGTTACACATGATGATGCAAAGGGATTCACAGCAAGAATCTCTGAGGACAGACAGTTGTAGACAAAAGTGTGATGAAGTCTGATAAAATATCAATATTCGGGGATCCTTGCATCATCATTCACAATACAATGAACAGAACATTGACAGCCCTTGGAAGGGAAACACTCCTGCCAAATCTGGAAAAACCCAAAGTGTATTAAGCAAAATTCTAAACATATGACCTAACCATATTTCCTTACTTTGTTCTGAAATGTATTTAATGAGAATTCAAATTTGTCACTCTAGATTAATATAAATTTCAAATTTATAATAACTTTTAAACACATTCTCATAATTTTCCTTTTAACAAATTTCCTAACACTGAAACTCTAAAAGACAAGATTCATGTACAGTCACCACTTGTCAAAGAAGTTTCTTTTGTAACATATAGAGATAATTACAGAGTCTCAGAACTGATCATATGTAGAGATAATCTCTGAATTGCTGAAGCCTCAGTGGCATATCTACAATGCAACCTGAACACTTCAGGCTCACAGAGCATAGAACAAGGGGTAAAGACAACACTAATGAATCTCTTAGTTCTCATAAATGAAGCTCCCTCATGCAAGAGAGGGCCAGGAACATAAAAGGTCGCAATGGCCAAAGTATAGATAATAAGAGTCTATTGAGTATGAATCCTTAAAGAAGACTCCTATATTAAACTTCACCCTCTCAGGGTTCAAGTAACAAAGTGAAAAGCGGTGTATTATAAGAGCCAGGAAGTAGGTACATGACCATAAGGAAATACCCTTGCATACTCCTGGGACCTCACTCATATGAACCTACAGCAACAGTGTCAGCATGCACAAGACACATGGAAGCTCAAGCAGACCAAACACAGCACAAAAGCATGGAAATGGGCTCCAGAACCCCAAATTAGTCAAAGAATACTGCTGAATGAAGAAGAGCTGATCTTAAATCAAGGGATTCTAGATAGGCTGACTAGATTCCAGTGGATGAACTTGCACTGAGAGATGTCTGGGGACACTAACTTGATGGAAGATGCCTTAAGGGAGAGTGCCAGCGGGGAAGGGGTACAAATACCATTATGGTGTTCCATGTGAAATACACAAAAATTCGATAAAAATTACAAAGATAATTGAAAAAAAAAGATTCATGTTTTAGTGACTTTTCTGCTGCTGTGATAAAACACTACAAACAAGGAAATTTATAGAAGAGTTGATTTAGAATTGCAGTTCCAGAGGGATGAGTCTATTATCACTGAGAGGCATGGTGGCAAGTGGCAGGAAACAAAGGCTAAAATGTCACATCTACAAGTTCAGGAAGGAGGTAGAGAGAGCAACTAAAAATGGGAAGTCCATGAGCTTTCAAAGCAGGCTCCAGTGACTTGTTTCCTTCAGCAATGCTACACCTTCTGAAGGTTGCATTATCTTTTCCAAAAAGCACTACCAAATGTCCAAATGTTCAAATACTTGAGCCTATGTGGTACATTTCTCTTTCAAATCACCTTGGGATCAAAGGCATTCACAAGTCTTCATGATGTGAGAGGGGGACATGAGGCAGGGGACCTGAAACCATGCCCTGAGATATGATGCCACTCTGGGTATAAAAACAGAATGCTGTGAATAAAAAGAGGAGTTCTTCTTACCATCAGACAGGGACTACTGGCCGTTATTTGCACATGTAATCTTAGCCCATGAGGCTTGTGTAGTAGTGACCAGTGGGTTGGATGGCGGCCAATCAGGCCACCAATCTGGGAAGCTGATGTGTTCCAGTGGGTTGGGTAGCAATCAAGCAAATCACCAACCTGGGAAGATGGTGTAGGGCTGGAAGGAGACCTATCAGGTTTCCAGCTATGCTGTAGTGAGTGCCTGGGCAAGAATTAGACATTAGAGAGCCAATCATGTGGCAGTCTGGGAATTAGGCTCTAGAGTGCCAATCAGGAAGCAGCCTGGCATTATACTGTAGAGCACCAATCAAGTAGCAGTCTGGAGGATCTGGGAGTGCCAATAGGGTATTGCCTGGCACAGTTGCTACATGAGACAGGGGGGCAGTGGAAAGACCTTTCGGACCCCACAATTTAGGACAGCTGCTGGGGGCTGTCTTGCATCTTCCCTTTTCCCTGTAATCCAGTGGACAGGGTTGGAGCATCCACCTCTACTTGTGGCAGAGTGACACCACATGCTATTATGTTTTCTTTCTCAGAATGGGACCATATAGTTTGGGCAGAGTGATATGTGATATGAGGTTGTGTAATCTGAAGTGAACTTTTATTCATGCAGAACTGAAATGAAAAATGAACAACTGATTTTCAAAGAAACCTCCCATTATTGTTTTGAATAACTTTTAACCTTATATTAATTACATATTGCAGCATTACTAAACCACATTATGGCTGTATTTGAATATAATCTCCCTGATTTTCAGGTTATGTTTTAATACCTAAATCTGAGGGTTTGCTCCTTCAGGTCCCTTTTGCCCCCAACTCACCCCTCATACATAGTTTTTATTCCAGTTTCTCCAGCACCAATTGGGGAACTACAGGCTTGAATCCACTCATGTCATCAGAAAATCTTGTCCTTTGATTTCTAGGCCTAAAAATATCTCATAGACACAATGTCAAGTAGTCTTCTGAATTCTCACTGCAAACAAAGATGACAGTTCAGTGTTTTGATTTGCTAATTTAAGTACACCTAATTCATTCATTATCTTAGGTGGAGGGTAAGGTGAGTTCCTGAGGGATCAAGGTTACATGCCAAGATAACAGGGGGAAAACTTGGCAAAGAGCTTGTTTGCATTATGAAGAGTAGCTTTTGGTGCTACGTTAAGTAAAAGCACTAATCCAGAACTAGGTCATTGTGAAGTAAGTGGTTGCATTTTGAAATCTCCACACATGCATAAAATGCACTTTGATGCAATTTGTGCCGCCCACTTCACCTTTAGAAATGCTTCCAGAAACTTAAAATGATTTCTTTTTGTTGTTTCCACTAATTTCTCTATGGTATATATACAGGGATGGTATATCATACATCTTTTATGTCCATGAACTACATCTTAGTAATTAACCTATACATTTGAAGTATTTCAAGGAAAACTCATAAATATCAGTATTGGCACCACACTTTTCACATCTCTTCTTCATTCATGCTTTGCTAATGGGGTACATTAAACTAAAACTGGTTTAACTACAACATTTAGTAGTTTATAAGGATGTCATGAATTCATTTGTCACAAAATAGGTTAGAAGTAGAAAGTTATAGAGTTTAATTGGCAAGATATTTTGATAATACTCCACAACATCCATTACTTTTTAGTAAAATTTTAGGAATTAGCATTTTCGGCATTAATATTAAGTAACAAAAACTGAACTGTTTTTTATGAACGTTAAATATAGTTATTCCAGTAGACTATTATGTGTTTTTGTCTTTTTGAGACTGGGTCTCCCTGCAGCCCCAGATGACCTGGAACTCACTGTGTAGACCAGGCTGGTCTTCAACTCACAGAGATCTCCCTGCTTCTGCCTCCCAAGTGCTAGGATTAAAGGTGTGCACTGTCACACCTGGAAAGAAGACTATTTTTTACATACATTATTATCATTATATAGATGAAGACATTGTGACAATTTCAAGTTTTATTTATTTTTCCATAAAATTATATGATATTCCTAAAAGCAAATTTCTTAAAAAAAAAAATTTTTTTGTAAAAATGTTTTTTTTTCAGTCTTTTTTTTGTTTTGTTTTGTGTTTTTTTCATTTTTTTTAACAATAGGTGATAATTTGTGAGTACAAGCATCCTTCATGTAAAACCAATTTGCAAGCAGTTGTGCCAAACCCACACAGCTCATGGGTCCCACCATCCTGAAAGGGGGGGCTTGTATGGTTCAATCAAGTTGATCAAATGAGTGTCCAGTCTATATTGTTGTAGTTTCACCATTAAACCCCAATTGAAGCCCTTACATTCTACCAGCCCCCCTCTTCCGCAGATTGTTCCCTAGGCTTAGAAAAGGGCACAGGTGGATGAGAAGCAAAACAACTCTACTTTCTCTGAAGCAGATGTCTTGGTCTCTAGCCAGTTTTCTGGCTGTTTTCTTTCATGGGCTGCCAGCTTGTCCAGGCTTAACCTTTCGATCCTACTAATGAAGCACATGCAATTAGATATTTAGGTGATTCAGTCTTTTAAAGTTAATACCAATATCAGTTTCAAGTATAGTTAAAAAAGAACCAGGACTTATGGCTTAGAGGAAAATTCTAGATCATTTTAACAGATTAAGTCACAGAATTATTCACTTCTAAAATCCATTACTTCGTTTTATTGATTTTGACATATTTAATCCATTTCCTATCTGTCCTTTTAGGTCAAGTGATATTTCTTTGGGGAACTCAGATGTACCAACTTTCAGTTGCTTATACATTTACAATCTTATGTCTTCTTGGAGTTTTCCTTTTCTTAATACAGAGTGAAATTTGGTTTAGCTACTTCTCTTTTCTTTATATATGTTAGCTTACAAATCACTTTCCACCTGCCATTTTCAGTGGTTGTGTGTTTTTGCCAGTGAGTGGAGTTTCTTGCAGACAGCAGCCAGTTGCAACTTGTTTTTAAAATCATTTAGTCAGTCTCTTCCTTTTACAGAATGGGCAGATGATTTGTATCTGGGTTTATTAAGGGAAAGCATATAAGTGTATAGTAATGTTGAACTCATTCATTCGAGTGGTTTGATGGTTTACTAAGTTAAAAATGTTTGAAGCCAAGCACGGTGAGTCACATATTGAATTCCAGCAATGGAAAGGCAAGGGCACATGACTAGTCCTGAGGTGAGTCTAGCCTAGTTGAGGAGGAGTCTGAGCCCTTCCCTCATAAAACATAGTGAACTGATGTCAGACTTGTATTTGTTTTTTTCTGTTCTACTGAATGTACTTAAAAGAGGATACTTTTAAGTATCCTCTACAAGACTGTATTAGAGCTTATAAATTACTTATATTAGAATATCTTTATTTTCTCCCAGATTTTTTTTCTCACATAGGAACTCCAACTGAACTGGAACTCATTGTGTAGACAAAGCAGGCATGGAAACACAGAAATCTGGCTGCCTCCACCTCCTGAGAACTTAGATTAAAGACATGCATCCACATGCCCTATTTCCCCCAGATATTTAAGGGATAACTCTAGAGCTTGAAATATACCACCCTAGGCTTTCCTTGTCTGTTATTTTTTTGATGAAATGTATGATTTTATTCCAATAATTTTCCTTTGTAATTTTCTGGTACTCTCTCTTGCATTTATCCCTCTTTCCTCTGTATTCTTGGCAATGTAACTCTAGAAAATGGATACTTTCTTTTCTAGCCCTGCCTATTTGGAATTGTAAATGACTCCTGTGTTATTGTACCTATTTTCCCCCTAGATTTAGGGTATGTTTTCTATAATTTCCTTTAACTGTTTTTTTGCTGGTCTGAGTGTGTAAATTGGCTACGTGTACAGCATGGACTCACAAGTTTGGTTTCTTTTCTCTTATTTTGTTGTTGTTTTGATTTATTCTTGTCATTGTTGTTTATTTGTGTGTGCATATGTGTGAGCATCTGTGTGTGTTGTAGATGTGTATGCCTACATGAGTGGGTAGGTTCATGTGCCTTTGCTTGTTTTCACTTGGCTTCCTATACCGTTCTCTTCCTTACTCTCTTCCAACTCATCAAGTGTTGGGAGATGGAGCTGGTTACTCAGCTGGCTCTCCTTGCTCTTCATTTTTGCATGGCCATGTGCAGTCCACAAGTCCAGGTAGAGGATGTTTAGAAAGCAGGTACAGCTGGGTTCACAGTGGCATCTGTCTGAACTGGAGGACAGTCTTGTACAACAATTTCATTTTCTACTTCATTTTAATTCTCCTCATGGTTACTGATCATTTTTTGAAAGGTTTTTTTTAAACATTTTTTTTTAATTTTATTTATTTTTGTATGTGTATGAATGTACTGTCTGCATGTAGGTTTGCGCACCCGTGTCATGCAATGCTGTGGAGGTCAGAAGAGGGTCTCGGATTCCCCTGGAACTGGAGTTCTCCCAGAATTGGAGTTACAGACGGTTTTCAGCTGCCATATGGGTGCTGGGGATCGAGCCTGGGTCCTCTGCAAGAGCAGTCGGTGCTCTACCGCTAGACTATCTCTCCAGCCCTGGTTACTGATCATGTTTAAATATGAACTTTTTCTTTTTTTTTAATTGATGGTTTGTGCATTTCATACATTTCTTAATCAAATTTAGACCCATTCTTCCTTTCTTGCTCCTCACCCAGCCGAAGATGATGCATTCTGCCAAACATGTCTTGCATGCAGAAGTTTCCTGTTTTTGACAGAAATTTACAGTTTCTGTCAGTTCTTTGACCCAGACTTTATTGTTGTTCCTTCCAATTTGTATTGCTCCAAAATATGTATGTATGCTCGCCACACATATACCAAAATTATGACATCTGAAAATTAACCATAGGTTAATTCCAAAACATGTTTAGGGATTCACATTTTAGCATTACAGTTGTTTGGAAGTAAGGAAAAAAATACTACTTTATATTCTTACGTTACATAGCAAGTGGATGAGTAACATCCGGTATTATATTTAATAAAAAAGAAAGAAATAAAAAAAATACTCGGTTTGCCTTACACATAGAGATTTGGTACAAGTATCCACAAATGAAGGACATCATACATCAATTGTTTTCTGGGACTGTGTTATTTCACATAGCATAATGGCTTCTAGTTCCATCCATTTACCTGCAAAGTTCATGATGTCCTCTTTCTTTACCGCTGCATAGAATTCCATGGTGTGGAGCTACCACATTTTCTTTATCCACTCCTCAGTTGAGGGACACTTGGTTTGCTTCCAGCTCTTCACTATTGAGAGGAGAGCTGCAATAAATGTGGATGTGCATGTACATATGTGCAATAGGATGAGGATTGTGGCTATAAACCCAGCAGTGGTACAGCTGGGTCAGGTGGTAGGCTCATTTTGAGTCTTTTTTTTTTTTTTTTTTTCTGTCTTTCTGAGACAGGGATTTTGAGTCTTTTAAGAGTTCTCCCACTGCTTTCCATAAGGGTTGCAGAACTTGACATTCCTACCCAGTAGTGGCTGTGTGGTCCCCTTTCCCCACGAGCATTCCAGCTATTGGCATCCTTTACTTTCTTGATCATAGCCGGTCTTACCAGAGTAAGATGAAATTTTTTTTATTTTTTTTTTTTTTATATTTTTGGATGTTGAACATTTTTAAGTGTTGTTTCTCAGCCATCTCTTTTCCTTTTTTGTGAATTCTCTGTTCAGTCTTTACTGCATCTTTTGAGTTGGTCACTTGTTTCTTGCTCCTTTGTTTTTTTGAGTAGTTTACATACTTCGGATGTTAATGCTCAAGGTTTCCTCCCATTCTGTGGGTTTCTCTTCACTTCATGTTCTTCTTCACTGTAAGAAGTTTGAGTTTAATAAGGCCCCATTTGTCAATTGTTGACCTTACGTCCTTGCAGCGGCGGTCTGATTAGGAAGTCGTTTCATAGGCCTATGTCTTATAGGTTACTGCCAATGATTTCTTTATCATTTTCAGAGTTCTGGGTTTCACATTGATTTCTTTGATACAGTTGGAGTTGCTTTTTGTACAAGATGAGAGGTAGGGATTTAATATTATGCTTCTATAAGTGGTGATCCAGTTTTGCCAACACCATTTGCTGAAGATGCTGTCTTTCTTCCATTGTGTCTTCTTGGCCCCCTTGTCAAATATGAGGTGGCTGAAATTGTATGTGCTCAAGTCTGGATCTTCAGTTTTGTTCCATTGTTCAACAGGTCTGTTTTTCTGCCAGTACCATGCTCTTTTTATGACTATAGGCCTATAATATAGTTTGAAGTCTTGTATAGTAATTCCCTCTGCATTGTTCTTTTTGCAACCACTTTGGCTATCTGGGGTCTTTTTTTCCCCTATGAAATTTAGGATATTTTTATCAAGAACTGTGAAGAAGTTTATGGGGATTATAATTGGAATTTCATTGAATCTGCATATTACTTTGGGCAGGGTGTTCATATTTTTATATCTTTATTTGTTTATTTTTAAGGGATTTTACAATATAATAACACAGTTGTTTGCAGATAACATTGATGTTACTCAGTTTGCCATACAATTAGGTAATTGGTGCATTTTGCAAGTATCTATGTCCGATTTTTGCACAACCCAAGGTTCCCATAGTCCAGTTAAAGCTTGTATGCACAGGCATGTTGATCAATTAGGAGTCAAGACTATATTCCTGTAGTCTCATGATTCACGCCTATCTCTCCACAGCCCTTACATTCTACCACACATCCTCTTCCGCAATTTGTTCCCTGGTCTTTGGGAAAGGGGCACAAGTGGGTGAGAATAAAAACAGTCTACTTTCTTTGGAGTTGTCATTTTGGACTCTATCTGTGTTCAGGTTGTTTCCCTTCGGGGTTGACAGCTTTTCAGTGATACTTTTTAAGTCATACTAACAAAGCACAACTATTGTTATGTACAGGCATTTAAGCAGTACTAATTATTATGTCAAGCTAAGTGTGAGCATAAACACAGATGCTTGGATGGTATGCTAATCGCAAACGTGGTTTTCTCTATAAAGGGTGACAGTTTCTTACTGTGGCTTAGATATCTCCTAACCACTAGAGGACATAAGCTTGTGCATCACTGCTGTGAGTTATTCCTCCAAGAGAGAGGCTAATAGCCAATTAGGTTTTGGGATATATTAGAAACACTTGGCTGCCACTGTTGCACAGTATCTCCAGGTTGTTGAGGTGTAGCTGATACGAGGAGGATCTTGCTTGTCTCAGGGGACCAATATTTTGCTGTATTGCTTTATTGGCCTTTGGTAATGCTCTCTGGCACTTCAGAGGCCAGTTGTATGCTAGCATCATAACATTTTTTTCATGCTCACACCAGGTCTCGACAACAGGGACTTACTGCTTTCTCCTTGCATAATCCCACTTATAGGCAAAAGGCTTTATAATTGGGGGGGGGTGGTTTGAATCCCCTAGCCAACATCTCCTAGGTGAATAATTCATTGCTGATGTCAGAGCTTTCCTGTAGTAATAATTTTGCTTAATTACACAGCTTATAAAACACATTGACATTGAATTTGGCCTAGATAGAGAATTATCCTTCACAGTTCCTATCCTATCAGTCATTTAAAAAGGGTAGTTAGACCTGGGTTTGACCCAGCACCCAATGGCGGCAGAAGCCTTGAAATCAATTCCATGAGAACTCCAGCTCAGGGATCCGAAGCCCTTGTTTCTGACCTCCCAGGCGTTGCACGACACGGGTGCAAGACTTGCAGAGCAGTACATGCATACACATACGAAATAAATAAATAAACAAAATTAGTTAAACCTGTTTTAGGAAATGACCACTGTAACAACTGGCTCTACTTTACAGTTGGGAATGATTTCATTACCATCAGTGTTTTTTCCTTTTCCTATAAAGGGAGAGGTAGGAAGGTTTCTTACATCTGGAAGGTAAACTTTGTTAGGACCCATTTTAAACAGTTAACCCCAATAAGTATTCAGAGAGATGCTCAGTGTCTGTGACTCAGGCAGTCTGAGGTTCCTTTTTAATGTTCAGATGGGTCAGCCTCTCTGCTGGCATTTCCCAGTCACCCCTGACACAGCCATAAGTTGTATGTTTTTCAGCATTTAGATTGGTGATTTTTACCTGTGGGAACATAAAAATTCTCCTCCCATTGTTTAGTTTAAGATCAAAGATTGAAAATTTATCAAAAGTAATTGGAGCACAGAGTTTTTCCATTTGTAATTCCCAGAAAGGATACTTCCCTACCTCCCACCTCCCTCTTTTCTTTTTTTAGGTTTTTTATGTTTTNACCACATGCTCCAGCTTGGTTGGCCTCCCCAAGTTGTGGACAGATTCACCAGCAACCAAATGACTGCTGGAGTCCTAAGGATATAAGTAAAGTCAGTAGCATTGTGGGGTGTAGTACGATGAGAGATAAGGCCATAGTAATTTCCTTGTTCCACCAGTTCAGGTGAGGAGTTCATTAGGAGGAACACAAAGGGAGCCATCCCGCAAGCCTGATAGGGAGCTAATGTCATATTGAATCAAGTAAAATATGGAAACAGGGAGGGCCTACTCCCATTAGGACAGATTGATTGTAAGGTGCTATTTCAATTTGTAAGGTAGGACCCATGGTTGGATTAAGGGCCAAATCATTGCCAAAAATCAGAGGCAGGGTTCAAGCCCAAGAGGATGCCACCAGAAAGAGTGGTTTGGGCACATATGTCCATGTTACCTGTGACACCGGGTCTGCCACATTATTGGTCTTCAGGGCCACATATGAGGGCCACCAATAGTGGACGCATGGCCGGCACTGTCCCCAGAGGCCTCAGGCTCTGTGCCTGTGACTCCAGTGCCTTGAAGTCCCCCATGTCATCCTGTGCATTGGCTTCCAGTGGACTGGCATTCTTCTGGATTTCTTCTTCCCTTCCTGAATGCTCAGATAGTCCAGCTTTTCTGCTGGTGGGTCCTAGTCTATCCCTTGTGGTTCAAGGACAAATGCTTCTTGCCAGAACCCAAATAGGGCAGGGCTCTGTGGGAAGACACACGCAAACCCTCTTCCCATTGTTAACAGTGGGTTTGGGCCCTTCCATTGTCCTGACATTGGACCTTGCCATAGTACCAAGGTTGCCTTATTATGCAGAGGTCTCCAATGCTTGTGGACTGAGGTCATCATATCTGGCTTCAAAATTGACAGAGAATTCATAGTAAAGAGGGCTCTGCACACTGCATTATTGGGGGGAGGGTATGGACCTCCCCTTTCTGTTTTTGTAATTGCTCATTTAAAGTTTCCTCCTAATCATGATAGCAACAACTTCCAGGTGGCAAGGTGGGTATTATTTTTTGGACTCTATGATATGCAGGGTGAAGATATTCCAGAGGCCTATGAGATTGCCATATCACCCCCAATCAGACAATCACCTGGAGTGAGAATCATCCCCATTAAGGGGATGGGAAGGGTCAAATCTAATGGTGAAGGCACCCCAGCAGAGCAGCATTGATTCTTTGGAGGACAATGTGCACTTCTTAGGTCACACTGTGGAGCAAAGAGGGATCTGTAGGGCCTTTGAAGTAATCGTAAGGTGAGCACATCTCCTCCAAGGAGATATGAAGCTATGGGTGCAGCAAGTTGATAGTCCCCAAAGCCTTTTGTTTGTTTGTTTTTAAATTATAAACATGATCAAATCCCCATAGCCTTTTGGAACTGATTAAGGGACAATGTCTCAGGGAGTTTGATCATTGGCATCTGAGGCCGAATCAACCTAGTCTCCAGCATTGACTCCAGAAACTTGTAGGGAGGGGCAAGTTGAATTTTCCCTTGTGAGACCTTAAAATGGCCAGCCTCAAGGGCCACTAAGACTTGTGGGGGTAAGGAGTCTTGGACCACCCTGTCTCAGTGAGCTAGGAGAACATCATCCACTACATGGATGATGTCTAACCCTGGGATTTTAGAAAACCTTTTCGGAACATGACCAACAAAAACCTGACAGATTGTGGGGCTATTTTTCATGCCCTGTGGCAGAACATTCCATGGATATCTCTGCATGGGGGAGGAGTGGTTCCTATGAGGGACAGTAAATGTGAGGTAAGATCCCGATCCTCAGGGTGTAGGGGAATAAAAAAGAAGCAATCTTTACTATCAAGAATAGCAATGTGTTTGCCCACCCATATGGATGAAAGCCAAGGGAGTTGAGGTTGGGTTTTTGCCATCTTTTTCACTATAGCATTAATGGCCGTAAGGTCATGGATCATATGAAACTTCCCCTGCTATTTCTTTTGAACCACAAAACAGGGGTGGTCCAGGGACTGAAGGAAGGCTCAATATGCCCTGCAGCCAACTGGTTGGTGTACCCCTCCTCCTCCCCTTCCAAATCAGATGAAAGGACCAAAGCCCCTGGTAGGACTGGGTAAAGATTAGAGACAGGATGTGGGGGTCAGAGAGGAGAGGGGAAGGTTTGCAAGAAGGAGTGGGGTCCTGATTATCCTTAAGATCTATCAAAGGGATGGATTCTGGCTCATGGGCCAAATCAGGAGCAGCACCAGAGTCAATGCAGGGAGGAGTATTTTCATTTTTGTTTTTTATTTGAGCCTGCAATATCACAGGGACATTAGTCTCTTTCTGGCCCAAACATTGGAGGATAATTGTTATTATTTTTTTGGCAAGTCAAACAGTGAGTTTAATTAGCCCTAAGGGTTACTCTAAATATTTTTACAACTGGTTTTGAAAGATTCAAACAAATAACCCTGAACCACAACCTATTCAAAGCAAAAACTACAGAGTATTAGAAGAAGCAAGGGAAAATGTAATCAGTCAATTAAAAGAAATGAAAATTAATATATATGAAATTAAGATATCATGAGATAAAATTGATAGCAACTGCAGAAGGAAAAAAACAGTGAATTTTAATATATGAGGATAATAGTTACAATGAAGAGGAAAAGGTTAATAGTGGAGAGCCAAGGGGCATATTGGAGGACAGTGTCCCAAAGTTGTTCAACCTGAAGAAGAGGTTCCCTAGAAGAGGAGGGCAGATTCCCCATCATGCGGATTCATGTATCCAGATTCACCAGATTGCTTCAGGTGTCCCTGTTTGGATGCCACTTGCAGAAGCATCAGTCCCACAGTCAAACAGGCTGAATAGGGTACGGTGTGGGATTACTCCAGTAACATCCCAGAGACCATGTCAGAGGGTACAAATCCATTTACTCTATGCAACAAGAAGCTGATATAGGTCTGGGGTGGGCAGCCTCTACATCATATGGCCTCACCTCCCAGTGACCATTCCTAGACTTCTAGTTTCCTTTCAATTGGTATGACAAAACACTCTGACCAATTCCAACTTGTGGAGGAAAGGGTTTACTTGCCTCATATCTCCTGGGTCACTGTTCATCACTGAGGGAACCCAGAATAGTTACTCAGGTCAGGAACCTGGAGGCAGGAGCTGAAGCACAGGCCATGGAGGAATGCTGCTTACTGGCTTGCTCTCCTGGCCCATGGAAGGGGGGAGGGGTGGGAGAGGGACACGGGTGTATATTCGATTAAGGCATATTTAATTGACATGAGTTCAACAAGTACCCAGTTTTGCCTAGACACTGTCTACAGGATACATGGTGTTTTAGGACTTAGTAAAAGTAAATATGTGTATATTAAACAACATTGGTTTACAGACTCTGATAAAAATGGTAATGCATCTGAGTTAAATGGAGATATAATTCGCTGTTGTCCACATTTGTTTTACATAAAAT